>VDFB02256003.1:0-244454 GCA_007258455.2 Sequoia sempervirens
TTGATTGACATGACTTTCTATTTAATCCATCCCCCTATCAAATCAACTCAAATATTGGAGATGTTATTTTATTTCATAATATAATTTAGGTTGTAGCATAGAGAACCTCCAAAAATGGCAAGCTCAACAACTTGTGCCAGACTTCCACTTGTCACATTGTTGTGCCTCCGTACAACAAGAGCTCGAGAGTAAAACATGTAAGGAAGCTAAGGTAGCAGAACAACTTCCTACACTAATCTTGAGAGGAGGATAATGCAAAACTTTTACATATCTTTAATAGTTACAAAAACTTAAACATAAATAAACACAAATATCATGCATACCACAACACAGTGATTTACGTGGGGAAAACCCTTTTGAGAAAAAAAACCCCACACTCCAAAAGCCGCCCAATATATTATTCAGAAATCACAAAGATTACAATATACTTGCAGAGCAAGCTTCTCATAAGAGTATCACCAACCAAAGATCTAGAGGAAACACAACGACTATCAGACTCTCAAAATACATCACAATTCTTAATACAATGCCCTCATAAAATAGGATTTCCTTTTAGGGCAATTCAATCCAACAAAAATATCGACCATTAGATATGAGACATAATGATGAACGGTCTAGATTTATAATAATAAAGTGTACATAAAATTTGGCTTTTGGGGGTGTTGCCCCTGAGCCCCTGTCGAGGTGCACTACCCCTTGGAGCCCCAACCGAAGGGGATGATCCCCCCAGACCCCTCGTGGGGGGATCCCCTTGTGCCCCCCCATCATTGTCATGTGAACAATACCTTATGTATCAACACTAACTTATGTAATTACAAGGTTGAGACACATTTTCCCAACAAAACACAAAGTAGCGCTAAAGCACCACATGTAAATGTCCAGACCTTAGACATTCCACTTGTCCTCCCAACACATCCTCCCCCAACAAAAAATGAGCAAGACATTTGGGGTCGCTATTGGACGCCACGTGAATCCAAGTGTTAGGAGACCAGAGCAATCAAGCGAGTGCCACCTGTGAACCTAGCACACCTCTTCTTAGAAAGGTTTAAGCTTAGCGCCAAAAATGTGTGTGCAGGAACCACTTGTCATCCCAGCGCACCATACTACAACAATACATAAGATTTGCACTAAAGGGAGTAAACAGGTGCCACTTGTCATCCCTTCACAACTCACCACAAGGAGGTTTACTCTTTGCACCAAAACAAATGAGAGAACACCACATGCACCAAGAATTCATGCGGAATCCCAACTTTGACCCAAATTGGGCCAAGCTTCTGAGAGCACCCAAGGTACTAGGCCATCAACTTAGGCCACACTCCCCCAATAGCCACCTCCAAACCCATCCCAATGTCTGTATCCGCCTCATGAATCCGTAAACATTGAATGCTAAACCCTTTGAGAGAAGGAAAAAGATTGTTTCTTAGCTACCCCATCTGCACTAATATTTGCTAATTTATCTACCTTAGAATTTTCTTCTTTGTATGTGTGTTTCACCACATAGTGCTCAAACTTCCCCAGCAGACTAATAACTCTCTCCACCAACCCCTGCAGTTTCCAATTCAAAATCTTGCTCGAACTAAGAGCACTTATCACCAAAGTCAAATCTCCTTCCACTTTGATGCCTTTGCACCTCGGCTCTTGGCAAAACTGAAGCCCCTGAATCACTACCTGTAGTTCAGCTGCATTATTTTTCCCATCAGGAAGAGGGGTCAAGAGTTCCCCTACTATAGCCCCTTTCTAATTATGGATTATGCATCTTGCCCCTGATCTTCTTGGGTTCCCTCTTGATGCCCCACGAAATTCAGTTTGACCCATGATTGAGCAGGAGGCCTCTAAACCACCTTGGCACAAGGTTCTTGTTGTCCCATAGCCCCTTGACTACCAAATTGTGGAATTTTGAGACCAAACCACCCAAGTCTCAACTTCACATCCCAATCTATGAATTCTATTTTTTGGAGATTTGATCTTGAAACTCTATTGTTCTCAACCTCAACTATGACCACCTCCACCTTGGTTTGAAAGGATGATATATTCACCACTTTTTCATGGAATATTCTCCTATTCCACTCTTTCCATATCTCCCAAATCATAATGGATGGGCTAATTAGCCATATGCTCGAATACATCACTCTCCTTTTTAATAAGGGCCAAGATTTAAAAAGGGACAAAATGTCATTCGGGAGGGCACTTACCTAACCCAATTTCACACACAACCACCTCCAACATTCCTAAGTAAAGGGACATCCAAGAAATAGGTGATTAGCTTCTCTCTCACTTGATTTACACATTACACACTACAATGGGCCATGATATCCCATTATGCTAAACCTATTAGAAGTCAAAATCCTACCCTAGATTATAGTCCAAGAAAAGGCCCCAACTTTCTAAAGGCATCTATTGTCCCAACATAATTTACATGGCAGTGAGGTCCTCTCATCTTGCTTCCCCAACATCAAGAAACCATCCTTAGTGTTGTACTTCCCAAAACTAGTAGTAGTCCAAATCAACCTGTCTTTACCTTCCTTGATCATTATGATTCTATCCTTAAGAATTGATTACAGTCAGCAGTAGGAAGATTTAGCCTATTGAAGTCCTTTCATTGCCAACTGTTGTTCCCTTCAACACGGTTGATCACCAAGTAATCTCTCACATTCATTCCCTAGAGCTATGATAGTATACCTTTCATTTTTTGCAAATATACCAAACTATCTATTATCGAGTACCCCCCATGAGTCCTCCCAAAACAATGTTGAACTGCCATCATGAATGTCCCAAGATAAGAACTCTGTAATTAGTGGCCTACACTCCATTATGAAATTCCAAACTCTTGAGCCTATAGGAAGTGTGTTGGCAGTGAAGATATTTCCCACATTGTTGTTCCCTAGGTATTTATTTTAAAGGATCCAAACCCATTTTGACTTGCTTTCTGTATACATCTTCCAAATCAGCTTGGCTTCCAATGCTTTATTATGTCTCAAAAGATCCTGCAAACCTGTTCCCCCTACCTCCTTCGCTTTGCATATCCTATCCCATGCGATTAGCATAATATTTTCCTTGTCTACATTCCCTTTCTAGAATAAATTCCTCATGCTTTGGTTTAAAGCTTAATATGTCCCCTTCGACAATGCCATACATGATATTAAATAAAATTGGAAGTGCAGAAATACCAACCTTTAGCATAACTAACCTACCAACCCATGATAATCACCACCCATTCCATGATGACATCCAAATATTTATCTTGTTTATCAAGGGGTCCCATAACTTGCCACTATCCACTCCCATTGATAAAGGTAAGCCAAGGTATGTGCATGGTAATTGACCTTTCCTAAATCTCATAACTCTTAGGATCTCTTACTATTTACATGGAGGAGTATGAAAAAATAGACTTTCAATTTTCCTTCAATTACCTCTTGACCCGAGGCCTTAGATTATTCAAGTATCTCCTTCAATTTGCATGTTTTGCAACACTTTGCAGCCCCGAAAAGCATAGTATCATCTGCAAACTACTGATGGGTTACAATAGACACATTTCTTGTTATCTCAATTCCTTCTAGCTTCCCATCGTTTGTTGCAATGCTAAAAGCCCTTCCTAACACCTCAACCATGATAATGAACAAAAAGGGTGAGAGAGGATCTCCATGTCCAATTCCTCTCAATGCTTCAAAGAAATCCTTCAGAGTTCCATTCACAATGATTGAAAATCTAGGGCTAGCAATACAATTGAACACCCAATTTACCCATTTATTGTCAAACCCAAAGGCCAACAACGCCCTGCACATAAACCTCCAATCCACCCAATCATATGCTTTTTTGATATTCAATTTCGACATCATACTTTCTTTTTTGGCTTTTTGAATAGAGTGAATGACTTCCTACGTAGTAATGGCCCCTTCTATAATTAACTTCCCAGGCACAAACCCTATTTGTTCCTCTAAAATTATCTCTAGCAAAAAAACTTTTAAGTTTGTTCATTGTTGCTTTCACCATGATTTTGTACAATGTATTGAAAAGAGCTACGAGTTTGAACTCATCTAAATATGATGCCTTCTCCTTTTTAGGGATCAAAGCAATGAAGGTGTTGTTCATTTCCCTCAAGATCACTCTCGAGCTCCTCGAGTCTTATATGGCAACAACCACTTCACTTCCCACAGTACTCCAACATTTTTCAAAAAGTGTGTCGAAAACCCATCCAATCCAAGTGCTTTATCCAAATGAAGTTGCAATACTACAACTTTTATTTCCTTTGTCTAAATTCACTCATCAAAATTTTGTTCTTCCCTTTATTGACCAAGTTTGGGATCCCCTCCAAAAGTTGATTTTGTGAAACAAGCGGTGATCCCTCTATGCTATTTAATAAATTTTTAAAATAGGTGACTACTTCCCTGGCGATGTCCCCAGGAGACTCAAACATTGTACCATCAACTCCCCATAGACTTGTAATTCTATTGACTTCTCTTCGAGCCTTAGTGCTATTATGGAAGTATTTGGTATTCTTATCACCCTCTGACATCTAAATCTCCCTAGATTTCTACCACCAATACACTTGCTCTTTTGCTTGTACCTCCTCATATTCTTTGAGCAACTCTTTTTCCTTTAGGTACTTTTCATTGTCCATTCTTGAAGATAATACATCTTCATTAAGAGCTCATAACTCTTCTTCCAGCCTATATTTAGATTCAATTTTTTTTTGAAATGGGTCCTATTCCATTCCTTTAGTTGTTGCTTATGAAGCTTTAGTTTTGAGACCACCTCGAACATCTTGGTTCCCTCAACTTTCCATCCATTCTGCCATGTGTCAATCAACCCTGGAAGGTCTTGATCCTTGAACCACATGTTTTCAATTTAAAGGTACATCTCATTGGTCTCTTTTTGCCCATTATTTCCAACTTAATGGGATAATGATCTAACCATAATTAAGGTAAAATGTTGCCTTCAAAGGTAAATGGGAAAGCTCTCAACTCTCCTTTAAACAAAAATCGGTCCAATTTTTCTATAATATGGTTGAAACCCAACCTCTAATTTTTCCATGTATATTTTCCATTTGCCATATAAATTTCAAAAAAATCATTCCCTTTTAAAAATTCTCAAAATCTACTTGGGAACTTTCTTTACATACCCCCCATTTTATTCTCATTATGTAGGATCACATTGAAATCACCACATGAAATGCAATATTCTGAAAATACCCTGTTGCAAAAAACACTAAGCTCCACCCACAATTCCCTTTTCTTAATGCAACTTGTGGGGCCATAAATATTGAGTAATGTGAAGATCATATTTGATGAGACTTCTCACTCTGTAGGCTAACTAATTTCTATTTCCTACATCCTTTTCTATATAAATGACCTAAGGTCTCCAAACCATTAGCAGACCCCTCGAGGCTCCAACAACTTGAACCACTTGCTCAACATTCTAACTCTTGCATTTCTTCTTGAACAATTCCACTTCTATGTTGCTTAATTTTGACTCCTGAATCATGAAGACATCAACCTTTGACACCTCCATGAAGTGCCTTAGAAGGTTCTTTTTGTTAAGGGCATTTAAGCTCCTAACATTCCGTGATATGATCCTCATTACTCCTCGAGAAGGGTACTTCCTTCCTTGATCTTAACATCATGGTGAGTTTTTGTTGGCCTTCTACATCGCCATACATAGCCCTCTTCTCTATGTTTGACAACCTACCTTTCCTCTTACCTTCCCCGTAGTTTAGTGACTTCTTAGCTTCATTCCTTGATTTCAATCCCATTTTCCCCTGAGTCACTGGGGTGGCTAGGAGATTTGTATTATCTTTTGGTGAAGCAACCTTTTTCTCCATCTCCTAAGCCTTCTTCTACATGGTTACTTTCCTTCAGAGCTTGATCCTCCATGTTGCTGCCATCATCATCACCCATATCTAAGTTCACTACTTCTTCCTTTGCGAGAGTTGCATAGCTCATCAGTTCATATCCTAGTCCCATAATTTCCTCCAAACCCACAACTTCCTCCCTGGTCCCCTCCTCTTCTTGTGGGTTTGGGAACCACCCGAAAGCCTCACCTGCATTCTCTATTGTAGCCAAAGACTCTTCCTCTACATACTCATGTTCCCCTCTCTCGTAATGAGTATCCTATTCTAATTCCTAATTGTGGCTTTCCATTTTCATTGGCACTACCCCACTATTCGTAGCTTCGCTTCCTGACTTAGCTAAGCATCCCCCATTCAGTTCTGAAGCCTTATTCATGGCATCAAATTTTGGAAAGGTGGGGACCTTTCTAGCTGAGAGATCCCAATCTATTTCCTAGAACCATTTTCCCTTTGTGATAATTTCCATTTCTTCCAATCATTCACAACCCAAACTAATTTCTACATAGATTCTCACCTTATCCCTCATTTCTCCATGAAGTAAGGCTTTATTTACCCCAATATAAGTACCCAATTCATTCCCTATCAGAATTAGGACCTCCACATCCTAATATTATGAGGTAAAATTATGTATATTTACCCATGCTTTCATTCTATCCAATTCATGCCTGAGGGGATTTAAATTTGGCTCCCACTCTTTAATGTAAAACCCTATTCTATCCATTTGTAGGAGTTTTTCAAACATGATCCTTTGCTTCAATTGTGACAACGGGTATATAATTAGAAGAAAGTTGCAAGCCAAAAAATTCATGCATACCTCTTTGCCCCACTGATCTCTCCACCATTCTGCCATCTTTTTCACAGAACATCCACCTCCTCCCCACTTTGCGAAGAAAGTGTGCTCCTTCAACATATTCATAGAATTTCTTAGGGTTTTGTTAGGGATGATCATCACCTTACCATTTCTTCTCAGCTCATTGCTAACAACCCATTTTCCGGAGACAACAGGATCTCTCCTCATGTTAGACTTCTATTGCACACCTTCCTTCTACTCCATACAATCCCCATTCCTCAGATATCAATCTTTATTCACTCTATTTGTATCCACTTCAACTACAAAGTGGGGGACTTGTTTGACTCGACCACTAGCCCCTGGGGACTTCCTAGGATTCCTTTTCGTAGGGATCCCCTTCTAGAGATTAGGTTGAGCCACCAAAAACTCACTCTTGCTTTTCCTAGCTTCCCATTCAAACCCCCTCAAGAAGGCTCCTTCAGGGGAGGCCAGAGAAACTTCCTTGGCTTCCTAGGGGAAGGTTTCTGATCACGCCAATACTATGGTGGAGCATACACTCTCCTCCAAACTACAGTGGGTTTATGCTAAGATCTCCCCCATATCTTGCTCCCCTAACATGATCTTGATTATTAGGGTGAAACTAGGGTCTATATTGAGCCTCTAACTGGTTCTGAAGCTTAGGATCCCTTCTGCCTAGTAGGATTGCATTAGCTCCTATGGCTGGTGAGCACCCGAAAAGCCTCGATCTTGCTGTCCTATTGAGCTTGCGCTTGCACCAATTCTTTCTGCCTCCAACTGCTTCTTCTCCATAATGCTGACCCTCTGGCACAACTTCTCCAATGACCATTCCTGCTTTGCGATTGTTTCCTATGAACTTGCACCACCTGCCATTTTTTACCTAGATTTAACCTTCACTTTTTATCTTGTGCTTCACCTTATTAAATGAAAGACATCCCATCATTTAGAACAAAAGGATTTTGAACAAATAAAAGATCCTAAGCATTCAAATATTTAACAACAAACAAAAAAAATTACTTAACATTAGAGCGCCCAAGGATGTAGCCAAATTTAGTGAGAGAGTTGTGGGATGATATTTATCTTCTTTCCATTGCTCTCCTCCAACAAATCAACTTGGACGAAGAATTGAGATACATAACCATCCTATCTTTGAGAGTTCCTCTTTAGAAAACACTTGTTCCACATGTCCACCTTTTGTTATAACATCCTTAAGAAACACAAAACCAAACCAACCATCCACTCACTCACCCACAAGGACCACCACTTTATCTTTATTACTTTGACCAAAACCATAGGCATCCCAATCATCCATCCATATGAAAAAGATTGTGTGTGCCAAATTTTGTACATACATATTTTGGTGAACTCGATGTGAAGAACAATTCTTTTATTTTTTTATTTTTCTTCTATTTATCTCACACTTTTTTCTTCACCTCTCAGATATCCATTAATTTTTTGGTGGTTTGCACCACAAATATATTTGGATTTTAGAGATCTTAATGGACTTCCCACTTTCCAAGGGACTTATATGTCATCATTATTAGGAATTGGGAATCTAATTCAAAATAACCCAAAGATTACCAAGAAATAAAAAAAATTGAATGTTCAAGAATCCCATGTGGAAAAGAGGAGCTTAGGAATTTCATACCTCCATAGGATTTTTCCACCATTCACTTCCTCTAATCCCTCATATGTGCTTAATGGTTCTTCCACAAATTTTCTATCAAGCCTCTAAACACAAGGGTAATATAGGATTCAAACCTTATAGGGAGAGGTCCAAATACATAGAATATTAGGTGGATCAACTAAAAAATGATATGGATCAATCTCATATCATCATCTTCGTCAAACCCAAAAATTCCAACCAAACCATAACTCCTAAGGTGTATCACACCAATGTGAGGCTTGAGCAAGAGGCATGGGCATCCCTACCCTCACAACCTAACCAAACACACAACAATAGAAAAAGCCATCATTGAGGTGGTAACACTACAAATGATAGTCTACTAAACCAAGAACAAAACTATGTTAGCTCTCATTACCACCCTAATTGGGAGAATTAAGAAATTAGAAGCTAACAATGCTCAATAATTTCATTAAAGACCCGCCTATATTATTTCCAAGATCAAGTTAGCAAAATTTTCCAACAAACCCTGCATATCCAACAAGATTAATGTTTACAATTCAATCTCCTTCTAATCATGACACTTTTTAGGAACATACCTAGAGTACTTAAAGGAGTCTTTGACTCATGTGATTAGAGGTGTTATCTTACCTTGGCTACTCCCCAAACTTCTCAATTTTAAAGAAAGGTATCTAAATGCACATATAAAGGCTATGCAAAAATTGTTAGGGAGCTCCTTCCTTGGGACATAATTATCACTAGAATCTTCCTAAAGAATGTTGAAGGGATTTCCCTCATTACTACCAATTTCCAAAGGGATCTGTCTATTCTTTTAGCTAATTTATTAGAAAATTTGTAGCCAAATTTGACATGCACAATCTTAAAAAAACTAGAAAATTTTAAATGTAATAGATAGTTGCTGACCTTGGAGAAGGTTTTCAAGGTTGAGGATGATATAAATAAGAGTGGTGTTGTTTTAAGATGCAAGAGAGAGGAAAGATAGATGTGAGTGATGAATGTGATGCGAATTACAAAAGTATAGATGTAAATTTGAGTAGAGTAGTGTGAACTTCAAAGTGTTGGATTCCTGAAGGTAGTGAGCTATAGGTGTTTGCAATCATTCAAACAAGGCTGCAAAAGTGTTGGAGCATTTTTGGTGGATTCTTCATTGCATTGAGAATTTGTTCTTTGTGTACCATTTCTCTTCTATCTTCTTTGTTTCTTTCTGTGGCAGTGAGCCCTGGCTGTGAGTCTTTTTGGACAGTGTGTCCTATTTTGGTAGTGAGCCCTTGTACCAATTTTGTAATCACCTATATTGTGAGCTAATCCTCATCGCGGTTTTTCCCTAATTGGGTTTTCCACGTAAATCTGGTGTTCTCTTGTGTATGGTGTTGTTATTTAAGTTTTTGTTATTTGTATTTCATGATTAATCACTTTAACAAAACAAGGGTTTAATGAATGTTTGTGGATCTAATTACTATTGAGGGTTTTTATGTTTTAATTTGTTACAACTAATTCACCCCCCCTCTCATTTGTCTTGTTCATTCAACAACATACCATTCATAATGAAATTAAATCAGGTAAGTTTAAAACTATGTGGTTAGGACCATTTAAGATCTGAGAATTCCTAGTGAACAAGTCCATAAGATTAGAAAATCTAGAAGGAACTTTGATAAAGGACATTATCAATGGTTCCAAATTGAAGATATATAAGGAGACAAGAATCCTACATTGTCATGAATATGATAGAATAGAAGGTAGTAGATGGCAAAGCATTAACCAAGGAAATCATGGAAAATCCTAAAGAAATAACTGGAAGTACCATATCTAAGTCACACTTGTACTTGATCAAATTTTTGTTTGGTCCATTAGAAATACTGTTAAATATATACAACAAATGGAGATTTCATGCTCCATATTTTGGTCTATGATCAAGGTATATTAGTTATGAGTTACATTCGAAAGAGGCAAGACTAGATCAATCTTATAAAGGGATAAGTGGAGAATATTTCAATAAAAATACTAACAAATATTTGAATTTATTCCACCAATACCCCCTTTTATTTTAAACTAAAGAAAATATTTAATGTCTTTGTCTGAATATGATGGTATAATGCTTGACTATGGTGGAATGCTCAGGTGATGATCAAGCCATTGGAGAATACGTAAAAAAAATCAATTAATAAAATATAATGCACCACAAGCTTGTGTACCATGAACGATACACTATCCCTTATCCAATCCATCTATATAGGGCGAGGAAGTCACCTAGTGCCAACAATGAACATAAGGATTATTTATTGAAAATAGGTAGAACAACATTAATAAAGGTATGACAAAAATCTTGATGGTTGAAGAGATTTTTCCATTCAAATATGTAGAAACATGTTGTATGAATGAATTTACAAAGGATCATACACATGTTATATAATGCGGTATGAAATGAAGGTAAAATTACAAAAATAATTAAATTCAAAGGGTGATAAAAGGGAATAAAAATTATCAAAAAGCAAGGACAAGTTAAAATTAATATATGTATGTATGTATGTATGTATGTATTAATATATGATACAAGCATACATAAAGTATTTTTTTACAAAAGGCAAAAAATAAAATAAAAAATGAAAATGTACACACCATATTAACACCATATGACCTCCCAAAATAGTAATATATTTTCTCTACATTATATGATTTTCTATGTATGACCCATCCATTACATTGCATGATTTTTGTTGCATGACCCATCCATTGCACTATATGACTTTCATTGCATTCACTTTCTGCCACCGTATGACCCCAATCCCTTTCTATTGTATGCCATATAGTCTTCCTTTCCATTGTACAATATGTCTGATTTTTGCATGTCATACTTCTATACTTGTTGTATGTCCATTGGAGAGACTGGTTGTACATCTATACCTGAGATATTGGTTGTACATCCCTTTAGAACTCTTGTCGCTATGTGGTCCTTGCTCATTTTATAATTATGATGGTACAACTTTTACTTTTGCATCATATTACCATACATCTTAGTTTTACCCTGGCCATACACTCTTCATACTACCTAAAAATCCTATAGTTGTACTACCTACATAATCTATCATACTTAAAATATCATTGTACATCCATCCCTTTTGTTTACAACCTACCAATTTTGTCATATGCCTTGTACTTCTTACCTCTTATTACTATATAGTTTATTCTCAACCATAATTCATCCTTAGTATTGTGCGTAGTTAGGTGCATAGTCGGGCAATTCTAGCTTTATGTGTTTGGAAAGAAAAATTTCAAATCAATTGTCATAACTATTCAAGTGAGCTAGGTGAGATAAAATTTAAATATGAGTTGAGAAACTCTATTTCCCAATACATCACAATTCAAAAAATATATTTATCGATAGTGGTTGGAAAAAGAAAAGAACTAGTTGTAGAAAGTGTAGCCTTAGGTAGCTTAGTATATAGGTGTAAGATTTTGACATTGGTAAAAACAAAAGGGAAAGTGATTCATCAAGAGCAACCAAGAAAAGAAGCTAATACACTAGATACACTAACCTGTGAGAGTTTGATACACACCGAATGCCAATTATTGTGGGTGAATAGTCTAGAAGATCATCCATCAAAGGTTGCACTATAGATAAATAGGTAGATAAAGTAATACAATTTTCTTAGTTTATTTTTTTGGGAATTTGAATAATATTTAACAACCATAGTTTCCAATTATGATCATAAAGCACAAAACTCTATTGTACAATACATGAACACTATAATTATTATTACATATACTTTATAGGGATTTCATTGGGGATTGTGTATTCCATGTTTAGGCATTTCAATATCTAAAACCTCAAAAAATATCAATCAAAGCCAAAAATAAGTAGTTATTTAGTTGCGATGTTGGGATAACGTTACTTCACAAGAACAAACAAATATTTGAAGCAAATGTAACATAAGCTTGTGAAAAGACTACCTAGCAAATGAAAATTGGAAGTGTATATTGGACCTCATTTAGAGTAGATTAATGGGTCAAAATGGGTGTTAGAATTTCCTTAGATAATTGAGTATATATGGTTGGAATCAACAAAGGAGTGATTTCTAATTGGTCTAATATTCTATTATCTTGTATTTAAATTTTTTTCTCTAAAGCACAAAACCTTTTATATGAAACAACATGCAATTACCTTATTCCTAGACACAATTTTCACACAATACTAGCAATTGTAGTGAGAAGATTTAAACCAGACTAAAGTATGATCCCTCTTGGTAATCTATTTTTAGATGGAAGACTCAAAATATAAATTATGATAGGTAAATGAAAGGAAGCCAAAACAATCATATAAAAGAGGAAAAATAGACAATTTGACCGTTCTTTTAAAGATGAACCTTCAAAGGTCTAGATAGCAATGAATATGAGAAAATTAAAATCATTAAAGTAACTACATCTCCCTCTAGCACTTCACTTTCAAAGCTCCACTTTGAATATTACATTGATTGATCTTCCAAAAGATGCATCAAAACAAATTGATACATGGTTGAGTTTGTTAGGGGCTCTGATTAAGGTCATGGAGTATCCTCCCTCGAGTTCTTTGTAGGAAGAGGAGTAGCTAGAGGTAGATCTACAATAGCCTAAGAGAATTCTAAAATAACTAGAGGGTAATTTACCATAGCTCTAGACGGTAGTTTACCATAGTTGGAGGCAAGTATTGCATGATTTCTAGAAGGCAACTCCCCAAAATAAAATACAAAACCATAGTTTCATGAGGAGTCACCTATTATAACTCAATAGAGTGATGAGGATATTACTACACAACTCTCTAAACATGATCAGGTAGCAATCCATTGAGAAGTATTCAATGATACATCCAAGACTTGGAGTCAACTGCCTACATAATGAGCAAAGTGGCGATTGTGGCTCATAAATTGGATAGTACCCATTATCCATTGATCGTACAAGAATCTTGATGGATTTAGTGCTTTATTGAGGGAAAGTGCTACAAGGAGTTCACTATAGTTTTATCCCATGATTGGCCCACCATTGAGAAACTAGGGATGACATAGTCTTGGTATCCCACATAGATAACCCCTTCCTTTGGAGACTTGGATGGTGAATTATTGGGAGCCTTATACTCTTTTGAGTCTAATTTTTTATCCTTATACCCATTGCTACTGAGAGAAATAGACAGTCACTAGAATATTGAAGTTTGCATTGACGAGTTCACTAACATTTATCAAAAGATAAGATAGGAGCTAGGTGATCATAGTTAGAGGTTTTAGGCCCAATTGGACCAACAAATAATCCTCATTGAGTCCATGAAACTAAAGGTGGTATATAAAGGAAATGTCATTACTAAAAATATAGAGAGATTTGCAAATAGAGACACATAAATAGTTGATAAGGATAGGGAAATTGCATAATTGATATTGAAAAATGAAAAGGCTAAATCTCAACTCTTAAAAATAATTCAAACGGTCGAACTTTCAAGAGAGAGATAACTCTTGGCAACTCATCAATTAAATAAATAAACATAGGATGCATACAGAATGCATTAGTTTTCTTCTACATGCTCAACTCTTTCATATTTTGTATCTTAGCAACTAGGGACATATTCTAACCCGACCCCTCAATCATAGTCATGTTTAGTCTATTCTCTTTCATTTGGAAGACAAATTTTATTTTAGGGGGTGATGTAGATAGTTAAAATATGTATTAGTTTACTTTTTTGAGTTGTACAATCAATGAGCATAGTTAAGACTCATTGGTTGGGTTAGGTAGTTTTGGGTAGTTACTAATAGTTGAGAATTTCTTAGCAACCATCAACAAGTTTAAATACTTCCTCATAGTCAAGACAAGGGATTGCATTGTGCAACAAGTTCTTGATTCCACTTTTGTATGAAGAACATTGATAGATAAAGATAATTATTACACTCTCTTATGTTCATTATGTTCTTATCTAGTTCAATTCTATATGCTAACTCTATTTAATTTAATCTTTTAATTGATTGACCATAGAAGTAAATATTTGGTGTTGTTTCTCTTCAAGAAGTAAGGTCAAAATGATGAAATAATGGGACAATTGGTTGGAGAACCAGTCGAGCCTATCTAGGAAAGATATGAAAAAATCAAACTCACCCAATACTTGGTAAAATTGTGGGATATATCAATCAAGGAGCATGTACAAGAAAAAGTTGAGAGGAGGAAAATCCCACAAGAGATCATTTGTGATAAATTAGGGTAAGCAAGGAAGTTTACATACTTCATGATCAAATACCAAAAATACTCACATGATGCTTGATGAACACCAAAGAAATATATGTAGAAGTAACAAAAATGATACAAACACTTGAATTCATGCACATAGACCCGAATGGAAGCCAAAGCAAGAAGTTGTGATACTTCAAATGTCTACCATTCAACCATGACTATAACTTAATGAATAATAATAGGTAAGGAAAGAGGTGCCTAATGTTATACCTATAGAACACATGTTTTCACCTAGCACACATAAATGCCAAGAGAAAACACATGTAATTGAAAAGGTAATTAAAGTGGAGAAAAAATAAAAAGAACAAGAAGAAAATATAGATTAATTCTTTTGACAAGATGAAAAGAACAAGAAGAAAATATAGATTAATGTTTTGCATATTTGCTTTCATTTACACTTGGTTTATTCACTTGTTTTAGATTGTTCTTTTAACTCATATTCCCTTATACTTTTATGGTCTTGACACTTTAGACATGTTAACCTCTTACTTCTCATTTTATGCTTTTGGTTATGTTTCAATTTTTAATCATTACCTATTTCATATTGATCCTACATTGTTATAATATGCTTATTTGGAGGTTGAGTTTGAGCTTATTTTGATACATTACTCTCTTAGAGTCACTTGTTGAACTCATATCAAGCCATATGCTTATTTAAACCTCATATAATGATTACATTTATAGATCACTTTTTAAAGTCATTCAATGAACCTATATTGTTATATTATGCTTCTAGAGCATCCCAATTATGTCATTTACACTCATCTTACCACATCCTTAACATCTATCCTTACATTAGGGGTATCATGCATTCAAATAGCACACATGAGCTTACCATGTTACATTCTTACATTGGGGGCATTGTGCCTCCCCTCTATAAATTTTACCATTATGGTTACATCTTTATACTTAAGAGGCACTATGCCTCCCCCTTTATCACGTCCTAGGATTCATAGCCATACTTTTACCATATGTTCCTTACTCATTGGGCGCATCATACCTCCCCCCACACATCACATTATTTCTACCTTATCCACTAAGGACATATTATATTATTCATACTATTGTGTGCTCATGCTCTTGGATGCCACATTCGAGGCATATGCCACTCTAGTGCCCTATGTATTCACACAAGTGTTTTTAGCCATTGAGAGTGACATCGCCACTCTTATTTATCCATATCGGGAGCAACTTGTCTTCTTTGATGCTATTTCTAGTATATATGTGCCTACCATGATTTATCATATATATATTTACATGCTAATCACACAATGTATTTGTGATTGTTTTTATTCCACATGATTACATTCTCACATGATTATCTATAGATTAATTTTACTTTCATCAATGGTTTTTCCTCTCCTTTAACGCCTTACATCCTTTGAATACAACCAATTGAAGGGGTATACATTGTCATAAATGTTCCTATTTGAGTCTTGAAGGAGTAACAAGTGCTACAAAGACCCACCATTATGACTAGACAAATCACACTTGTACATGACATCCTTACACTCCATATGCCCTATCATCCCATGGTTACCATGCCAAACTATTGTTACTTTTTGAATGGACAATTTTTTCTAACTTTACCCATCCTTGGTGTTCCTATTTTCTTGACAATTGGCAATTTCCTATTTTGTGCTTAATTTTTACTTATGAGATAGAGGCTACTCAATGCACACTTTATCTCTATTTTGTGGGACCCATGGAGAGTGCATATGGAAGGATAAACTTACTCATTGATACCTTGCAAGGTCTATTACTTTATATGAACTCTATTTCATATCCTTTGATGTTTAAATTTTAACTTTTGTAAGTGCTATATATTTAATATGCATAATCATTTAGAATTTACATGGACCTTAAAGTGGGGCAAAAATGCAATGGTGAAATTCGCATGGTCATACCATTTTTCACTAAGTTTTTTACTTGTTTTGAGGAAATATATTGATACATGTACATATTGAAAAATTTAACATAATCTTGTATGATGTTGGGTTCATTCCAATAGTCTTTCACCCTTTGATATACAAAAATCTCTCCATGCACTTAGTCCCCACCTCATCTTTACATATGCACACTCTCATACATTTTCCCTATTTGCACATTTATCACATTCATCTACACACATGCTTTCATATATTCATTAGCTACCTAAATTTAATGATTTATCCACCTCAAACATTTATGTAGTCGCGGGGGTGACCTTGCAATCACAAAGTTGTCCCCTTCCACCTTTTTTATTTCTTTCCCTAAGTTGATTAAACACATGCTTGACACAATTTAATGCTATGTGCTAGCATTTACAAACATTCAATGCATTCAAAAAATATCCATAATATACATGCTCCCTTTCACTTTAGAGCATTGAAGAAGTAATTAATAGAGACACAATATGATTCAATGCTTTAAAAGGACTAATGAATATGCATATATCATATTAGTATTCTTGCATGTCTTCAAATATTTGTACACATTTCAAGTGTTGACCTTAGAGAAGTTGTCTCCTTGTGATACAAAAACAACCTTATTAAGGTATTCTTAAATATCACTAGCCCTATACATATCATAAAAGGTAGATGCCATAACGACACACCATGCAAGCATAAAATCAAACTTTCATTTTGCATATGGATAAATCTAAACTTAAGAAGACTAGTTTGTGATCATAAACTTGTCCCATACTTGTAAACTTGTTTTCTAGTAGAACATAGATCTAACACAAAATTCGAGGTGTTCATCTACTAGATACACCATTTTTTAAACATATTTAAGTCTAATATCAAAGTCTTCATTGTTGACATATAGTCTTTAGTCATAAAATTAAGTACCGCCTTCTATTGCATTTAATTTCTAAAAATAATTGTTAGAAATTGTTAGATTACGAATCTCATTTCTCAGTATTTATTTTAGATTAATTTATACTTGTACATGTATCTTTTTAAATTAGTCTAAATTAAATCTAATTTTTTTCTTTCTTATAAATGTCTCTATCTGTTAACATCCTTTAAAAAATAAATATATATATATCATTTTAATTTTAATATATTTTTATTAATTTTTTTTTTTTTTTTAATTCCATTATATAATCAACAATAAAACCAATCTTTTTAAAAAGTAACATTTTGCAAGATCTCAAACTTCACAATCATGTATATTATGTGAAAGTATCTTTTTGATTTTCTCAAATAAATTGATAATATAACCACAAATATCTTATATGTGAAAGTGTCTTGAAGATGATGGTTTCAATTTTATAATCAACAATAAAACCAATCTTTTAAAAAATAACATTTTGTAAGATCTCAAACTTCACAATCATGTATTTTATGTGAAAGTATCTTTTTGATTTTTTCATATAAATTGATAATATAAACACGAATATCTTATATGTGAAAGTATCTTGATTTCAATATTTTTAAATAAATTGACAATATAACCACAAATATCTTAATTATTATATTATTAAATAAATAAATTCTCTTCAATTATAAAAAAACATAAGAAGTTGAGAATATATTGCATTTTTTTACAAAAATTACTGAAATTACAGTAAAACATAAACAGCTACAAAGACTATGAAGCTCATACAATTTAAGACAAAACAAGCATTAAATTAATTAAAGAAAAATCTGTGGGAACATATTGGACTCAGGTTTTTGTTAATCCGGGATATTTTAAGTACGTGAGCTACCCATTTTTATTTGCTTGAATATTCAAATAAAAACGACGACAATTTTAACGTTTTCCTACGCCAACAGACTCTGCAGTATCCAAAGTAAATCTATATTATATAAATTGAGTGAGTCACCAGAAAAGTCATAAATGTGTAGAGGGCATAATCCCTTCCCTTGTTGCGGAGCCCTTTTCTTTTAAGGATTCTGGGTTTATCTGGAGCATCCATGGCTCTTTCTCCGTCTCCTGCCATGTTGAAGCTGACGGCTGACAACTCGGCCCACAAAGTTACTGTCAACTGCCTAGCTGTTAGAAAGTTAGGCGCTTCGCTTTTTAGAGGCAGCAGTCGACATTGCACCCTTCCATGTCGTGCTTCTCCATCCAAGTAAGTTTTTACCTCAACATTCTCTTCCTTTTATCTCTGTAGAGAAAAGGCCTTTGCTTGAACTTCTAGTGATATGTTGCTGTGCACATTCAAACTGTGAGGGGCAATGCATTGAACTCGAAAAGACATGCTGCAATTTCACCTTGTATGATCTGTGTTTGAGCATCTGGGTAATCGAATTGAGAAGTGTTATAGGGTTAGTGTCAGTGATCTTTGCTACATAACTTCAAAAGCGTATAGAATGTACAGAGATTAAGCATTGACTTGTAACATTTTGCTCTAATGATGGGTTCTCTTGAGAGACTGGAAATGTTGGGAAGTAAATATGCTACGCAGTCAGAAGTGTTATAGGGTTAGTTTAAGCGATCTTGGCTACACAATTTCGATAGCGTATAGAATCTATACAGGTCAAACATTGACTCGTAGCCTTTTACTCTGATGAGGGGCTCCGTAGAGAGACTGGAAACGTTGGAAATTAAGTATGCTACATGGTCAGATCCAGAAGCATTAGTGAAAATTTACACTCTTAACAAATTACTCTCAAAACAAGAATCTATATTGATTTCATAATGCGCAATACCAACAATAAAAAATCCTTTAGGCGAACAATGAAAAATCAATAGAATCAACATTTTGATTAATGTCCACAGTATTACTAGGGGCATTGCCAACATAACCTTCTCTGTTCATATGGTAAAAGGGTCCTTATCATTTTCTGGAATGGTTTGTCCACCATTCCTTTCCATATTTGGTAACCATTTTACTTGCATGATGTCAGACTTATGAAGGATAATAAACCTCTAGTCTAGTAGCGTGTACAATTTGTCTTGAGGGATACCTATGGCAATTTAAACAGCACAAGTACAACAATGAGATTGAAGGTGACCTCACGACACGAGCTAGTAAGGTACTTCCTTTTGTCCTGAAATTCATCGTTATTTCTAGCTCTCTATAAAAACCATGAAGTCTTAGTTATAAAATCAGCCAAAACTTACTCAATTTTTTATTCAAATCCCTAACATATCCTTACAAAATTTCTTCCCAAGTAAAACTCTGCTTATTATTTCATCTAGACTTAGTACAAAATAACATATTCCAAACATTCTTATGATATGGACAATCAAAAAATAAAGTAGGCAAGACTCATCTACATGGCAAAAGGGACACACAGACATGGTAAGGCCAACAGCTTTTAAAATAGAGCCAACAAGAAGTTTTTGTAACAGTAACAACCAGCTAAAGCAAGTTTTTTTGGGTTTAATGCAAGAAGACCAAATGTGATTAAATACAGATTTCCAGTCTCGTGGAGAAAGACCAAGACTCCATTTGTTATTTGAAGTGTTTATTCACTTCTTGGGTGTCAAAAAACATCAAATATATCTTTTTAATAGCAACTTTGGTAAGAAGGGAGCCATCTCTACACATGTTATCCAATATTTCAGTGTTGAACGTTAGCAACCATAGAAAATGTTTTTCTTCAAGTGTTTGGAATATAGAACCTGCTTTTAATCTCTTCCCAGGTTAACAAGTTTCCATTTGCAATATGTCACCAAAGTTTTTGACCCCCTTAGGGAACCAAAACTTTGCAGGCCATCCTCTAGTTATTGATAAAAGTTTATTATCAAGAGAGAGAGATTCCACCGTATGGACCTAAAACTTAAAAACTTGCTATACCTTATAAAATAAGCATTATGACTAGAAAGGAGGTGTTTTATATATTCCTAAGCCCTCCATATACTTCTAAAGATGGCTGATTCTGTCGCTGGAATTTACCAAAAAATCAATCATGTAGATGAAGCCTCCGATCCTTTTTTGTCTTGGGCATTGCAACCCTTCAATTCTTTTTCTTCTTGGGCATTGGAAGGCTTATGTTATTTGGAACAAGTACTTTTCATGGTTTGAGGTTGTTGAAGGCTTTCACTATCCATTTTACAGGCAAAGTTAAACCTTGAAGCTTCATGTCTTTTAACTCCATTCCACCAAATTGTTTGAGGAGACATCACCATTTCCAAGAAACAACATATGTTTTTCTATTCTCGTGACCTTTTGGCCAAAGGAAATTACTAATTTGTGTGTAGTTTTCTTAACCCGTCTGCTACCAAGTAACCGAGATGAAGCATAATAGATACTGAAGGAAAGTACTTTTTGACATACTTGAGCTCTTCCAGCCATAGAGAGCAAATGACCTTGCCATTTACCAAACTGCTTTTCAAGATTTGGAAAAACCTAATCCCACATTTCACACAACAAAGATGCCAAAACAAAAGGAAGACCAGGATATTTGTTTCCCAACCAATATTAGCAAACTGCATAGGAAGGGTTTTAGACCAGCTTGGAACCACATATTTGTGTGATGAATTTTTTGAACCAAAAGCAAAACAATATATATCATGTCTGTTTGTCAAATTTGAAAAATTATCTTCCTCTAAATAAAGAAACTGAGAAGTATTATTTGCAAAAAGAACCATTTGGGATCACAACACTTTTATATGAGGGTCAATGGAACATTCTCTCATCAAAAAGCACATAACTTAAAAGCAATAAGAAACAGAGAGGGGGTTAAGGGGCATCTTTGTCTATGTCTATAAATCAAAAGGATTGATCAAAGTATCCTTTACCTACACCTGGGCTAAAGTATTATGAAAAGTGTTTTCAATAATTTTGGAAAACTTATCCCAAAAACCCAACACTTTTAAAACCACTATGATAAAAAGTCATTCCATTATGTCATAAGTTTTTTTCAAAGTCTAATAGGGCTGTACACATATTTTGACTAGAATTTTTGACCCTATGCATAGCTTCCTAACTTGAGATTATGATCTCTAAGATATATCTACCTTCGACATAACTTGTTTGTGGAGGTGAGATAATCTCAGGGAGAATGTGTTTAAGCCTTACTACGATTACCTTGGCTAGATTTTATGACACATTAGCTAAGGTTATATGTCTCTAGTTCATGATCAAAGATTTATCTTCATCTTTGGGGAGGAATTGATAACACCTCTGGTAATTTCTTTTCCCAAGGAACCTACTAGAATAACTTCTTTATAGACTTCAAGAAGATTAGCAAAAATTCTGTTAATATTGTTTTTTACAAAATTTGATAGGAAGATCATCAATGCCAAGGGATTGACCATTTTTGAGAGATCTTATAATAGAACAAATTTCATCTAAAGCAATATCTCTATCAAGGTTTGAGGCATCATAATAATTTAGCTTCTTAGGGATGATTCTACTAAAAAAATGTCTAGCTTTTTCAACCTTATAATTGTTGCTCTCCGAAGTGAACAAATTCTTAATGAACATAGTTCCACGAATCTTGAAACTTTGGGTATGGAGTGACTGAGGGCCTAGGTTTGGGGATGGTGAGGGGATGATGGTGCAAATATATATAGTACTTGACAAATTAGTCATAATTTATTTTATAAGGAGTAACAATTGAAACTTTGAAAAACTATTATCTAAACACATTGCATTGAATTATGAAAACTGCAATGCTGAATATTTGTGTCAAATATGCTATATTCAAAATGTGAAGATACAGTTGGCCAATGGCCTAATGCCTCTAATCATCCCCAATGTCCGTGCTAAACTCTTCATCACTTGAATTGCTAAACTTTTTGAGGGCAAGCTCCTCCAAACCAATACCAACCAACCTTGTTTGTGCCACATCATCATCAACCTATGCTAGCTTCTTTAGCTCTACATCCCATCAGGTTGTTGGACTCTCTTTGAACATAACTGCATTGTGGTTAATGATACGCAAGGTGCTATGTATAATTGCAAGTTTCTCTACCCTCCTAGAGGTAAGCATGTTTGTCTTAATAGAGTGGATGAGTCTATAGGTAGACTAGTTCCTCTTGGTAGTAGAAGAATTATAATCTTGGCACAACAAATGAATGGCTAGTCTGGTTGTCAAAGGAGGCCCAAAATTTACCTTGTAGGCTTGATGAATGGGTTGAATGCCTAATTGATGAAAACTTGTACTTCTTGCGTTTACTCTTGTAGCCTTGCTCTCATTCATAGTTCACTCTTGCTTAATGCAATGAAAACTTGATAGTGATTTGGATCGAGGGTGGGATGTCTTTTTAATATTTTATAGGTTTTTGGAGTGTTTAGGGTGTGGATGGGTCCAATAGAACTTTTAGGGTTAGGGCTAGTGGCCCATTTTTCCAAAATTTTTTTTTAAAGAAACTCACTTTTTTGAGTGTTTAGGAGTGGGGGATAGGCATAGGTTTTCAAAACTTTCAAAAAGGGACTTGGGTGAGTTTCTTCAAGGTCTTAGGGACATCTCATCATCCCCCCAATGTCCCCATAGTTGATGTTTTGGGGTAGCTTTGGGAGGTATTACCCATAAAAGATCAATATACAAGTTAGTTGGCCTAATAATAAACAATTATTATTATTGCTAGGTTGGCTCAAGTGAAGAATGATGCATACTCCTGGATTTGTATAAATGGGAGAGAGACTCTCCTCACTTACACATATACATTCATTCATTTGCTATTTTGTGATCAAGAAGAAGGTTCGCTACTCAAGGAGGTTCGCTATTGCTCAGAAGTTTGCACTACTTTAGTGCTAGGTTTATTAGTGTACTCTGCCTATCTTGTCTGATTCTCAAGTGCTATTTTTGCTCTGTTGTACCTGATCTATTATTAGTCAAGTCTTGCTGGGTTTTTCTCCCTTGAGTAGAAGGGTTTTCCTAGGATAAAAATTCTGTGTTCACTGTTTTGTCTTTATTTTTTCTGCTTACTGTTCATATTTGATCTTAAAATTAACATGGTATCAGAGCCAAGGTTCAAGAAAAACTGATCAGATTTGACTAAGCCTAATTCCAGGTTGTGTGGAAGACAATTCTTTGTTTAGGGCAGTTACTTGGAAAAGAAGATGGTGACCGGTGTCAAGATAGAAGATAGGCTTGATGGGGCTTCAAAGCATCAGTGGGAGATTCAAGTTGCCCAAGTTGGATTGCCTACGGGTTGGATCACCTGTGTTCATTACTGGCGCTAGATTCACCATCGGGCATATACCAAGAGTCAGAGCAGCGGCTTTCGGAACATTGAACGCCAGTGATTGTGTAGCACTCTTGGCGGAGGGACCCCGTAAATCATCAATAGACTTCTTTAGCTCGCGGAAGAAGGCTGATCGGGAGAGCGCATTAGTTCAATAATCGGGTGTCTTTCATCGAACATTGATTCTGAGACATCCCATTACCGCTTGCTCTTTGTCGGAACTGGGTCGCACCACCTTGTCTTTCTCAGATCGTGGCTTTTAGGCACCATCACTTGGGACTTGATCAAACACAAACATCTTATGACTATACCCTAAACGGGAGGAGTATCTTAGTTTCATGGGTTCATCACATTGCTACGGCTAGACAGTCACGAATATCACAATTTGGTTTGTGGTGCATGTCACCGGGATGACACTTCAATGTCGAGATTGGTTATATATATATTCATTGGTAATAAATCGATTTCCAGGTTACTGCGCTCCAATTCCCCGAGGTTGTTCTACTAATTCAAACTATGCATTGGTGGTTCTTGAGTTCTAGTTGCCTTCCTTTTAATATTAGACGCCATACATACATTTCTTGTGCAATGCTAGTCTAAGAGTGGCAATAAATGACTTGGTGCTGATGTGTTTAATCAATGAATTGATATCACTGTGTCGCCTTTGTGATCTGAAACCAAAGTTAATTCGATTCCATTCTTGAGATTTGAGTGTTTTCATTGGTGCTAGATATATTAATAACAAGAGTCAATTCGTCATTTGTTGTTTGAAGGATATCTGAGTTTGATATTTTCCAAGTAATGATCTGAGCTACCGCAATTTGATTGGTGAATTAGAAGGATCTTTCTCATATTCAGTGCTACAGGTGTGACAATTATGGCCACTATGCCCGAGATTGTAAATTAAAGTTAAAGCAGCATGTTTCTATAGCCGACATTGACGAAGAGACATCTTAGGAGTCAAGACACTCAAAAGACGATTCAAAAGGATTCCTATTCATCTCCACTCCTTCAAGTAATGTACCAACTGATAGTGATAGTTGATTGATAGATAGTGGTGCTTCACATCACATCACAGGCTACAAAGAGCATCTTACAGACTTAGTAGAGAAAGAGTCTAATTTATAGCTTATGATTGGAAATGATGCTAGTTATGCTGTAAAGGGAGCTGGAGCCACTTCCTTCCAGCTAGATTTGGGTATCCCTCTTCAATTGAGTGATGTATTGTTTGTACCAGGGATAAAAAAAAAGGAACCTTGTCCATTTCAGCATTGGAGGACAAAGGGTACAAGGTTGCCTTCTCTAAAGGAAAGGTTCTTGCATGGCCCAAGAACTCCAACATAAATTCAGCTCGTGTGATTGGTATTTGCAGGAGAGTCTATACAGATTGTCGATTCGACTAATTCAGGCATTATTTCATGGCTCTATCAGTCTGAGTGAGCTATGGCATAGGAGTGTTTGTTACTGAGAGCAATTTCTTGCAAACACATCTTCCGAAGCTCAGTGTAGAGCATGATGGCACCTACAGAGGATGCACACTTGGTAAGAATACCAAGAGTTCCTTCCAGAGCAGTGATAGATCCAAGGGGATCTTAGATCTTATCCATTCTGATTTGTGTGGATCGATGTTTGTGGCGTCACTAAGTGGATTTCGGTACTAGGTGACTTTCATCGATGATTATTCCTAGAAGACTTGGATTTACTTCTTGACATCTAAGGAGTCCGAGGAAGTTCTTGATAGATTTCGAGAATTCAAGGCATAAGTAGAGAACATGTCCGGGATGAGGATTAAGGTTCTGAGATCAGATAATGGAGGGGAATACAATTCTGCAGGATTTTGTAATTTCTGTATTGAAGTAGGGATCAAGAGGGAGTTATGTGTTCCGTACAATCCTTAGCAAAATGGAGTTGCTGAAAGAAAGAACAGTTCTATAGTATAGGTAGCGAAGGCTATGATCCATGATCAGAGTTTGTAGAATTTCCTATGGGCGCGAGGTGTTCCAAGAGGCAGTGTAATGGGCATGCAAAAGAAACACAACAGAGTTTGGGGCTGCTCAGTATGGGTGAAGTAATGCAGAAAAGGGTGTCTTTGGAAGGTACCAAGGCAGACTCAGGTGGGTTTTTAGTAGAACCATCTTGGAGGTGGGAATGAAGAGGCAGAGTATCTAGGGATACATGGAACAGAGTAAGTGGATCAACAAGCGTAAGTTGAGTTGCACTCGTGGTGGAAGTGTTTTGGATATGAATGGGCGCAGGGTGATCCCATGGAGTACTATGACATGAGGAACTGGAGTGGCTCGATGAGAAGAAGTTGTGACACTGAAAAGCAAAAGTGGAGTCTAGAGAAAGTATGCTGAATGTTTGAGCTCGAAGAGAAGTCATAGGTGGGTCTTCAAGGAGAGTTGGAGACTGAGTCAAGTGGAGGAAGCGAGGAGGCGAATCCATTGGCTAGAGGTGTGAAGGTGTCAGCTAAGTGGGTTGGAGCGTTGCAAGGCCAGGTGCCAAGTCTTTGAAAGTATTTTTTGCAACCGCAGAGAATAGGAATTGCACAAGGCAATCAACTTGGATTTGACATTGGTAGCACCGCAAACCAATTCAAAATAGGGTGATCTGGGATGAGGTCGAGGAGGACTAGTCTTGGAGTGAAGGAAGGAGGGTTGGACTCTTGCAAGTCAGTTGGAGGTGCTGCTAGGAGTAGTGCAGGAAGTGTGGGATGGAGGCCGTTCCATTGGGGCAAGCATTGTAGACAACCTTGGACGAGGAGGTTAGGAGGTTGATGTGGGTGCTTGGAGCTAAGTTCAGTTGGGAGTTAGTATTGTAGAAGGTGGGAAAAGGTGTTTGTGGTGGCACTTGGATGAGAAGTTTGAGTAGCTTAAACCCGACTAAGTAGCATGGAAGGTTTTGCAGGAATGTATCGAAAGGATGGTTCAACTCAGTGAAGGAAGCCGAGGCAGGGTTCTTGTAGTGGTGGAGAGAGTAGTTCTGAAGAATCTACTCAAATAAGGTTAAGTCAAGGTAGGGATCTTGCAAGGGGTTGTGAAGACTGGGACTCGCAGCTAAGAGGTAGAGCTAGTGTTTGGAACATTGGGGGCATCAAGCATGGCAGGGTTAGAAATGGTGCTGAGGAAAGCAATCCAGATCCAATATATTTGTATTGATGATCGAATGGATGATATCCTCACCAAGCCTCTTTCTAGGGTAAAATTTGTGTACTTCTGAGCCAAGCTTGGGGTGGTGGAGAATGTCGCCCTTGCTGAGAGGGAATCACAACATCATTAAGATATTCTCCCTATGTCAGGGGAATGGATAGAACAACAGATTGATCTGTCATAGCATATATTTCTCTGAGACAGAGAAATATGAGGTGAAAGCCCCTGTAGTGTATATTTCTCTGAGACAGAGAAATATGAGGTGAAAACCCTTGTAGCGTATATTTCTTTGAGACAGAGGAATATGAGGTGAAAACCCTTGTAGTGTATATTTCTCTAAGACGGAGAAATATGAGGTGAAAGCCCTTGTAGCGTATATTTCTCTGAGACGAAGAAATATGAGGTGAAAGCCCTTGTAGTGTATATTTCTCTGAGACGGAGAAATATGAGGTGAAAGCCCTTGTACATAACACATCTCTGAGACTGAGTTGTGTTTCCCACAATTGGGTGTAGCCATTGTGGACGTCATGTTGAGAGAGTCCATGACAAGACATGATACCCTTGAGTGGGACTCATGGAAGACTTTTCTATGATATGAAGAAGTCCTTGCTGATGAGAATACCTCCCTAGCTAAGAGGGAGTGTTGATGTTTTGGGGTAGCTTCGGGAGGTATTACCTAGAAAAGATCAATATACAAGCTAGTTGGCCTAATAATAAATAATAATTATTATTGCTCGGTTGGCTCAAGTGAAGAATGACGCATACTCCTGGATTTGTATAAATGGGAGAGAGACTCTCCTCACTTACACACATACATTCATTCATTTGCTATTTTGTGATCAAGAAGAAGGTTCGCTACTCAAGAAGGAGGTTTCGCTATTGCTCAGAAGTTCGCACTACTTCAGTGCTGGGTTATATTATTGTACTTTGCCTATCTTGGTTGATTCTCAAGTGCTATTTTTGCAATGTTGTACCTGATCTATTATTAGTAAAGTCTTGCTGGGTTTTTCTCCCTTGAGTAGAAGGGTTTTCCCAGGATAAAAATTCTGTGTTCACTGTTCTGTCTTTATTTTTTTTGCTTACTGTTCATATCTGATCTAAAAATTAATACCCATAAGGGGGGCACCCTAAAAATGCCCCCTCTTTTAGGGAAGTCCTAGGGACGTCTTCTTGTTGGTGGCAATGGAACACTATTATACAAGGACATGAAAGCAATTTTCATTTCACAAGGCTTCTTAGTCAAGTCCTCCCCAATATCAATTGGCCCTATATATTCTTTGACAAATTTAGACTTGAGCAAAATTGAAAAATCATTTAGTCCCTTTATCATCACATTTAATCTAGTTTATTTTTAATTTAATTTAAACTCCTTGAGCAATATAATTCCAATGGCATCTCCATTTGTGTTATCTTGCACTTAAAAAATGTTTGGATTATCTTGTAATTGCCCTTCAAGCCTTTCCATTCTTTCTCAAAGATTCTACCACATCTATTTAAAACTTTCGTTTACCAATTGTATTCAAGAAAATCTTCTAGGCATCAACAAATGTATTCCAATGTGCAATGGTAGAGCTAGAAGGATTCAAATTTTTGTTAATGTTCCTTAAAGCCTTTACCCCATGTAAGCAACCCTAATCAAGTAATAGATTGATATTCAATATCAATAGCCTAATATTATTTATAGAATATACTATTTTGCCCCTTGTAATTGTTGTACTCGTATTGAATTTTCAAATTGTGACAAAACTTTAGACCAAAATCTTCATTTACCTACTCTGGATATGTTTTAGAATCTTATCTACTATGTGTTGTCTTGTTGGTTCTTTTTCTAACCCTCATAGAATCATTAAAATTGAGTGCACCTTGTTAAAGGATTAAGCTACTTTCAAGGAGTTAGGGCACATGCTCATATAAAGAAGGTACGCATCTGGAGCTAAAAGTGCACCTCTATAAAGGATTTGATATTGCTAGTTTGAAGAAGTGTGTGTAAGAGGATAATGATGCATTGATACAAAGGATCATTTCTTCCTTATAAGAAAAAGCATGTTTGTAGAGTAGTGGTGCACGTAGGATAGGCAAGGTGTGCTAGTCCAAGGAAGGAAATTTTTTTTTTTTTTTTTTACAGTGTATTGGTACATGCTACAATAAAGAATGAAAACTTTCAAAATTTTGTTGTAATGTATCAACACATGCCAAGAAGTTTTGGCACACCAATACAAAAGAATAAGAGGACACGAGAAGAGTAGACTAAAGGCATGTGAAGAATAGAACGAAGGCGCTTCTGCAAAGAGGTGTTAACTTTGAAAGATTATGAAGGCTAGTGTATTGGTGTACACTTACAAGCTAGCATGCACCAATAGAAAATATCTTTTTAAAAATGTCTTAAGGTACGTAAGAGTAGAAATGCTCTCGTGAAGGAGCATAGGCGCACTCCTCAAAGAAGGGTGCCATTTTGTCTGCCACTAGAAGAATGAGCACTTGCTCAAAACAAATAAGTTACAATAGTGCAAGTCACATTTAAAAGTTTTGAAACTCCAATGCAAAGGAGTGTTAGACAATGTCTATGTGTGCATAAAACAATGATCATGTTTGTCTATAAGAGTGGCATGTGTGCCTCATAACAAGCATATTACTTTGTAAAAAACACAAAAAAGGTCTTTTCAATGATCTAGTGTACACCTGAGCATAGGTGTGCATCACTTTAAAGAAGGCTTCAAAAAATTGAATTTATCCCTAGTGTGTTGGCACATTTGGAAGCGTACACATGCGGTCAAGCAAGGAAAACATATTTTTGAAAATTTTGATTACGAATACAAGTGTGCATTTGAGATTATAAGAGTGTCTATTCAAAAGACTCGTTTGAGCTAAAGGATATTTGGATTTATGGCATCAAAACAAGGCAGAAAGATGTAAGTGGAAGGAAGAAAGGCACATATACAAATTAAAGCATTGCTTACACAAGAAATATTTTTTTTTTGAAAATTTTGATTGAGTTCAAGTGTGTTTGAGATTATAAGCATGCCTATTCAAATGACTCATTTGAGCAAAATGGTTTTTGGATTTGTGGTGTTAGAACAAAGTAGAACAGTGCTTGGGGAAGGAAGAAAGGCACATATACAAGTTAAAGCATGCATTCATGAAGAAAGAATGAATCCTTCTAGATTTTAAAGAGCTAGTTACGTCAATAGATGTAACCCTACAATGGCGGCACAGTGCCTATAGGAGGTCAGCACAATCCATCACAAAAAAAACACAAAACAACACAAAAACAAACACATTTTAGAAACAAAGCAAAAAAAATAAAAAATATTTTAGAATAAACAAAAAATAAAAAAATCATTTAAAAATAGTACATTTTAAATATTGTAATAATAATATAATATAATATTACTTAGCCAAAACACAAAAAAAAACACATTTTAGAAACAAAACAAAAAGAACATAATATAATAATAATGTAATAATAAGATATATATTGACGTATTTTATATAGATTATATTTAAGATCTACAATGGCAGTATTAAAGAATTATTGTATTATTTAATGGTCATCTTAGCTATTAGTTAGTCAGTAGTTTACTTTCAATTAAACTAGTCTGCTTCAAGTAGCTTTTAGTAACTTTCATTTCTTTGCTTTTGTTAATGTCTGTTTCTTTTTAGAAACATCATCTTGTATTGTATTATTTAAGGAGCTTTCATTCTCCTTTGTAAATAATGAATATCGAATATCAATTATCATTTCATGGTATCAGAGCTTAGGCTTGGTCTTTTTTGGCGAATCTTTTAGAAATAAAAAATTGTTGTTTTTCCTAAGGACTTTTTTTAGAAATTTCTTAGATGTTTTTTTAATCGATTTTAAAAAAAAATAAGAAACTTTTGAAGAAAATTTTCAAGGGTTTGTTAAGGAGAAATTGAATTTTTGAAGAAAATCATTGTGGGTTTTTGGTGAAGAATCGAGGAAGAATTTTCGAGGGTTTCTAGAGTTTTCATGAGTGTTGCACGTGTTTTTCAAGGGTGTAATCGTGTACTTTCTGCGTGCATATTTTCTAAAAATTACGGCATCTATTTGCTAGAAAAATCACGACAATTTTTTTTTCGTGAGTTCTACGCTTTTTTGGCCATGCGTTCTGGTTTTTCATTTGGTTTATGCGCGATTTTCTTCTGGGTTTTTTTGTGCGCGACTTTATTCCCCCGTCCTGTCTGCACATACAACTTCATTTTGGCGGATTTCTTCTAGTTTCTGGTATGCGATTTTTTGAGTTTGTCATAGCGATTTCCTCTGTGTTGTGTGAACACGCGGGCTTGTGAGGCAATCACGACATGTTTTGCCCTATTTTCTTGCGCAATTTTGCTGTTCGTGGGTTTCCAACCTTCTTCGAGACAACTTTTATCTGTTGTTCGTGGTCTATTCTTTGCTACCTAGGGTTTTTTGAAACTCATAGGGTTTTGGAGAATTTTGAGGGTTTTTTGAAACTCGTAGGGTTTTCAAGAATTTTGAGGGTTTGAAACTTTGAAGAGTTTTTTGAATTTTTTTTCTATAAAAATTTTTGTTGATCATCTGAGTTTTTAAAAGTTTTTTGGGAAAGAATCTTGCAATCGTGGGAGTTGTGCCAGTTGATCGTCTTGGGATCCATGCCAACTGACCACAAATCTTATACCTTGTTTTTCGTGCTTTTGGAAAATGAGAGGGATGGCATTTATGCATTCTGAGCAAGCGTCTACCTCTTCTGCATTAATGGCCAAAAGACCAGTAGATAGTGTAAAATCATTTGTATGGTATATTGATTTTGGAGCCTCTCGACATTTTACAAACAAGAGAGATTGGTTCATGGAGTATATGGCTTGCTCCGATTTCGTCTTCTTTGGTGGTGGCGAAGAGTATATAGTTGTCGGCAAGGGCAACGTCCCGATCACATTTGGTGGAAGACATTTAATATTTCTCAATGTATGCTATGTACTTAGCATGGAGCTTAATCTGCTTTTTGTCAGTCAAATTATGCGTCACAGTCCGAAGTTGGACATCATTTTCAGTTCTCACAAGTGCCAAATTGTTGATGAGGAGTCCAAGAAAACTATGGCAGTTGGGCTTGAGGATCATGGTTTGTATCGATTGCTTGATACTAGAGATCCTTTGGAGCATGTGTTGGTTGCAAGGAATTCATCCATCAACAGTATGGGCATCTCAATAATGTCTACCTCTCTCAGCTAGCTTGAGAGAATTTGGTAGAAGGCTTACTTGAGATTCAGCAGCAGACACATGGTGTTTGCGGAGCTTGCTAAGCAGGGAAGCAACATCGTACTCTATTTTCAAATGGAAAGCCTTGGAGAGCATCCAAGGTCCTACAGCTGGTTCATGCTGATGTTTGTGGACCAATGAATACTGCATCAATCACTGGTGCTAGGTATTTCCTTCTATTTGTTGATGATTTTAGCAGAAAAATGTGGGTGTATTTTCTCAAAGCAAAGTCACAAGTATTTAATGAATTTCAAAAGTTTAAAGCATTAGTTGAAAAAGAGTTTGGATGTCAAATCATCACTCTTAGGACAGATAATGGTGGCGAGTTCTGTTCCAACCAGTTCTCAGACTTCTGTGCAAAACATGGCATTAAACGCTAGCTTACCACACCCTATACCCCTTAGCAGAATGGTGTTGTTGAGTAGAGGAATTGTACCATCGCAGAAATGGCTTGTTGTATGTTGGAGAACAAGAGTGTTTCCAAGAAATTTTGGGCTGAGGCAGTGTATACTGTAGTATACCTTCTTGACCGGTCTCCCACACAAGCCATTAAGAAGATGACCCCAGAGGAAGCATGGTCTGGGAGGAAACCAAAAATCACCCACCTCAAGGTTTTTGGTTCAATTATGTCTCTTTGGATTTCAGATGCCAAAAGAACCAAATTGGATTCCACAAGCTAGAAGTTGACGCTAATAGGATACAGTGACAATTACAAGGCCTATCAGCTAATTGATGTGGCTACTAACCGTTTGACATTCAGTAGGGATTTCGTGTTTGATGAGGAAGGTGGGCCCTTTTTGCTCCCTTCTGCCATCAAGAGTCCTGATGATCAACCTTTGAAGACCAAGGATTTGGGAGCTAAGCTTTTAGTAGCTCCACCTGAAGGGAGGGATTTTGATGCTTCACACATTGTAGAATCTCCTAGACCAGATCCTCTACCAGCAGGGAGGGACTCTGATGATTCTAACATTGTGGAATCTCCTCGGCAAGATTTTGTCTCAACAGATTTTCCTTAGAATAATATGGATGGTATTATTCCAGGCAGCCCAAGTCATGATGATGCTCATTCTGATTTGGAAGATGATTCTTCTCCTCCTCGTCCTAAGTGGTGCGCGAAGCTCATTGGTGATGTTCATGATGATGAGCTTGTTGAGGGACGATCATCTAGAGGCAAGAGCAAAAAGAACATAGTAAACTTTGCTCTTATGGCCAACATTCAGAGTGTTTATGAGCCCTAACGGTATTCGGAGGCCAAGGGTATACCTGAATGGGAAAAGGCTATAAATTTTGAGCATCATAGTCTTTTGAAGAACAACACATGGGTTCTGTCAGATCTTCCACCAGGGAAGAAACCCATTGGCTGCAAATGGGTCTACAAGGTCAAATGCAAGGCTGATGGAACACTGGATAAATACAAGGCTCGGTTCGTGGCTAAGGGGTTCTCGTAGAGAGAAGGTATCGATTATGAGGAAACCTTTGCTCCCACAATAAAGATGAGCACCATCCGACTTGTCCTAGCCATGGTAGCACAGTTTGGCTGGAAGGTCCATCAGATGGATGTGAAGAGTGCCTTCCTCAATGGAGATTTGGAGGAAGAGGTATACATGACGCAACCTCCTGGTTTTAAGGTTGCAGGACAAGAGCACAAGGTATGCAGACTACAGAAGGCTCTTTATGGCCTCAAGCAGGCATCTAGGGCATGGTACTTGAAGTTTGATAAGTACCTGGTTGCACAAGGGTTTCACAGGAGTCCCTCAAATGCAAATTTGTATGTCAAGAACACTGGCAGTGATATCATCCTTCTTGTCATCTATGTGGATGATATCATCATTACTGGCGATAGGTTACATTTGATTGAACAGATCAAACTTCAAATTTGTGTTAGGCGTTTGAGATGACGGACTTAGGTCTCCTACACTATTGTCTTGGTGTAGAAGTTTGACAAATAGGTGGCGGTATCTTCATTTCTTAGTTGAAGTATGCCAGGAATTTGCTTGAAAAATTCAGGATGGAAGATTGCAAAATCTCATCCACTCTTATGGAGAAGGGGCTGAAACTTTCAATCAAATCAAACTCACCAAGGGTAAACGATTTTGCGTTTAGGCAACTTGTGGGCAGCCTTATCTATCTTATTGCCACTAGACCTGATCCCAATTTTGCTGTGAGTTACATTTCTTGTTTCATGACTACTCCTAAGGCGGAACACTGGGTTGCCGCGAAGCGAGTATTGCGATATGTCAAAGGGACACCTGACTTTGGTATTCTATATAGCAGATGCAAAGATCCTAGATTGGTTGGCTCTACAAACTCAGATTGGGCAGGTTCAATGGATGACAAGAAGTCCACTTTTGGGTATGTTTTCAGTCTTGGTATAGGTGCAGTCACATGGACAAGCAAGAAGCAACAAGCAATTGCTCTTTCCTTGATTGAAGCAGAGTATCGGGGAACAATTAAGGTAGCATGTGAGGCAGTATGGCTTTGAAGGATGCTTGCTGACATGTAGATGTCTCAAGCAGGGCCTTCATCCCTGTTTTGTGATAATCAAGGGGTTCTCAAACTTGCTAAGAATCCAGTCTTCCACAAGCAAACCAAGCATGTTGAGCTTCATTGTCACTTCATCAGATAGCTTGTTGAAGATGGCTCTGTGATGTTGCAATATGTTCCAATTGAGGATCAAACTGCAAACATTCTCACCAAGTCTCTCAATCCAGATAAATTTGTAAAATTTCGGGATAAGCTTGGTGTAGTTAGTAGAATGACCATTAAGGGAGGTTATTAAAGAATTATTGTATTATTTAATGGTCATCTTAGCCTTTAGTTAGTTAGTAGTTTACTTTTAGTTAAACTAGTTTGCTTCAGTTAGCTTTTAGTAACTTTCAGTTCTTTGCTTTTGTTAATGTCCTGTATTGATTATTTAAGGAGCTTTCATTTCCTTTGTAAATAATGAATATCGAATATCAATTATTATTTCACCAGCACAGTGCCTATAGGAGGTCAGCACAATCCGTCACAAAAACAACACAAAAACAACAAAAAAACAACACAAAAACAAAAACATTTTAGAAACAAAGCAAAATAATAAAATATATTTTAGAATAAAGAAAAAAAAAATCATTTAAAAATAGTACATTTTTAATAGTGTAATAATAATATAATATAATACTACTTAGCCAAAACACAAAAAAAACACATTTTAGAAACAAAACAAAAAGAACATAATATAATAATAAAATATATATTGATGTATTTTATATAGATTATATTTAAGATATATATACTAGTTAAATAAATAAATTGTCTTGAAGCCTCTTCAATTTTATAATTATAAAAACATAAGAAATTGAGAATACATTGCTTTTTTTTTTTACAAGAATACTGAAATTATAGTAAAACATAAACAACTACTAAGACTATGAAGTTCATACAATTTAAGACAAAACAAGCATTAAATTAATTGAAGAAAAATCTGTGGGAATATATTGGACTTAGGTTTTTGTTAATATGGGATTTTTTAAGCACGCGAGCTACCCATTTTTATTTGCTTGAATACTCAAATAAAAACGATGACAATTTTAGCGTTTTCCTACACCAACGGAACTTTGTAGTATCCAAAGTAAATGTATATTATATAAATTGAGTGAGTCACCAGAAAAGTCATAAATGTGTCGAGGGCATAATCCCTTTGTTTGTTGCAAAGACCTTTTCTTTTAAGGATTCTGGGTTTATTTGGAGCATCCATGGCTCTTTCTCTTTCTCTTGCCATGTTGAAGCTGCTGGCTGACAACCTGGCCCACAAAGTTACTATAAACTGCCTAGCCGCTAAAAAGTTAGGCGCTTTGCTTTTTAGAGGCAACAGTCAACTTTGCACCCTTCCATGTCGTGCTTCTCCATCCAAGTAAGTTTTTCCCTCAATAGTCTCTTCCTTTTATCTCTGTAGAGAAAAGGCCTTTGCTTGAACTTCTAGTGACATGTTGTTGTGCACATTCAAACTATGAGGGGCAATGCATTGAATTCGAAAAGACATGCTGCAATTTCACCTTGTATGATCTGTGTTTGAGCATCTGGGTAATTGAATTGAGAAGTGTTATAGGGTTAGTGTAAGTGATTTTAAAGAGCTAGTGATCAGGCATGTTATTATACAAAGCACATGTTTTTAAAAAAGAAAAAAAGATAAAGATTGTAGGCATGCATGTGGGAGGAGAGGCGCACTTTTGTAAAGAAGTGAAAATGTTGAAGAAATTGAATCTAGTGTTTTGGTGTGTGCCAATACAAACAAGTCTTTGAGTTACATTTTCATTGTCTTGTGTTTAGGCACATGACTAACTAGTTGCATGTGCCAATACAAAGTAGACCATTGATTTAAACATTTTCTAGTTTGTGTATAGGCATGTGCCAAGGAATAGAGACGTGCTTGTACAATACAAAGTAGACCATTGATTTAAACATTTTCTAGTTTGTGTACAGGCATGTGCCAAGGAATAGAGACGTGCTTGTACAAAGCAATTAGTTTTCAGACATGTGTGGAAATGTAGAAGTGCATGCCTATCAAAGGGATTCAAAACATCAAGGTATATTTTCAATGTTTTCAGAGGGTTAGCCATGATTAGAGGAAAAGTTGCAAAATCATTAATGTCTAGAGCCGTCTATCTAGAAGTCTATTTTTAGGTTGTGCTAAAATTAGGTCATGCTATTTTAAGCCATCACCATTCTCAAAGAGAGTAGCATATTCAGGGATTGGCTATTTTTAGTCAGAGTTATTTATAGTGTGTGCTATTTTTAGTAGTCTCTAGTTTTGGCCCAAGGAGCTTATGCTATTTTTTTAGCCTTATATTATTTTTAAGATTCACTATTTATAGCTTGGAGTCAACTATTTTTAGATCTCTTTTCATGCAAGAGATGTGAGAATTAAGTCATAATTAAGTCATAGTTTGTAATAAATCCAATCTACAACTTAATTGGAGGTTGCATGGTTTTAGTTTTAGTAATAAAGGATAAGATTTTGTAATAAAAATTGCATTTCATGTAGCTAGTTATTCTTAAAGTCTAAGTTACCGGTTCGGTTTTGGGTTTGGGTTCGAGTTCGAGAACTTGGTTCGCTGGTTCGGGGAAATTTTTTTTGGGGTTGGGTTCGTTTTGGGTTCGGTAATATAAAAATATATAAAAATTAGAAATATATACATATTTGCAGCAGTAATTAAGTTCAGAATACACCACCATATTAATAGTCAAATAACATAGCAAAAATACACCACCACTTTCATAGTCAAATATTAAAATATTAGTGATACTCGAATGTCATGATATAAAATTATAAATTAAAGTTCAAACAGAAAAATGTCAAGTGTTTACAATCAGCCATTATTGATTATTGATCAATCTGAAAAGTGTGAACATTTGTCTATGTGGAAGGCAAACAAGAAAATGATGTTACATAATTATTTACATTGTGAAAGAGCCAAAACCTTTTTCTTGTAGATCGTAGAAGAATTTGAGAGATTATTTGGGTGTCCTTGCCTTGGAAGTTTGGAACAGAACTATGCTGAGCCATGAATGATTGACCAGGAATTGTGAGAAAGAAATAAGATAAATCATGCAACTTGTTGCAATTTCTTTCCTTGGGAAAAAGGGTAATGTTTGCTTTTTAGGGAGACTATCCTTTAGAGTTTGAACGCATTGATAATTTTAAAGATAGACTTAGCCGAATATGTCATCTAGGTTTGAAGCTTTTAGGTAAAATGTTTGCTTCTTAAAATTTTGTTCAAAATTCAAGATGCAGGCTCTCCTCCCTTAGGGAAGAGAAGGCCTATCAAACCTAACACTCTTATGCAACACTTCTTAAGTTCTTGTTGATGTAGTATTAGATGCGAAGTTTCAAAATAGGCATGGTTATATAAATTCTCATCTTAGGACTATCATTGCATCAAATTAAGAATGTTCAATCCTTTATAGTCTAGACAAGAGAAGTATGGAGTAGTGTTCCAATGCTGAAGTCTTATTGTGAATCTCTTTGCTATCAGTGGTTCAAAAATGAGGAATCTGTTTTCTGCACCAAATGAGAAATATTCACAATATGTGCTAGGAAGGAAAAAGTCCATAAGATTGAGTATGCAAGAATTGAGAATTGCAAAATTGGCTTACATTTGACTTCCACACAGAAATTTTCACACTTTTCGAACCCACAGTCAGGTCTTCAAACCCTGATCGAATCCATAGTCAGGGTTTCGAACCCTGTTGAACCCACAGTAAAAAACTGAACCCAGGGCGTATTTGATCCGAACCGGACCCGAATTTCGAACTCGGACTGAACCCGAATTGTACCCGGGCTTCCTAGGGGCGAACCCGATAACATAGCTTAAAGTAGAAGTAATAGTTATCTTTTTATTTATTTCCATGCAATAACTTTGTAAACAATATAAACAAGTGCCTTTTTGCACTTAGTTTTAATCAATAGTAATTGTCATGCCTGCATATTGCTGGAGTAGCTATTCATCAAGTATTCAGTTTTATTGTCAATGCAGAATTCATTATTCAATGGGATTTAGTATGCCTACTTTGCTTCTAAATTACCATTGAAGTGTTATATCTTATGCGTTGATGTATCTCTATGAGTCAAATATCACTGAACAATTACTAAAAGCTTTATATTGCAGTAGGTGTTAGATCGATCTCTTGAAGCTTTGAATGCAATGACTGTGTTTAGCTTATAAGGTTTGATATCTTTTAATCCATATGTGTACCTATTTTTCTTAGTCTTTGCTTTTAGTTGAGTAGTGCGAGCATGTAGTTGTAGGATTTTATTTTAGTCAAAAAACATAAAATCCTTTGCCTTGTGTTGAAAGAGTGTTTTAGACTTTTACACTAGGCAAACCCAAAAAGATACAAATCTAAAGTTTTTTCAGCCTGAATGTGAAATCAACCCCGAAAACAACGTAAAGTTTGTAAATTGCAAGTTCATATTGTTCATAGTAGGTTATGTTTTATTTGTAATTCGAAGAAAAGTTCTATCACACATCTATTTTGTTTTGTGTCAAACCAAAAGCTGCCAATCAAAATGCTATCAGTAATCTCCATGGAAATTTCAATAGGATGTTGATTAGATAGAGTGCAAGTTGACACCCTTACAATGTTATTATCAACATATGAACAAGCATGAAAGGAATTCGTTTGAATATAGAACCTATTGAATCTAAATTATAGTCTTTTATCTCCTTTTTGACTATTACACCAAGTAAACTGGATGACTTTATTGCCTTTTTTATTATGGTTGAGAGGCTCAGACAAGTTAAGAATCATTTTCATTCCTAGACCAAAGAAATCATTCATTCTCTTTTGAAAAAGATTTAGTGCCACTAAATTACTAATTTTATCTTTTTTACCCTCAATCATGTTGAAGCTCACCAAGAATCCAGGGAACTTATGGGAGATTAAAGGTTAACCGATTACAGATCTTTGTGCTTTATCTATAGTCTTTAGAAGGCTGAAGCATATAAAGAAGAAACCCTATATTTATTACCTAGACAATCAATAATAATCCACAACTTTTTTACATGGAGAGCAAGGTGATCCAAGAACCCAAGAGGACCGTTCGGCAAACAACAAAATAGCAGACCTCCCTTATCTTTATCATGTTTTGTGGAGAAAAAAGGCATTTTTCCAAGCAAATTTCAGAGCATATTCCAAAGAAAAACCAATAACTATAACTTTCTGAAGCGTAAGATAGTCCAAGCTGTCTCTAGGATTATAGAAAACCCTAACAATGGACTGGCTGCTGACATTCCAACTAACACAATTTATTCTCATTTAGGGAGGGGGACGAGAGAGCTTGGGGCCCTTATATAATCTTTCAAAGCAACCTGGTTTTTTTACCTGTTTACCTTTTTTTCGCCAAATTTAAGGTTACGAGTGTTAGTTTCAGCTTGTTTTTTCTTTTTTTATCTCATCTACTATCTCCTATAAGGATTTATGATCCTTTTGATATCCTCCATTATCATCACATTTCATGAGACTTATTTTGTTCTTAGAATTCCTCTAAAAAATAGCCTATTTCTGAGGTAACTTTCTGCCTTTTCAGTCTTCTGCAAAGACAATATGACTCTGTTCGGACTACTTAACAGAAGCAGCAGTTCTCTGAAGTATTTACTTGGCTTGTGAATTTGGAGGGATTTCTTCATGCATGACACTATTATCCTCCAAATTTTTTGAACTAGTTTCAACTTTTTCAAGTTGACAACTGATTGACTAGTCTCCAAAATCACCATTTTTTTTTGAAATATCCCAAACTAATTTTCTATGCAAATTTTTTTCACTTTCACCAATTTATGTGCGTAGACATTTTGTCAAACATTTTGCTTGTAACCTCTCTGAACTGTTTCATGACTGATTTTGATATAGAGTGTTTTGTTTATTGTTTTGGGCACAATGGCATTCATGAAATACTTGCATTGATATAAATAAAATATACAATTGAACCTGTTGTGACCTTTTCACACATCACCCCATTCAAAATGGGGACCCCCTAATTTTTGCTCCATTCCTCGTCTTTTGGCTTTGGTTTTGTCTCTCTCTCTTTTTTTGTCTCTTTCTGCTGTCTGCCTTTCTGGGGATGTGCCTGTCTGTGAGCTTAAACGTGAAATTTTGGCTAAGTCAGGGAATTAGGGTTTTGAATCTTCCAGCCAGTTTGAGGTCAAATGGAGTGAATGAATTGAAATCTGAGGTTGGCAATACATTCAGCATGCTTCTAGCAGGTCCCCAGCGAAATTTCATTTAATTCTGACAACTTACTATTTTTAGTAAGTGCCTAATTTGGGACATTTTCTCAGCACTTTTGAAGTTCCGATTGTTTCATTGCATTCAGGACACGTCAAGCTGCCTGTCTACAAAATTTTAACTAGAACTGACAACTTTCTATTTTTAGCAAGTACCACTTTCAGAAGCAGACTTTAGGGTTTGCATGCGAAGTTTTTTAGTGCATGTCTGGAGAATATTTCTGTGTTTTCCGAGACCTACGCAATGGTATAACATGCAAGATGAGATGATGACTTTCAACACTTAGCCTGCGGAGGCTATTTTTAGGGTTTGCATGTTGGAATCTTCGACGCATGTCTAGATATTCTTTGTGGGTTTTTTGAAAGCTTCGCAGTGGTGTAACATGCAAACCAGGAGCATGACCTTTTTCAAGAGCTGTCTTTAGAAGCTATTTTTAGGGTTTGCATGCAGGACTTTTCAGTGCATGTCAGGTTATTCCTTATGGGTTTTTCAAGAGCTACGCAGTGATGTGACATGCAAGCAGAGTTGGTCACTTTTTCAGGGACTTACTATTTTTAGCAGATTCACTCTGGCAGCCCCCCTAGCATTTCAGTATCACAAATTGACCGACATGCAACAAAAACGAGGTCAAACGGAGATCGTTTAAGCAACATGCAAGTCAAATTAGGGTTTCCAGCTTCGGGACCCAAAATGAGGGGTCAAATGCCAGAATCTCTGAAAACTGAAGTATCCCACTGCGATCAGTATCTTTTAAGGAATCCACTGGTGAAATTTGAAGGCAATCTGAGCACTTACTATTTATAGTAAGACGCTCCAGAAACAGGCTATAAATAGTAAGTCAGCAGCAGGCGCCAACGTGAATAAGCAAGTTAATCCATGAGGATCACGTCATTCAGATTTCAAGTTAAACAAAGTTGTGGAGGTCCTGAAATCAAGCAGTTACCATAAATAGTAAATCACCTCCAGAAACATGCTATAAATAGCAAGTCAGCACAAGATGGCAATATGAACATATCAACTTGGTGATGAAGATCCTATGGTTGAAATTTCAGATGAATCCAAGCTTCAGAGGTATGAAAATCAGAGGGCTTACTAAATATAGTAAAACATGAGCGAGCAAGCCAGAGAAATGTCTAAGTCTGAGAAATTTCCTTCACCCCCTGTGAAATGCGCCCAAGATGAGACTGGCAGAAGGATGGAAAAAGTTTCAAGTTTGGAAATTCCTGCTCATACCCTCAAATGCGCCCTCAAGGAGAAATAGAGGTGATAAAATTTTTCTAAGTCTAAAGAAGTTCCTGCTGGACCCCCTAAATACGCCTTGTTATGAAGTGAGGTTGAGAAAAGTTTGCCAAGGCGTTGGTTATTCCTTCTTGACCCCTCAAATGCACCCTCAAGGAGAGATGGTGATTGAGAAAATTCTAAGGCATGAAAGTTCCTGCTTGACCCATGAAATGTGCCCTCATCTCAAGGTGGTGATGGAGAAAATTGTCTAACACATTGAAATTCCTGCTCCTACCCCTAAATACGCCCTCATCTCAAGATGGAGTGTGGAGAAAATTCTAAGTGTTGGCTTATTCCTGCTCCTACCCCTAAATGCGCCCATGTTAGGTGTGAAGCCAAGACAAGTTTCTAAGGTGTTGAAGTCCAAATTCCTGCTCCTACCTCCAAATGCGCCCATCTCAAGAGGCATCAAGGAAGAGTAACTAAGGCGTTGGGTTATTCCTGCTAGACATGCTAAATGCGCCCAAGTGAGCTAGGAAAAGACAAAAAGGGTTGAATTCCTCCTTGACCCCTTGAATGTGCCCATAAGAAAATGTGCTAAGGCGTGGTTAATTCCTCCTTGACAAGCAAAATGCACCTAAAGTGAAGAGAGATGGTAATGAATAAATGCTGGAGAATGAATGGAGAAAAAATATCTAAGGCAAAATTCAAAATTTCCTCCTTGACCCCTCATATGCGCCCATGTTCATAATGATGAGGAAATTTTTTCTAAGGTATAAAATTTCACCTCCAGAGGAATACGCCCAGGCTTGAGTGAGGTGATGAAATTCACTGAGGCATGGATAAAATTGGCAAGGATGAGTCAGAATACTCCAGCTTCATGAGATTGAAGAAGATTTTCAAGGCCAAGCAAGAAAATATGCCCAGAGATGAAGAATGAGAATAAATTTGATGACAAGATATTTTTCTAAGGTTAAAACTCAAAAATTAAATGAACCCCTTTGTTCATAGACCCATGAATTTGATGCTTTCTGAAGGGAATTTTCTTTTGGGTATCAGACATCTCCGTCAAGGAATGGATTTTAAAGTTTTCTACACCTCGCCAAGGATTTTGAGATGAAGATTTTTGATGGGCACTTGATTGATGAATTTCCTAAGGAAAATTTAAAATTTTCTAAAGGCAAGAAGGAATAAAAGATGTTGTTGAAGATAAAAATGCCTCAACTGATGAATTTGAAATTAATTGCCTAGATGAATTTGATTAAATTCTTCATGAAAACAATTTTCTCGAGGCAGAGATGGATGAAATCAAATATCAGAGCCTCAGCTGGTGGAATAAATTTATTAAAGTGGGTGCAATTGAAGTTAATATTTTCAAAAGATGATTTTAAAATGCTGGTGAAGTAAAATACGCCTAGTGGAGATGAATCTTTTGAAATTCTAGAAGGTCAAAGTATCCTGGATGCCGAATGCCAAGTGTTGCAGCTGCTAGAGGAGGGAAATTCGAATTCCTGCAGTGAAGTAGTGGAAATTTAATGAACTGGCTAAAATTGGCTTCTTCTAGAATTCGACTTGGCTATATGAGCTGTGAGTTTATTCATTTTTTTCCATCAGCTAGCAAGTACGACTTGAACTCTGAAGTGAAGATTGCAGTGCAAGCTTGTAATGAATCGGACCAATTTTTTAATAACAGTTACAAAGCAACATGCACCCGTTAAGGTTAGCTCTTAACCCAAAACAATGCGGAAAGTAACTCTAACCAGAATGTACACCAGGATCCCGATGTGGGCAAGGTGTGAGCATTGGTCAGAGGATCTAATGCTTATGCAACTGGAAAGGAACTCTAACCAAGAATGCGTTTGGGATAGATGAGCATATGGTCAGAGGATCAATGCATGATGAACTGAAGTAACCCTAACCAAGAATGGCGCCGAGAGATGGCGAGCATATGGTCAGAGGGTCCCCATACTACTAACTGAAAGTAAATAGGCGGCAAGCCAGCCTCTTCCACTTATTCAGTGGGAAGTACAAATAGAGAAAATGTGAGATAAAGATGAGAATTGCTGATAGTACTACTAGTCAGCTTACAATAAGATAGAATGTAGACAAAGCTCCAAGATTCAAGTTCTTCATTGCTGCAAAGAGAAATCAGACTTCCTCAAAAACTCCACAAGCCTTTCTAGACTCAGATTTTACTCAAGTCTGCACTTATATAGGACTGATATGACAAACAGCAACTCAACAACTCACTCAAATGCTTATATCATGCTCAAAACTCACCCTAAAGACATGAAACCAAGTGCAGATTGCTCTAGGGATGATGGCGCCCCAAAATGAATGCTTAAACCTCACCAAATAAACTCCATTTATTTTGCACAAAACCCAAAGCACTACCCAGAATGGTACGGCTCTCTTAAAAGGGCGATTTGCTTTTAAAAATCTAAATGAGCATAATAAAATCTGAAACTTTGCTAAATAGGTCGCCTAGCATAGGAAAAAGGATTACTTCAATGCCCAGAACAATATTAATTTTATTTCAAGAACTATGAGCAAATCTTACATTCTTCAATGATGCTCAGCAACTCCATAAATGAACAGAAAATGCAAACTAGAACTCCAAAATGCAAATACTAAACTGAAAATGCAAAACAAACCTATTACAAACTAACTCTCAGCTAGTTGCTATCTTTCAAGCAAGAAGATGAGCCATTGCTAGGAGGTGTGCTTTCCTCGAAGCGAGTGCCTGAAGTCAATCCAACAACATAACAATAAGGTAGACAAAAGATCCCAAATGAAGAGCTGAGGCCTGAATATATAGACATGAGGAGAGCCTTCTAGAACTTCAAGAAGGGCACCCAAACTCCAATTTGAATACAACACTTTTCCCTCCAAAAGGTGGCGTCCTTTTTCCCTTAATAAAATATTTCACCTTTTAATAAAAAATCCATCTTTCCTCAAGTAGGCGTCCTTTTTCACTTAACCCAAAGTTTGGCCTCAAAATATAATTTATCTCTCAATGAAGCATTTACCCATAAAGTCCCCTTTTAAAAAACAACATAAAGTTATAATGCTAGGCAAGGGGGTGTTATAATATTAAAATATAATATTATAATGTGAAAATACTTATCTCTCCATAAAAATTGCACCAAAAGGCCAAAAGTCCCAACATTGACTGTACTGGCAGAAAAAGAGAGCCAAACGCATTGTAGCCAACCGGACCACTGCCAGAAATAGAATTTACTAAAAATAGTAAATTCATGAAGTTGCTCGAAACACCAAACTGACCATACCACTGCGAAGCTCTCTGAAAACCCAAAAAGAATCTGCCATCCAATTTCCAAACTTCAAGCAACAACCACCTCAAAAACAGGAAACCCTAATTTCACCATCCAAGTAGCCTACGGGTCTCCGGAATAGGCCAACGGTCAACTAGAAAGATCACATTTGAGAAGGGGACATTACAAAGCTAAAACTTGGTGAAGAAGTTCGAACTTGAGCTCTAGTTGTGAGAGTGTTGAAGCCGAAGTTGGGCTCTAAGTGTGAAATGAATTTGAAGCTGAGCAGTTGTTGATGCTAAGTTGGTTGATTTTTTTTCTAAGTGCTGAAGTTGTATTGTTGCAAGCGAATTCTCCAAGTACTGAAAGTTTGAAGTTGCTGCAGGAGGAGTTGAGAATGGCTGAAGTAAGAGCGACTGGCAGGGAGAACAATGCTGAATCCAGCAAGGCAAATGCGTCCAGACAAGCTGTGATCAAGAAGCTGAGCAAGTCTTTCCTGGCGGAGTCGAAGTTCTCTTCAAGGCTGGGCAAGTTGGCTGACATGAACTTGGGCTCTTTCAACATGGAAGCTTTCAAAAGTCGAATAATGGGAGTTGGAGGCCATCGTCCATCAATCACTTCACATAATATTGTCAGGAGTGGACTATATGCAGCTGCTGGTTTTCCACCAGCAATTCAGTGTCCGGAATTAATCATGGAGTTTGCTAACTGCTACAACCCTGAGCACAGGTCTATTGTCTCACCTGATGGCAGATTGTTTGCCAACCTCACGCCTGCAGCTATTGGTGAAGCATTTGGAATTCCCTCACATGAGAAGATGATCTACAAAACGAGAGAACGTGCTGAGCGGATGTATGCTTCAACATTTGAAAGATGTGCTGATATGATTAACTCTCGTTGGATGAACAAGCCCAAACCCTCTCGCACGAAGTTGCCAAAGTAGATAATATCAGATGATTTGAGGCAGGAATACTGTGATCTGATCATGACGCTCAACAGAGTTGGAGGATGCCCCCAGGCATTCATCTTTGAGCCATGGATGTTCTATTATATCAATCTTGTGCTGGAAGGAAAGGAGTTTATTAATTGGGCGGTGATGATTAGTGATAATTTGCACGAGCAACTTTGGAGTTTGAGGAGAACAAAGACATTTTACATGGGCTCATACATCATTTACATGTTGGCTCGTATGACGAAGTACAAAAGAATATCATACAATGAGCCTATTGGGTGTGGCTCTCATCAGTTCAAGATTCATGAGGCTTGTCCGCAGCTGCACTTGACAAGTACATCTCATTACAAGAGAGTCAATGATGCCTTTACCATGCACATAATGAGATCACTTCAACAAAGAACTCATCATAGGATCTCAAAGGAAGCTCAAGAATTGATAGAAAGGTACGGGTGCTTGTTCATCCAATTTCCAAAATTTACTTATATTAGGCTGCAAGGGTTTTCTTCATATCCATATAGGCTGCCCAGATACCCTACAAACAAAATTTTAATGTTGGAAATATCTAGGCAACTCATTGCCTATGACAAAATTCAGAAGAAAAAGAAGGGAGGACTTGACTTCCCAATCATCATGGGAAATTCAGATGAAGTATGTCCTTCATTGCAGGCAGCCAAGGAAGCTGAAAATGAGCTTCAGTTTTTCCACCTTTCTTATCACACCAGCAAGCAGCATTATGATCCTCACAGAAAATATCAGATGGATACTGTCAGAGGAGTTCAGGCATAAGACAAATATTGAAGATTATTGGGCTGGTGCATTGGATGAAGCTGAGGTAAGAAAAATGATGTTTTCAAGATTACCTTTGGGCATGATCAGGGAGTGCGAGATTATTCCAGTGCCAGACCAGGTAGACGAGGATATGAATGTTATTCATCCAGATTATGAGACAGTAAGGGATACACCACTCCCGCTTCCAGATTGGTCGGAGTTGAAGATTGCGAATTTGGATACACTTGGCATACCAGTTCTGACCTTCACCAGAGGATGGGTTGAGAAGCACGTGAATAGGTTGAAGAGCAGGTCAATTCCTTTGACTTATAATTTGATGGGAGATCATAGAATGCCAACTGCCACAAAGAAGAAACAGGTTGCTCGAGCTCCAGAGTCACGAAGGAAAGAGCCAGTCCAGCCAGAGCCTCCAAGAATTGAGGTAGAATCACCTACAACATTGGAGACACGTTCTCCAAGTATACAAGAAGTCTCACTATTCGTTGATTAGAGAAATATATTGAATAAGGAACAAGAATTATAGGAGGCAAACCAGCCACCACGAAGAGAATCTGTTGGCTAGAGTGTCAATGCACCTACCAGAGATAATCAACAGGAAGAAGATGAAGAAACTGCCACAGATACGCGCTTCCAGCATGAGCTTGAGGCGGCATTAGAAGATGACACAATTACAGGACAAGAGGCCCAAGATTCAGGAGATACCCAGCCTGTGGAAGTTGATAAGCCTCACCAAGATGAAGTTAGAGAAGAAGTTCGTGAAGAGGAAGCAAGGAATGAGCAGCCACCTATTATTTCAGATTTACAGCAGGTGGTACTGGATTGGCTCAGAGATAGAATGAGGAGGAGCCCCAGTGAAGAGGCTGATCCGGCAGTTGAGATGGAGGAATTCCTGAGTAGAATCAGCGCACCTCCGACAAAGAAGAGAGCTAGAAAGTTTTCAAGGATTTCAACGGATGAGGATGGCTCTCGCACCCTTCACATGGCTGTGCCAAGGGTTGAGTGTGATCGAGATGAGGCTGTGCCAGAAAATTATGTGATCACCACCATGGAGTTAGGCCGCCCCACAGGAGCACAAATAATTGAGGAGTGTGATAACTCCTACCGGGCACTCAAGGACAGATTGCTCCAGACTGAAGGAAAATACAAGAAATTAAAGGAGCACAAGAATTTGATAGGATACGTACAACACTTGTCTCGTCCTTGTGGGAAGGAAAATCCGGCGATTGAGCTTCCAACCGAGTTTCCTAGAGAATCAATTAGTGGCTTGGAAGATTTGAGAAAGATGGCACAAGAAGCAGATAAGTGGGTTGTTAGTGTTCGTGTTGAGACAAAATTTATTATGGAGGATCTTGCTCATGCTTATCAGCAGGCTTCCAGCATTATGGCACAGATGGATGTAGTTGATCAGGCCTGGGGTGATGCTCATACCTATTAGAGCAAGGTTATTCAACGTTTGGAGGCTTTGATGCATACTCCTTTACAAATGTTGATTGAGGGAGGCGTGATACAGGAGGGTGATAGATATGACTTCACTAGCTGGTATTCTTCAGTTGTCACGGGCCGAGGATTCTTTGATGCAGCACAGGCAGATTCGGCCAGAGTCAGAAAGGCCATGAGGAATATTATAGACGGAGTCCTGAACACGCTTGAGGCTATCTTTGCTAGGAGATTGACTTCCGAGGAGGTGACTGCTGATGGTTTGAGGAATGGATTGACGCCTTTCTTTTCAGAGGTGAAGACTTTTGTGAAGGATGACTTTGAGAACACTTCGACTTTCTCTAGCCTGATTCAGAATACCCAGGATGCCTTGACCGCTTGGAGGAAGTCTTGCACTCGACATGGGAAAATGGTGACAGTACTTGAGTTTCAACTTGATCATATCCCGCCTATTTCAATCGAGGAAGTTGAGGCAGTACTAGCCAGGTTCATTGACTTTGCTGCCAAGGAGAAAGAAAATGGAAATGCCCTTCTGGATGATGATCTTCTGGAAGACGATGGTGGGCATTAATTGCCTATGCTATTTTGAGAGTGAGTGGAGGATCCACTGTTCATTTATTACCCCACTCCTCTTGGTGGCAGTTTTTAGGGAGAATCTTGTTTAGGGCTGAGGTGGCACAATCTGGGCCATCCAGCCGATTGTAATCTGAGCTGTCCATTGGACTAGGCCAACTATAAAAGGGGCATCCACCCTCATTTGTATTTCATTAGAATAGAGATTAGATCAGAGAATAGAGTAGAGAGATTGATAGTATAGTTGTAATAGCCTAGTTTGATAGCTTAGCATAGTTTGGAGGAGAAGGAAAGTTTTCCCTTGAGAACTTTGTAAGAGATTGTTGTGAAAACTATCATAATAAAAAGAGCTTTCATTGATGGTGAATTTGTCTTTTGTTATGAATAGCTAGCAAGATTTCTTTGCCCTTCTACTTCAAGTAGCTTTGATTAGAGTAATTTTCATTTTCATGCAAGTAGATGCTAGTTGTGGATTGTGGTGTTCGATTAAGGTAGCTTCGTTTAATCCATACCACTAGCAGCTTGCTGACGACAAGTTTGCCTTGTGTGGTCAACTGAAACACTTTACAAGCTTAACTTCGGTCGTGATTCACGTCTTGGCATGCGTTGTCCTGATGGTGCCTTTATGTTGAATTGTGATTTGAACATTCGTTGCTACCCCCTTTGAAGATTGCACCGACTTTGTAGAGGCTGTCCAACGTGAGGCGAAGCAAAGTCTGGTTGAAGCCTGCTGAAGTTGATCCCACGTTCCGTCCTTAGATAGAACATAGACTTTCTGAAACCTTGCACTCATTTCAATTCAGTACATTTCTGGTTAGCTGTAGGAAATTTGTACCTTATTGCCAAATCATTCGCATCACGTGAAAATCCCTCTTCTATCATTAATCTGCTGTCAGCTGCCATGAACTTGTGAACAATTGTGTAAGTCCCCTTGTGAAAACAACAAATCATAACGAGCCAACTGAGTGTATTCCATTGCATTGAAGGAACCTTGGAGTTGAACGTACGATCTCTCTCGCAATCTTAGCGTGCGAAATACTTTGATCAAGAGAGAATGGAGTAGCCGTTGGCAACTTCTTTCTGTGTTGGTGCAGTCACAAAAATCACATCAACAGAACCCAAAGTAGCAATATGTATAAAAGAATACTGACTTTCAAAGTGCTGGTAACTGTAGTGTACCGTTCCCTTATTCACACGGAGAACACAAGTTTGTTATCAAAAGAACATTACTCAGATTGAAGAGAAACTACTGTCCCTTAGTCATCAATATGGTTGCACACAGTAACTGGAAATAGATTGCACTTCGCAGTAGAAAGCCTGAAAAATATAACTAGAATTTCTAAATAATGCCAGAAGATAAATGCAGCAGCACTAGGCAAATATGGTCTAATAAATCTAGAAAATGAGTCCCATATATGAAGATAGCCGATTAGCAACAGAGCTACATGAATAATTAGATTCACCCAGGTTACAATACGTGGGTAGCAAATGGTCTTGATCCACCACAAACCATCTCTACAGTTCAAGGCCCACCGGGGAAGCGATTAAAGAGGCCGTCGGCGCTTGAGCTTCCCACAAGACACCGTTCGATCCTCTAGACTTGCCCGACTGGCAACGCCAAGGGGTGATGTCAATCCGCTAGTGGAGTACCTTTGCTAGTGGAGTACCTTTGCTAGTGGAGTACCTTTGCCAAGGGGCGATGTCAATCCGCTAGTGGAGTACCTTTGCTATGGTGTCGCCTTGGCTTGACGGTCACTGGTAGATGTGAGTATTTGATGCACAAGGATGATCCCGTCATAGAAAGTATATGTTGCTCGAGCATAGGTGGTAGCTACACCAAGTCCGAAGATGTCGAAGGCCGAGTGAGGCGTGATTGCTGTGAGTGGCGCCCAACATATATGTGTCAAAGCTTGGCTGAGATGCCTGCGTGAGTTCCTATATCAATGGATGTCGTCGCTAATTGAATGATGATTGTGTCTCAAAGGATGTGCCAGAATGAATGACGAAATGAGCGCATGCTAGATCTTAGACAGTGCCCGTCAACCTCCTGAAGCAAGTCGTTGATTAACACAACAGAGCCCGAACCCGTGATATGAATAGATGTTGGGATGGCGCACTAAATGCTTCTATTCAATATCGAAACTCTTGAGAATGACTGTAATGAGAGAACGAAGGCAAAGAGCCCCAAGCAGAGACTACGTGATGCTGGGTTGGACCCGCTACGCGGTCAAAACTCTTTGTCTCAATTCCATGATGCTCAACAATGAAACTGGATCGGCATAAATAATTTGCCTTTGGAGAAGTCAGCCAGAGAAAATTAATTTAAATTTAAATGTTATTTAACAATAATTTAAATTTATTATTTATTATTTATTAATTATTTAATACTATATTATTATTATTTAATATTATTTTGAATTAGCATTTAAAAATGCTTTTTATTTGCCAATTGGGACTAGGTCCCAAATTGGGGACATGACCAATTTATTACATTCAGAAATCTGATACAGCAGATAAATATTATTTACAGCTCACTAACCTGGACATTAAATGCCCTTCACATCCTTTCATAGCCTTTCCCAACAAGTACGGCTAGAATAGAATACTTCATGAGTAATTCCCAAAGGGTACAACAGCCTTAGAAGTGGTACGACAGCCTTTGTTTGATTCCTTCTCCCCTTTTTGCTGCATAAGCTTCCTCATTTGCCTTCTACAATGCCTCCAATCTTTAGTTTATTCAAACTTGGGCCCACAAACATGTACGGTTAGCTTAGAGATTTGCATATGGTATGGCTGGACTAGCTTCAGCAGATAAATATCATAACATATTTCCTTTCATTTCACTATAACCAGAAATTGGTTTTGGCACCAGACTTCATCAATTTTGAAAATGAATTCCAATAATATTTTACTTTCAAAACTCACAACTCCACACCAAGCAAATAAGATATAAAGCCTGCTCCAAAATAAGAATATGATGAAACTGCCAAAACCACCAAACTCTTCTAGGCAAGGTTTCCAAAACAAGATATTTTATAATATTTCCAATCACCTGCAAATTTGTCTCTGAAAAAGACTCACAAATTATAAAATCAAATCTTTGAATGTGTTTACTCATTGGATGGAATTCCAAGTACTACGAGAGTAAATTGAAATACTTACAAAACATAACTCACGTACTAGAAGATAATCCGTAAAATGATCATACTTGTCTTTATTGATAGAATGTATGCCAGTACAATCATAACATGAATAACCATAGCAACAGTACCAAATGACTACATGACTCCGAATACATATAATGCACCGACGGTGGTTGAAAACTTGAAGGACCAACTGTTGTGTCCCTTCATTACATGAATTATTCCATTAGGAACTAATTCCCGAAAGCTCTAACTAATATGACAACATGACAAGTACGTACACACAAGTACATGAAATATTAAACTAAAATCTTATTTATTACCCACGATTGACTAAGTACCTTTCGGCCGGCTACAAAATGCACTGTGAAATACTTGATCGATATCTCCAACAAACATTGGCCAGGGTAGATCTTTTACCACTGAAGCCAATCTTCTCCAAGAGGGTTTTCGTCCTCAGGAAGATTAAGATGAACCAAGTCCAATCTCCAGAACCACAAGGGTTTTTAGACAAAGAGATAATAAACTTCGACCTGCCAAATGAGCTCTCAATTCCCCTTTTTATAAGCTTTTTAGGGCTTTTCAAAAACTCCCTTTTAAAATCACTTTATTAATTTATTAAGTCTTTTAACTCCAAAAAATGATTTAATTTACTTTTAAAACATTTTTGGCACTTAAAGTCACTTTTAAGCATCCATTTAAAAATTTCCATCCTCTTTCCAACGAGCTATAACATTGAGGTGCTCGATAAATGTATTTAATTAAAAGGGCAACCTTAGTGAAAATAATTAAATATAACTCAATATTACACCCAATTAGCGGAAATGGCCAAAAAGCATCAAAATTCGAATCTAATTGCATAGGAGTGATCCCGATGATAAAAAGTGATAAACAAACTTGATTAGATGACTTACTAAAAATAGACGTTCCCTTGGAAAATCTTGGAGCCCAAACCAAAAGCGAGAAATAACATCTGAAAGTGTCATATGACTCCTTAAAACCATCTGAGCTCATTGGTAACATCAAATTACTCCTCTGAACATGCTGACACAAGCCCAAAAAGTCAGCGACAACTACACTGCTAAAGAACCTGAAAATGGGGACATTATAGTCCGCCCTTCAAATTTGTCTTTGAAAGAGACAAATTAGAAAACCAAATCTTTGAATGCACTATGAAATACCTGATCGATATCTCCAATAGACATTAGATAGGGTAGATTTTTCACCACTGAAGCCAATCTTCTCCAAGAGGGTTTTCGTCTGTAGGAAGGCTGAGATGAACCAAGTCCAATCTCCAGAACCACTAGGGTTTTTAGACAAAGAGACAATAAACTTGAACTTGCTAAATGAACTCTCAATTCCCCTTTTTTAAGATTTTTAGGGCTTTTCAGAAACTCCCTTTCTAAATCACTTTATAAATTTATGAAGCTTTTTAACTCGAAAAAGTGATTTTAATTTACTTTTATAACATTTTTGGCACTTAAAGTCACTTTTAAGTGTCCCATCATTCATAACTTTCCATCCTCTTTCCAATAAGCTATAACACTGAGGTGCCTGATAAATGTATTTAATTAAAAAGGCAACCTTAGTGAAAATAATTAAATATAGCTCAATATTACACCCAATTAGTAGAAATGGCCGAAAAGCATCGGAATTGAAATTTGACTATGTAGGAGTGATCCCGATGATAAAAGATGATAAACTGACCTAACTGGGTGACTTACTAAAAATAGATGCTCCCTCCAAGAATCTTGGAGCCCAAACCAGGAGTTGGAAATAACATTTGAAAGTGTCATATGACTACTTAAAACCATTTGAGCTCACTAGTAACATCAAATTATCCCTTTGATCATGCTGACGCAAACCCAAAAAGTCACCGACAACTACACTGCTTAAGAACTTGAAAATGGGGACATTACATTTTTGGCCTCTTAGGCTAGGAGGAGGCAAGTATGACGTCATACTCCATTGAAGAGTCGAATCATTTTTGCTACATGGAATTTCATCCATAGCCTCAACCTCTCGCTACATTTTATCCTCTTCATGATCAAAATTCATATCCTCAACTCAAGAAGGGATAGCAATTTCGGTGTTATGGTCATTAGGTTTTTCCTTTAAGATAATCTTTGATGGCCATCCTTTTTACAAAGAAAGCAGGCATTCAAGCTTCTCAACTGAATTAATTCACACTAAACAATCTTATTTTTAAATTGAAAGCATAAATTTCTAGAATGATCTCCTTTGGCTTTGTAGAAATTAGAACCCTAGCATTTAGGTCAGGTGAGATAAATTTGGTTTCTTCTACTTGCTGAATCTCAGCCAATGATTTTAAAGCATGTAGGCCCAACGACCACAACTGAGGAGGAATGTTATGCATCTCACACCATTTGGGTGTCATAAGCACAATGACTTCACAGGAGTTAGCTCAGGGTTCGAGGACATGGCCCTAAAACAAACCTCCCCATATTCCAAAATCCCTCGTTTAAGACCCATTTTTGCGTGTCAGATTCTTAAAAAACAGAATGAATAAACCAAGTTGCATCATTCTATAGAATGTCACATAAGTACTCAATTTCTCTCCATCCCAATGCTCATCAAAGAATCTTTTGAAAGGCAAAACTTCTTTATTGAGGGAGATAGAGAAAATAGCAACATTTTTTAACCTTTTATTTTTTCTCCTAACCACCTCATTCATTTCTTGATTAGGAGAAATACCCAATATTTTAGGATTAGGAGGTATCTTACCTTACTTATTTTCTCTGTGGTTCAACTTTTTACCCTAAAACAGGCCGAATAAACCAAGTTGCATCATTCTATAGAATGTCACATAAGTACTCAGTTTCTCTCCATCCCAATGCTCATCAAAGAATCTTCTGAAAGGAAAAACTTCTTTATTGAGGGAGATAGAGAAAATAGCAACATTTTTTAACCTTCTATTTTTTCTCCTAACCACCTCATTCATTTCTTCATTAGGAGAAATACCCAATATTTTAGGATTAGGAGGTATCTTACCTTACTTATTTTCTCCGTGGTTCAACTTGTTACCCTAAAACAGGCCGTTGATGCCTCCTCCATAGCATACACTAGCTGCAAAGCATGTTGTATCCTGCACCACTGTGGTCTCTTCTGCCTATGGAATCTGTTTGTAGCATTTTTGATGCCCTTGAGAATGCCAATCACTAATTTTCTCTGCATATTTACATCAGAGCACCCTGAACGGTGCCACATATGCACGTATCCAAACCTAGTGTGATTCTAAGGAGGACATAGGTCCGCATATCTCTCAGGCTTGCAAGCCATTGACTTATCATATCCAAAACATTGCAAAAAACAAAATATCAAGTTTTTTGAGAGGCAGCTTAGGTATCCTCACTGCTGATGGTGGTTTCACAGATCATTAAATCCATATTTGTCTGTATAATTCTATACATTATTCATTCATTATGGAATGTAATTACAGTTCTGTTGTGCAAGTAGTATTCTTGGCAGCATAATAATTTGCGGCAAACATCTCCTGACCTTCTCTACTACAGATTTAACCCATGGAAGTTGCTGATATTCTGCATTGCTAAATTGATGCAATGTGCAACAAGTGGGCTCCATAAAATGATAGGGAATCTCTCCATTAGAAGCTTGCTGGAACCCACACAATTTGCAATGTTGTTCGTAGTAAACAAACATTTTATGTCTCAACCTTGTTCACAACTTCCTCAAAAAGGGCAAAATGGGTTTGAGCTGATTTAGCTTGGTCTGAGGCATTGATAGATTTTAATAAGACTGACTATGAAAGAAATCAAGAGAAAGTTATACACATGTATAGATCTTCCCATATGCCCTCCCATAAAAAAGAGTAGTACAACCCATTTTTGTCCATTCTTTACAGCGATCAGCAACAACTTCAAACGCACAGTTAATTGATTATTGTATATTTCAACATAACAATCTCGAGGGCTCCAAATGAAGGGCCACTAGGACCAGCAATGAAATTTTCATCAACCAATAGAGGGACCTCATGACATTGAATGGGATGGTTGACTACCACCAAACAATACCTATGCCTTTCTAGCTAGCCTATACATGGACACATGTTCTAGTTAGTACTCACCAAAGTACATTGAGCTTTCAGTGTATTACAGGTTGTGGAAAAGGCACTGACAATTGCCCCTATTATTGTTAGGATTTTGCAAGAAGTATGCCTAGCTTGAAGGAAAGACATTTGCTGTTTAAGGTAGGCTTGCATTTCTTCTTCCTCTTTTTCTACCAGGGCTATAATTGTAAAAGAGGACCTTGTTGTAGAGGAGGGGGATGATCCATGCAACATTCATCTTAGTTCTTCTGTTTTTACCTATGTTGTCAATTTCGGTTTGGGTTTGATGGTTTACTACTTTTTCTTTCCCTAAGTTTGGTATGGCCAGGTTTGGCCATACTATATATATATATATATATATATAAGAATAATTATAATAACAATATAAATATACAAAATATTAGTATCACCCTTATTCAAGGGGCTTGTGGATTTAATGGCATGACAAATTTTTGATTGGACAAGGATGAAATAGTACCCACCAAAAATGAAGCTGAAAGGCAGGCTCTTTTGCTAGGCCTAAGAGTTTGCGGAGGCAAAATATTAGGCATTGAGATAGAGGGCGACTCCATAATCACCATGAATGCAATTCAGAAACAAAGTACTCCCATCTGGAAACCAAGGAACGTCTTAGGTTTAATATGGGAAATTTTGTATAAGCTAGGGAACTACTCACAACATTGCTATTGAGAGGCTAATAGAATTGTTGACAGATTGGGCAAGTTTGTCATCAATCACCTTGGGCTTGAGGAGATTGTCATTGCTGATAACCATCATGCGCAGGAAGGGATTTGTTTGCAAGAACGATCAGAAATAGAATGCTAATTGTGTGAGACTAATTCTGTCTATAGAAATAAGGAATAATATACCACTTGGATATGCTTGAATATGATCCTACATGGGATCACATGTACTAGGCCTTTGGATATATTGCGATGAAGAAATCCTATCTTCACACCTTCTAACAAGATGCCTTAATGAATGAATCTACTGATCGGAGGGTGTGTGTGCAATGAAAAGTTTGATAAAGAAATATTGAAGCAGGTATTTTGTATTGGCTCCTTGTGGGTGCTGGAGGTTATTTGTTCTATCATAGGAGACCAAACATTAGAACAATCGGAGTAGCATCTCCATGACAATGATGTGATTGCCATTTTTCTGTCCAACATAATGGACATTCTGTGAGATAAGGTTTTCACCATAGCTATTGAAGTCAACTACATCTATGGATAGCGTATGAACGGGGCACTTGAGGTGATAAGCAATTACAACTTATGGGCAAATGAAGAAGATTTGGGTGGTGTCCCCTTAAAGGTAATGGCTGAATCTGAAACCATGAGGAGAGCAGCAAAACTAACAAGAAAAGGCTTGATAGAAGTGTCTATTGAAAAACTATGGACCTTCATGGAAAATAACAAGAATTTGATGATGGATGGACAATGAAAGAGATTGGGGCAAATGGTAGAAGGGCTATACTACATCATACACAATCACTCATGAGGAGGATACAGCAGTGAGGATACATAAGCTGCCTCTCTCAGAAAACTTGATATTTTTTTTTTTTGTAATGTTTTGGATATGATAAGTCAATGGCTTGCAAGCCTGAGAGATATGTGGGCCTACATCCTCCTTAGAATCACACTAAGTTTAGATACGTGCATATGTGGCACCATTCAGGGTGCTCTGATGTAAATGTTTAATATTAAGTAATACAAAGGGAGCTGTCCCCAAGCCAGCAACTTGCAAATAAAAAAGAAATAACAATATATTTAAATATATAAATTATAAATATAAAATAAATTAACAATAAGTGACTTCTATGTAATAAATATAAATTATCCTTTAATAAATTTAAATTATATATATAACCTGACTCATAATAGATAATTAACATGATAGGATCTACACATAATCAAGATATCTGTATGAGACTCTTATATACATACATAACCAAAGATACTTAAATAATAAATTTATAATGTTCTTCAAAAATAAATTTATAAGCTCTTGCTCTATGATATGGATCCGAGGTAATCTCTGTTTATAGTGTGATGGTTTGGTTTCACACAGTGACAGGATTGGTAACCATTTGCGTGGAGAGTTTGCACACTCATAGGGTTGGAGATGGTGAACCAAAAATGTAGGTTTTTGCATAAACATTAAAACATAAAAGGAAAATTTATACTGCTTAAATGTGTGGAAAAGTGTTTTTCTTATATATATACTTTGTTTTCTTTGCCTGGTTATGTCCATGACACTGCTTTGGTGACCTGGGTATGCTGCTTGCCTGGGACAGCTCCCTGGGGAACTCATCCTCAGACCTGGACTAGGACCCATTTAGGCTGGGTACATGGGCTGAGGGGGGTGTTCTTGGCAACAACCATTTTTACTTTATGAGAAGAGTTCGAGAAGAACTTGTTCTCAATAGGTTACACAATTGGGTGTTTACCGTGGTTTTGAGCATAGTAGCAAAAACGGTGAAAAAATCATGGAGCATGACTGCCGGTGATCCAATCTGAAGTTGACTACTTTTTTTCCTCTTGTTGCTGGCACAGTTCTCAAGGCCAGTTTAATTGCAAATAGACTGCAGCTTTTTCATCCTATTTTTTCAATTTGCCTATAGAATACTTATTTTTGAAGTTCCTATCAAAACTTCATTTGTACATTGAAGATTTGGATTTCACTGAAGTAACCAAACATTGGATCAATTAGGGAACACTCAAGAGCTCTTATTGCAGTGTCACAATGAGCTCTTATTGCAGTGTCACAATGAGCTCTCATGACATGAGTGAGGATGAGGTAGAGGTTCATAGTGAACTTGAATCTGAATATGAACCCGAGGCTGAGGGGGGTGACCATGGGGTTGAGTCTAAAGCCCAAAGTATGTAATGTCCCTGAAATTACTTGAGTAATTTGGAGGGAAAATAATAATGGTGTTTTTGAACACCAGATCTGCATTTAAAACTATTTTAAATAAATAATAATATTAAATATAAAATAATAAATAATAAATAATAAATTTAAATTATTATTAAAATAACATTTAAATTTAAATAAATCTATTTGGGCTGCCCTGCTTTTGGGAGGCTTATTCTTCAGTATTTATAGGGACTCATCATTCGTTTGGGAATATCACGAATTTGGACAAAACTATCGTATGGGACGTAGTTCACTGGCGAGGCATCTAGGGTGAGCGTAGCTTCATGCTTGGAAGATTCGTGTTGTCATTTCCTTCCATCCGAATCTCATTCAGATTCATCTTTTCATAGGTCATTCCGGGATCAGCGAGTTAGAGAAAGCAGAAACCAACCAGCGAACCACAATTCTGGAGCGGCATCTTGTGTGGGTTTGCAGAGATGGAGTCATCTGAAATCTATTTCCTAGGTCGTCATTGGAGACACGATAATATCACGATATTTGGCCGAGCCTTCGGCTTTGGCCAAAGCTCCTATCAAGCCATCTTAGGACCAGTAAGGGAAGAAACGAGTATTCCCAGGAAGCGGTGACACCAAAGAGATTGTAATGTCCCTTACCTAGCCTTGCTCTTGAATTCGCTTGTTACCTAGCCTTGCTCTTGAATTTGCTTGTTTGCCCTAGAATTCAATTGTTGATTAAGTTTAGGGTTTCTTCTTTCCAAAAGGAATGTGTTCCTCTAATGAAATAATCCTAGATTTAAATCTGCATTCACCAATTTAAAAACATTTCCACATACACATATCTGTTAGCAATAATATCTAGATATCCACAATATATTCATAAACATAAATCAATTAATGAAGACATAAGAGGAGTGCCATAGGTGGATCCGCCCTGAAGCCCTCATGTAAACTCAAGAGGTTGTCCATCACAATCCTTCTTGCCTAGGGGCTTAGTACCTGCATACTCCACTCATGGCAACACCTCAGAAGACACTCGTCCTATTAGGGGAGAGGAACCATAGAGTCCAAGTGGCCTAAGGCCTACCACCTTCTCTTGCCCAATCCCGTATCTTGGGCCTAAGGGGCAGAGACCTAGGTGGGACCCCCATCTTTCTATAACCCAATCCCTAGTCAAGGGCCTAAGGGGCTGCAAAGCCCAATCCCTTGTTAAGGGCCTAAGGGCTGCAAAGCCCAATCCCTTGTCTAGGGCCTAAGGGGCTGAAAGTGGGGTTTTTAGGCAATCCACTTCACCCATGTTCCATCCATCCTAATAGGTTTACAAGCACATAGTAGACAATCTTTAAACAATCAGATATATTTGCCTTCATCCAAGATTTATTTCATGCCCATAATCAAATATATTTTCATTTACCAATGGTTCTTTAAGTTCATCATTTCCTATGATAATTCTCGTTATGCTAAGATTAAAGGAAGTCATTATATCAATAATCAAATTAACAATATCTAGTTCTTATATTTAGAAAATGCTAACTATTATTGCTGAGTGAATACATCACCTTGAGTTGTTGTATCTCTCCACACTTTTTGATTCCTTACTCACCTCCTTCAACCCTCTATTGGATTGATTATAGGATGAGGACAATTCATAAATATACATAAACTCCTTATGTCTATATTAAAGAGTCATCATTATTTATAAGGCATAATAATTACTGCAAGTATCATTATTGTATATTTATATTATCTATATGTTCCTATATATATATATCTATATCTATTATTAGTTAATCTAATTACCTTTACATATACATGTTTTCTATATATATATATATTTACTTATCTCTATATATAAGATATTTAGTTATTCACATATAATATATATGTGTCTATTTCAAAACCTATCATTTACTTCCTTAGATTGGTCTATATCTCCTACTGGGTATAATAATTACTGCCTAAATCCCTTTCCTTATTTATTATTCTATTCCTTCCTGATGTATATCTATTTCCCCATATAAATGTTGTACCTCCAAACATATTAATTTATTATTCTGAAGTTCCATCCTATCGTAAATATGTTGACTTACTATTGTGGAAGTTAATTCTAAAACCAGCATACTAACTTGCTGTTCTAAAATTCCACTATTTGATATATATCTGCTGGTTGTTTCTGAACTTTCCTTTTCTTTTTCCCCTTCCTAATCCCTTCCTCTTGTTTGACTTATTTGTCTTATATATCTGATCGAGTCTCAAAAGACATGACTCTTCATGTCATCCTTGGTACCCGCTTTTTCCAAGTGTTGTGTCCTTTGCAAGTGGACATTCCTTTTACCGGTTACTAATAAGGATCATTTGCTTATTATGATTGCTTTTAGTATATCCTATTTAAATATTTATCATTTTATATTGGTTATTTTATTTGTTATCTATTTATTATATTTTATATTTATTTATTTCATACTTTTTTATTTGTGTATTTTATATTAATTTTATTCTCTATTATGATTACAATATTTAAATTGTTTTATATTTTAATATTTATAATATTGCATTTGATAATATAGTTATAATATTATCTTGTGAGAACAATAATTAAATTACTAATATTTATAATTTTAATATGTATTTTGTTTTTATCTTATGATATAATATTATTATAATAATATTTAAATTGAAATTTTATAATTTTGATATCTATTTTATTTAGTGTTTGTATGGTATTGGGGACATGACAATCCACCCTGCCCAAGATTGCTTGTCCTCAAGCAATCATAATCTAAAATGCATAATTTTAAGGCGTTGCTCCTTGTGGTGAATGATGTTAGCTTTGGTAGGAGTTCAAAGTTCTAACCCACATGATGGTTATTGAAGTTAATGTATTACTAATTTTCTTAAGTGCTACTATCTCTCCATAACTCTCAACCCCATGAGTTAGATTCTGTGAATCACTATAAAAACTACTTGCTTTAGACATTAAAGCAGACAACCAAGTAGCTCAATCAAATAGGCAACTAGCTCAAGCAGGGAAACAAGTAGCTCAAGCAAGCAAACAAGTAGCTCAAGAAAGCAACCAGTTGAAGCAAACAGGCAAGTAGCTCAAGTAAGCAAGCAACTAGCTCAAACACGCCGGAAAGTAGCTCAAGCAGGCAAACAAGTAGCTCAAGCAAGCAAGCAACTAGCTCAAGTAAACAAGTAGGTAGCTCAAGCACACAACACTAGCTCAAGTAGACACCAAGAGATCAAGACGCATAGCAAGAGCAATTCCCAGATCGCGGGTGGCTAGTTCGTAGTGAGCTCGTGAATTACTAAAGGCCTGACGCGTAACTCTCACAGGGGATGACAAGCCACGTCATTTGGAGCCGATCTAGACACATCTAGCGGGGAATGACTATTGTGCACATCGTAACATCTCTTGATGGAAGCACGGGATTCTGAGTGGCGGTGATAAAGACACCAAATCTCAAGTCTGCTCTATTGAAAACTTCACAGCACCCCAGGATTCGAAGATTGGGAACATCATACACGAGTAGAAGTATTGATCATTCAATCTGGGCCTGACTCACTGTCGTCAATATCACTGGTGCACAATTTTATCCTTCGTTTGGCTCATAGAGACTAATGCTATAGTTAGATCTTATCCATCCTTGAGCTAGGCAACCGTCAGGCGCACCCAATATACTTGAGTTGCTTGTGATTGGTATTTTTAATATTTATTATATTGTATAGTTATCGAGTCTGAGAATTAGAAATCTGAGATGTTAAACGTTAATCATATCTATGCTGTTGTGTACCAATCGGGTTGCTTTGGATATATTTTGTTTTGATCGATTCTCTGTATTTAGCTACAGTCTAAAAATAGTCTCTATTGAATTATACGATCCTAGTATTATGCTTTCATTTTAAGATTATGGTCCGAGTATGCAACTGATTGGGAATTCATTATAATCTAAGATCGCCTGTGCACAGTAAATCGTTGTGTGTGTGTGTACCACATACTCGGTGTCTTACAAAGTAGTTCCATGGCAAGTGCAACAAGTACTATAGAGTGCTCCTCCGCATTATTGGTAGAGTATGCTAGGGGTCCTTTTGATCGTAAGTCTCCTCTCAGACAGTTTGCAACAAAATTACCAGGCAGGCCAGGTACATTTGGTGGCACATGGAGGTGGAAGTGCCACTTTTGTGATCTAGAATAGTATGACAGCATTACTAGAGTTAATGCACACCTTTTTATTTGAGGAAAAGGTGTGGAGACATGTTCTTTTTTGGCGAAACCGACAAATCTCAAATATAGAGTTGAGATAAATAAGCTATGGGGTGTTCTTGATGACAGTGCAGCTACACCTATGCCTACTACTTTGTCTCGTAGGGCACATGTTTAGTAGAGCCAGCCACAGAGTTCTAGTCATACTTTGCATACGAGAGTAGGAGTGATGCCATGTTCTTCTTCCAGTGCCCATACAAGAGAGGGTAAGGGGAAACACAAATTGCAAACTCAAAGTAACCTCATAGCTGATTTGTTCAATGTGCAGTTGAAGGATGAGATAGATGATTCCATTGGCAAGTTCTTCTTTTCCAATGGCATCCCATTTCATGTAGCTTGATCTCCTTATTATAGAGAGATGATGTCGATGGTAGCAAGGGGACGACCATCATATGTGCCACCAGGTGAGACAAAATTGAGGACCATGATCTTGGATAAGAACTATTCCAAGATCATTGTGTTGATGGATAAAATGAAGGAATGTTGGGTGAGGATTGGATGCAGTATAGTCATGGATGGGTGGACAAACATTAGCCATCGTCCACTCATCAATATCATGGTTACATGTACAGAGGGCCCATACTTTCTTAAGGCAGTTGATTGTATAACACATCACAAAGATGCTGATTTTCAGTTTCAGGTCTTAAAGGATGCTATCGAGGAGGTTGAGCCACAAAATGTGGTCCAAGTAGTGACAGAGGCAACACATGTGTGAAAAGTTGTGGGGAAACTTGTTGAGGCAGCTTACAAACATATTTGGTGGACTCCATGTTGTGTGCATGCCATGAATAATGCACTCAAGGACATGGGGAAGATTGAGTGGATTAGAGCAGTGGTCAGTGATGCTAGAGATGTGTAGATGTTTATCTGCAACCACCACACTTCACATGCACTCTTCAGGATCTTCTCTGAGGAGTTCTTGAAACCTACTGAGACCAGATATGCATCCTATTTCATTCCCTTGGAGAGAATGATTGAGTTGCAAGAGTCACTACAACTCCTGGTTATGATAGCATATTGGAATCAATGGGCCGAGTCCAAGATAAAGCAGGGGAGGAGGGTGAAGGATACAGTGAAGAGTGATGTGTTTTGGAGTGATGTAAAATATATAGTCTCCATCATTGCTCTAGTTTTCTAGGTCATTAGATATGGGGATGCGGATGCACCTAACCGTGGAGAGTTGTATGAGTGCATTGATTCTATGCTTGACTAGATGAGGGTTTCCATGAGAGAGAATGACCCCACATTAGCATTCTACAATGAGCACATTTAACCAATCATTCATCGGAGATGGGAGAAGCTCAACACTTCGTTGCACATGGTTGCCTATGCATTGAATCCTAAGTGGTACAAGACTAGGCCTGGTAGAGTTGCACCGATATAGGATGTTGAGGTGAAGGCGGGGTTTTTCAGGGCTATTGAGAAGATGTATGATCCTTTAGATGCCAGCACAATTCACACTGGGTGGACCAAATTTTCTACTGTTAGGGTTTATTCTGATGCGGTCAAGATGGATATGGCAACTTTGGCATAGGAGGACCCAATTTTGTGGTGGACTTGCCATGGATTGGAATCTTTGACTACCACTCTAGCCATTCGATTGCTATCTCAGGTTTCTATTTCTTCAGTTGCTGAGAGGAACTGGTCTACCTATAGCTTCATCCGCTCTCTTAAGAGGAACAAAATTACCTCTAGGAGAGCAGAGAAGCTTGTGGCTGTACACAGTGCTTTGCATCTCATTGACCGCAAAACACTTGTGTATAAAGAGAGTCCAACAACACGATGGGATGTAGAGCCAAAGGAGCTAACATAGATTGATGAGGATGCTACGACTTCAGATGTAGGGCTGGTTGGTATTAGTTTTGGTGGAGCTTGACCATGAGGAATCCAGTAGTTCCAGCAATGAGGAGTTTGGGGATGATTAGAGGCCTCCCTTCACTACATTTTGACATTTGGCTTACATATAAAAGTTCATGCCAAATCTGAAACTTTTTGCTTTTATGGACAGCCATACCTTTATAAAATAACAACTTATCCTCTATTAGTAGCAAGGTTACAAATCATCAGGAGTTGGTCAATGACAGTAAATTGTTTTCTTCCTGGGTTGTGCCTGTACAAACCTATTTAGATGTAAATGCCAAGTTTCTTCAACTATTATTGATTTATACATGTAGTACCTTGTAAATTGGATGGCTTTACCCGCATTTAGTTTTAGAAACAGTCTATCTCCTCTGTATTTTCTGGTGTTAGATAAACAGTTTGGCAATTTAGTAACTCAGAATTGCATGGATATGGATATGGCTATTTTTCAAGACCCCCAAACATGGATACAACTAGATACTACAATCACACACACACATGTATATATAAATAAAATTACTAATAAATACTATTAAAACTAGTAAAAATAAACTTATTAATAATTAATATATTTAAAATAAATATTTTAATTATTATATACCTAATCAATAAACCTAATAAATTAATAAAACTTAATTAATTATATTAATAAGAGATGGTCATTAAATTAATAAAACATATGTGGTCGGTATTGGCATGGTGTTTCTGACAGCTGTAAATAAAGTCTATGCAAAACTTATTCATTTGTTAGAGAAAGACGAGGCTTTCATGGCCATAAGGGTTTTGTTGAGAGTTTTGGGAGCCATTTCTCAAGTGACATTTGTGGTAGTGAAGATGTCCTTGAAGTTCAAACATGGCTCAGATCTAGAAAAATCATTTGTAAAGTTTGCTGAATCAGACAAGTTTGGTGAAATGCATTGATACCCTTCAATCTCTTGAGTGATTTACTCCCTATAGGACATAGTTTCGGTTGATGTCTTGGAAACACAAAGCAGGTGGTTATTCACTTACAATCTTTGATGGTGGAGAGTGTTGTAGAAAGCAAGGCAAATGGGTAAAGTTTGTTTGAATTTTCATTGTCAACTTACCTCAATCAGAGTTTTTTGTTAAGAAAAGACACCTAGACCGCATTTGCATAGGGGAATTGAACAACGTGAAGATAAATGCAAGTAAACTCTGTAAATCAGCCAAGATGCAGATTGAACAAAGCATGAAGATGGGGAATGGAATTCTGAACGATGGATGAGCTTTCAAGGCTGGGCACAATACCCAAGCCATATCCAGATTGTAACATACCTGTGTCTGTACTAATGTCCCGGTATGCATAACAGAGGATGGGGTGGTGCATCCAGTAACCCTGATTTGGTTCTCTACCAGGGTAAGTGCTTGTAGTTGCACCTGTATGTGTCTGACCAAAATTGATGCTTCACTGTTAAGATAAGTTCTAAAATTTTTAGGTCAAATTTGAATGATGCAGGACTGATACTTTAGCTTTATGGAATACTTGGGAAGATACATAAGTTGTTACCTGAATTTTCTGACTCCAGGCAGTGGATGCCACTGTAAGGACCTTCAAAAACGTGCCTTAATACTTGAGAAAGCAAGCATACTACCCTGAAAATCAAGACAAGGTCAGGTAATTAAATAGTTTTCTGACAAATTGAAAGAAAGATTCTACTAAACCGGACATGATATCTGCACTAGTTGTCTGCATCCATGTACGGAGGCTACATAGCACTGCCACAAACTATGGCATTAAAAGTGGGCTTGCATTTAGCATTTATCTGCTTAGAGGATGACTGTTCTTTCCTCTCTATGGAATAACTTACAATTTACATTTTGCATCTATACTTTAAATTGAGGACAATTCTTGGGACAAAAAGCTAAAGCAATCTAGACAAAACTTATTTGAAATCAAGAAGAAATCAATGACAATGTTGGAAGTATGAGTATTTTCAATGGTCTAGGAAGTCACTAAAGAGAACAGAGAACAAAGGTTCAGTTAATTATAAATAAAAACACAACTAATGCGGGAAAACAATGTAGGGTGAACTTGAAAAGGTCTAAAGTGACTGAAATGTCTGCTACATAAAAGATGAGTAGGCAAAAGTTTCATGAAAAGCGCAAATAATTGTGAAGCCATATTTTACTCAATCACAATCATGTCTTCAAATTTTGATGTGTTTCTTGTATGCAAAATGAATCATCAACAGGAGTAAAACCATGTTGCAAATCTATATCAGATTTAGTAGAATGCCATAGCTTAATTTACTTCAAGGTACGCTGGGACACCTAGCTGAAAGAATACTTCCTTTATTTAGGTCCACCTCAAGAGCTTTTGAGCTGTTTCTAGAAATTAAATGCTATCTTTCAAGTGATTGCCTTAAAATTTCAGATTCTAATTCTTGTATGTATACTACATACAATTGACTGCAGATTAAGATTTGATGACACAAGAAAAAGAAGACATGGGTTTCACACTTTTGTCAAGGCTACACTTGCAGGTATGTACGTATGACCTTAAACATGACTATTTCGAATTTTCATGAGTGTCCAGTAAAATTGTAAATTATAAATTAGTTCAGTTGATTACAATTGTATTCATCAGAAGCCAATCTACCAATTTGTGAGTAACTTAATACTTTCTATTTTGGTATTTGCACTTCCTTTCATTTAAAAGTTTTCTATCCCTTGACAGATATTGATACTACAGAAAAGTGTGCAAAAGAAATCACACTGCCAAGAGGAGAAATGTGGGCCATTCACAAATTTGGTGGGACATGTGTTGCTTCTTCTGAAAGAATCTGGAATGTGGCAGGAATTATAGCAGAAGATCCATCAGACAAAAGGGTGGTTGTTGTGTCTGCAATTTCGAAGGTGACAGACATGCTATATGATTTGGTGTACAAGGCTCAGTGCCGTGATGATTCTTATTTGACTGCTCTTGATCAAGTGTATGAGAAGCACAAAGCAACGGCCTCTGATCTATTAGATGGAGATGATATCGACAAGTTTCTATCACAGCTTCAGAATGATGTGTATAATCTCAGAGCTATGCTCCGCGCCATTTACATAGGTTAACTGATTGCCACAAGCTTCACCTATGTATTCTGTGTTATCGTGCTTTTCTGCAAATCTGTAATTGAGTTATTGTTTTATATTATATAATCATTGAAAGTCTACAATCCCAAATAAACCCTATTAAGTATTTGGTGAATATGTTAACAACTTAGCCATCTGAATGAAGCAAATCTGAAGTGAGTGTCAGGTGTGCTATTAATGGACCATAATGTACGTGGTTATGACATGGTAAATGAAATTGTTTGCCAACTTGATAATATTTCACATGGTAGGCTGCTCCAGTTTAAAAGTCAATTTAATCAAGAATACCTGGAATCTAACTTGTTTCATTTCCAGCTGTGCAACACCTTTGTAGTTGGCTTCTGTAGATGAAGGAACACTAGTGAGTGAATTCTTACTTGACCAAGCAAAAACACCTTAAGATGATAACCAAATCTTGCAGAAAGCCTCTTGTTATCCTATCCTCTTACCTAATTAGAGTCATTGCAACCAAAGTGACCTTACTTCTACAAGAGTACTCTTGATGTATTTAAAGATGCACTTACCTGCCTTTGAGTGGTGCTCTCCCAAAGTGTATGTATTTGGACAGTAGGTGCATGTTTATAGTAATCCACTTTGAATTTCTTCTCTGGGTCAATAGTTTATGTATCCTATAAGAGAAAAATGCTTCCTAATAATTGCCATACTGGAGTGCCAAAAATATTATGTAACAAGTTGCTTTAGATTATTATTTACACTATAGAGAGTGCTGATTCATTCCTAGTAATGATAAATTCTTGAACAGATAAGGCAACAATAAAAAATTCACTGTGCTTCCTATATGGTTCACATTGGCAATGAAGAGAACTACTACTAATGAGGAAGTCATCCATCTCGCAAGCCCAGCTATATGATCTCACTTCAAGTTGTACAAGGATTCTCTCAACTTGCATGTTAGGATTTAAAGATATTATTCTTGAGAAAGGTGTGCAGTTGCTGCATATGAATTTCTTCATGCAAATCTCTGTTAAGGAAAGCACATTCTATATCCATTAGGTGTATTTGTTGTCTTGTGTGGCAAAAGTTCAGATGCAGTCATTTATCTTTTTTAATTTTATCAGATATCTTGAGGTAGTTTTATCATATCTGTACCCCACTTATCTAGGCACTAATATTTACCTAGAGAAGTGGTACTAGTAGAAGAGGTGGATTTGAGTTTCTTATTTATGGGGACATACAAGCTAGCATCAACTTTTCAAAGTAACTTGATTTCACTTGATATCAAAAAAGGGCAGGTGAATGTCTGCCTTCGATCCATTTTGAATTTCTTCACTAGTGTTATGGTACGCATAGGCTATAAATAAATGTCACCCTCTAATAGCCATACCGGTCTACCAACCAAGTAATGTAATAGGCCCAAGTTTTCTACCTTAAATGTTTATGAACAGTGCCAGTGTTACTCTGAGTAATATAAAGTCATACACATACAAGAATGACAACAATTAAGAATTCACTGTACTTAATAATATTGGGTATGAAGAAAACCACTCCTAACAAGGTATTCATCCAACTTATCAAACCAAATTAAATGATCTTCCTTCAAATCAAACACCGATTTCTTCAATTTGCATACAACAGTTCAAAAAGGCACTCTGAAGAAAAGTTTGCAATTGCTACATAAAAATTTCTTCATGCAAATCTCTATTAAGGTAAGCACATTCTACATTTCCATTAGGTGTACTTCTCATCTTTGAAATTGTACAGAAATTCTTGATACAGTTGTTACTGTCTTTTTTCAGTTGGCATCCTTGTCATATCTGTATCCTACTTATATCTGTACTAATATTTAGTAAGAGAAGTGACTGGTACAAAAGGTGGATATTAATTTCTCATGCATGAGGACATAAAGAGCACTTTGAGTGCCACCAAAAGCCTCATTTGAGTTCTTTCTCCATACGAGTTTTGGTTTTCCTCAGGAAACAAGCCAACCACATATTCATTGTCATAGGCATGGGTTTTAGACATGACTAGGAAGTGTGCCTGATTTTCCTTGCTCTAAGCATGTTCTGTATGGATTGAGTGTACCAATTCTTGTGGCTGTAATATGTTTGTTATAGATCCCAAGCCAATCTTTTTTGTTTTGGACAAAACAATATGTTGTCTATGAAGAATTTTTCACATGTTTGCCTTTTGATCTAGTTGGAAATTGGGGCCCTAAGAATCTAGCATTTTCCATGGGTTAAAGATGTGATCTCCATGTGTACAATCGTTTGAACTGTCCCAATAATGTTATTACATTCCAACTTGCTTGATTGATGCTTTGGAAGCTTTGTACAATGTGGGTACTAGATTCAAGGTGGGATACTGGTTCAAGAAGTCATCTTAGCATAAATTCGTTCTACAATCTCCAATCTTCCAAATAGATTGTTTTACTTTTTGTATAAGGCCTTTCCAGCATGCCATACAATTCTAAATTGGTTAGAATGAAGGGGTATACTACTTCAATGAGATCATACTTCTCCGTGTGTGTTGTATGTTTAGCATCTAAGCACTTATCAAGAAGTGCTTTCAATAGTAACAATCTTCTCCCAAACCTGCAGGGTTTCGCTGAACTTTGTATTTGCTAGAGGGCAGAATTTATTGGATTAAGTTTGCCAATGCTAGCTTAACACTTTGATTGTGATATGATATATCAATCCTTGTTTTTGTCACATGTACTTTTTTTTCTAGCTTGCTTGCTTGAGTAGTGTAGTCTTGGTACATAAGCATTGAATATGGATGCTGATGTTAACTATATTGCTTATCAATTATAAAGAATGAAACCATGTAGCTTGTTTTCATTTTGAAGATTTTTATATTTTCATTTTAGAGCCTATTGGAACTAGGGCCTAGACTATGGAGATTTGAGAGTACACACCACTTTGTAAATTTTGTATGACATTGTGATGCATCAAATTCCTAAATATTGTGAACATTGGGTATTGAACTATTTCTTATGTATGATTTTCATGTTTTGTTTATATGATTATCCACAATTTTGTATGCTATATATATTTGAGAAGGTGAATTTTAGCTTTGAACCTTTCTAATCCTTTTTGAAACCTACATCTTTGGGGTCATTCTCCTTTTGTGCTATTATGACCTTAATTTTTTATATCGCATAGTCAATGCCATCATAGATTTCCCCCAAACATGGTTGATTTGTATTAACAAACTTGATCATACTCATGATAGGCTTGGTGAAACTCAAGACATAGTACACACAAGTTGTCATGTCCCCAATTTGATTTGAAATTCAAATTTTTCAAGGGCGGGGAGAAAGTGTTTTTGAACACTAGTTTTCATATTTTAATTAAATATAATAATAATATTTTAAAATATAAATAAATAAATAAATAAAATAAAATAAGAATTCTTTTTGGGTCGGCCAAGTTTGGAGGAGGGAAATAAAAAGGAATAAAAAAGAAATTAATTAAGGGAAAGGGGTCGTCCCCCTTTTTGATGCCTTAATGTGGCTGTAAAAGATAAAAAAAAAATCTCATTCTCGTCGGCCTAGGTGTGAGAGAAAATTATTGCACATATATATATATATATATACAAGGAGTCTTGAAGTTCAAGGGGATTGATCAAGCAATTATTTCCAGCAGACTTCTTCTCCTTGGGAGCAGATTTGGATTATGCATTCGGACGAAAACCCTATTGCATATTAGGGAAATTGGACGAAAACCTAGCTCATCATGTGGAGGATTCATGATGGAATCCTACTTGCACTTCAATTAGAGATCTTTGGAGGTTTGGAGCTGATTTGCATATTCAGATTTTTGGAACAGAATAGAGCAGCAAGCATTTGGGTGGTATTTTATATTCATTTTGCATTAGGGCGTCGCCCTAACTTGGAGCACCACCTTTGAGAAGGGCGATTTGGCTTTTTGGAGGCAATTTCATCATTGTTTAGGGTTTCTAAACCCTAACCCTAGCAGCATTCCAAGCGCCATCATTATAGAGGGTTTGTGAAGCATCATTCTACATCATTTTGGTATATACAAACCTACTATGAGGTCTGATTTGTAATTGGTAGAATTTTGGGATGGAATTGGGTATCTCTGAGCCTATTCAGAATTTCTGATTTGTAGCATCAGACTGATTAATTCAGAAGTCAGATTTGTCTCTATATTTGTTTGCATTTGGATGTCATGAATTGTTGGATGAGTTCATGTGTGAAGACGTTATTATAAGGGTTTATTATGGCTTTATTATTTGAGCATATTAGATGCATATATGTTCGCTGTTCTTACTTGTTTGAAAGCAGAAAATCAGATCAGAATTCTAGGGTTTTAGCAGAAAATAAAAGTGCAGAAAATTAGGGTAGATCCTATTGGGGATATTACACAAGCCCACCAATTATCATCCAAGATCTATGGCTTTATCTTTTGGGCTCTTTTTGAATTTGGCTGCTTCTAAATACTCCATTGGTGGCTAATGAACATGGTGCCCAATGCTTCTTATACCTTCACAAGTCATCTCAAAACGATTGTGTGATGTAAATTGTGTCCTAGCAACCTAATTTTGTATAAAAAACAAGTTAATAACACATTAAGATGTAAGTAAATATGGCATTAATTAAATTCTCTTTCAACAACTCCAAGTTCGAGAAAGTCCTGAAGATGCATTGTGACATATGATGGTTTGTCACAAACATTTGAATCTCCTCACTGTCAATATATATAGTTTTCACCCACTCTATTTGAGCACCAATCACTTGGTTAAGGGAATGCAGGGTGCGTGGTGTCCAAAAAATGTGTGTGCCTTTCCCCAACCAAAGCAAGTCTTGAAGATGCATTGTGACATATGATGGTTTGTCACAAACATTTGAATCTCCTCACCCTCAATATATATACTAAGTTGCTGGTTCGGGTATGGGACCGGGCACGGGTACGGGATACGGGTATGTCGGTACGGCTATTTTTTTTCCTGAAATGCGGTACGTTTGGGTACGGCTGTATATATATATATATAAAATTAAAAATATACAAAATTGTAAATACATTTGATAGTATGAAGAGTCTTTGATACTTCATCAATCATCATTCATCAATCATCATTAAATCTAAAATCATTGATCAATGTTAGTGATAAACTACAAGCCTATAAACTTATAAAGATAAATCATAAATGCCAATTGATAGTTCAAAATTCCAATACATATGTCATACTCATATATTATTATATTAATAATAAATATCATAAATGTCTCTCTAGTCATGATTCAAATGAAGATCATTACAACTATTCATCAATCATCAAAAGGTTCTAGATCATCATCATTTGGTTCAACATTATTTGAACCACAAGCAAATGCATTGCGAGTGCCACTTGAAGTAGCTACATCATGTGAAAGAGTCTCAACATCATCATCATCATCATCATCATCATTAGTGACTCTAGCAAGCTCTGCAATAGATGCATCCAAGTTGGCACACTCAGGGGTCATGTCCCAATTCTTCATTGAACCATCCTTGTACTCATCTTGCTTATGTGATAGAAGACGCAAGTTGGAATGGACATAAACCAAGTCTTTTGCTTTTTTTGCAGCCAACCGGTTACGCTTCACTGAGTGGATATAGGAGTATGTACTCCAATTTCGTTCAGCCGAAGAAGAACTTGCAACCTGTTGAAATTGGAGAGAACACCAAAATAACTTAGAAATAAAAATGCAAAATAAATTAAAGAATGGTCAGTAGTAGTACTAAACTTAAAGTCTACAATACAAATGTTAAATAAAAAAAATAAAAAAATAAAAATTACTTACTTTTGATAGAATCTTGATTTCAAGAGGTTGGAGGAACATAAAATCTTGCCCGTGGAGGTACCACCATATACGAGCATCTACTGTGTATTGGTCTTGAATAGCACAAAGACTATGATTTCGTCCTGAGATGAACAAGCCAAACTCTTTCCTAACATTTTCCACCACTTTTGGATCTACGAAGAGTCTTCTGAATGCTCGCTTGTACCCATTAGCAACTTCACTATCTCTATATGGTGGAGTTCTCCTTGGCAAAGCAAGTATCTGGCAAAGCAAGTATTTGGGAGATAATGCATATGCAAGGAGATGCAATGGTGTGTTCATCTTGTCCCAACGGTGGTGAATGATTTTTTCAACTCTATGAAAAAATGTTTCTTGGGGGTCATTCTCTTTTCCTGTTATGATCACCTTTATTTTTTCTATCATGGAGTCAATACCATCATAGATTACCCCCAAACATGGTCGATCTGTATTAGCAAACCTGATCATACTCATGATAGGCTCGATGAATCTCAACACATAGGCCACACGATCCCACCAAATGTCATCTAGGATCAATGACTTGACCTTTTGGGCCCTCTCTGAATTTGATGTTTTCCAAATACTCCATTGGTTGCTAATAACCATGGCACCCAATGCCTCTCGCACCTTCACAAGTCGTCTCAAAACGATTGTGTGTGATGCACATCGGGTCTCGGCAACCTAGGGTTAATAATAATAACACATTAAAGTATAAATCCATAAAATTAAAAAATAAATTACATAATTGATAAATGATAATTAAACTAAATTTACCTTCAACAATTCCAATCTCGAGAAAGTCTTGAAGATGCTTTGTGACATATAGTGGTTTGTCACAAACATTTGGATCTCCTCAGCCTCTTGGTATATATCTTTCACCCATTCTATTTGAGTGCCAATTGCTTGCATCACCAAGTTAAGGGAGTGTACAGTGCATGGTGTCCAAAAAATGTGTTCATACCTTTGCTCAACCAAAATACCTGCAGCCTTGCAATTTTTTGCATTGTCTGTAATGACTTGAACAACATTTTCCGGACCCACCATCTCTATGGACTCAATGAGGATTTTTGAAATGAATTCTGCATCCTTGATTTGCCCCTCACAATCAACTGCCTTCAAAAACATAGCCCCTTTTGGGGACACTGCAATAACATTTATCAAAGGTCGGTTTTTGCAATCCTTCCATCCATCGGAAACAATAGACATTCTTGTTTCAACCCAAGAATCCCTAATTGGTTTGAGTGATGTCTCTACATGATTTTTTTCTTTTACTAATAAGGTGGTGTGCACTTTTTCATACCTAGGAGATTTGAAACCTGAAGGTGCAATATTGATTGCCTCCACCATTTCACGCCAATATGGTGATCTCACCAAGTTGAAAGGAAGACCATTGGCATAAATGCAACGTGCAATTTTTTCCTCTGCGATGTCTCTTGCTTCATTTTGAAATGCCCTATCCAATGGTCCTCTTTTGCGGGAAGAAATGGGGTCTTCTACTTGGACAGAGGGTGTCTCCAAGAAAGGATGTTGAGAGGCCACTGCAGGCAAAGTCATTGATTTTTTCTTTGCTAAAGGATGGTTTCTTAATTTTGTTGTTTTAGCCATAGCATCAGCTTCTTCTTGTTCAGCAATGTATTTCATAATTTTATCCTTTGACAACCCCTTCTTATTTGGCCCTCCACATACTTTAATCCCTTGCTCACCTTGTCCACAAAGGTGTAATCTCACTCGACTATATGAGCTCTTAAATTGGATTTTACACTCATCACAAATCCAAACAAATGCCCCACCTCCTGGAAGCTGTTCAACCATCGTAGTATGATGCCATAAAGGAGATGTTGCATCAATTTTAAACTTTTGGTTTTTACCAGCAGTAACACCCACTGAACTTGAACTTGTAGCCATTTGAACTTTGATTTTGCTGTTATAAGAAATATAAAGTATTGAACAAATTACAAAATGAACACTAAAACACATTGAAACAAATAGCAAATCTTATTTCTTCTTTTCTAAAAATTTTTTTGAAAAAAAATAAAAAATTGAAAAAATTCTTCAAAACTTGAAAAAATCTTCAAAAACTTGAAAAAAATCTTCAAAAACTTGAAAGAATCCATCATAAACTTGAAAAAATGAGTTAAAATGCATACCTTAAGTGATTAGATCTCTTTTGTGCAAGCTATCCTCACTTTCTTTTGCACTTGATCAATCTTCTTCAAAAACTTAGCAACCTACAAAATGAGAAAATGGGAGGGCAAAATGTGTTTGTGAGAGCAATGAAATGACAAAGGAGTGATAGAGTCATATTGTAAAGGCGTTTTAGGGTTTTTTTGGCACTTTAAGTGCTTTAAAAATTGATTTTTTTTTGTTTTTAGTGCCCAAAGTCCGTGGGAGCGTTTGGGCACGCACGGGCACGGCTGGGAGCGCCCAGCCACCTGTGGGTTCTCTGTGGGTCCGCTTGGAGCGGACCCATAGAGAACCCACATGTGGCTGGGTGCTCCCAGCTGCTCCCTAGCAAGAACCCATGCCCAAACGATCCAGGAGCAGGCACGCAAGGCAAAAAGAGAGAAGCGGACCCACAGAGAACCCACAGGTGGCTAGGCGCTCCCAGCTGCTCCCTAGCAAGAACCCATGCCCAAACGATCCAGGAGTGGGCACGCAAGGCAAAAAGAGAGAACCCGGTAACATAGTATATATAGTTCTCACCCACTCTATTTGCGTGCCAATCACTTGCATCACCAAGTTAAGGGAGTGCAAGGTGTGTGGTGTCTAAAATATGTGTGTGCCTTTCCTCAACCAAAGCACCTAGTGTTGTGCAATTTTTTGCATTGTCCATAATGACTTGGACAATATTATTAACATCCATCATCTCTATGGCCTCAATGAGGATTTTGGAAATAAATTCTACTTCCTTGACTTATCCCTCACAATCAACCACCTTATAAAACATTGCTCCTTTGGGAGGCACTGCAATAACATTACTAAAGGTTGGTTTGTGCAATCTTTCCATCCATAAAAAATAATGGACACTCTTGTTTCAATCCATGAATCCCTAATTTGTTTTAGTGATGTCTACAACTTCTCTTTCTTTTGCTAATAAGGTGGTACACACCTTTTCATACCCAAGACCTGTGTAACTAGAGCGTGTGTTATTGATTGCTGCCACCATTTTTTGCCAATATGGGATTTCACTAAGTTGAAAAGAAGGCCATTGGCATAAATGCAACGTGCAAATGTTTCATTTGCAATATCTCTTGCTTCATTCTAAAATGCCTTAATGGTTAGCCAATGGGCCTCTTCTGCGAGGAGGAGAGGGATCTTCTTCTTGGATAGACATTGTCTCTAAGAAAGGATGTTGGGAGGCCATTATTGAAGGAGAATCTGTAGGTGGCTTTGATGATGTTTTTTTTTCTCTAAAGGATGGAATTTTAATTTTTCTCTCACTCACAACATCAATTTCTTCTTGTTCTCTAATGAATGCCATAATTTGTTCTTTGGTAACCTCTTCTTGTTTGGCCCTTGACATATTTGAATTCCATGCCCATTCATAGCATATAAGTGGGCCTTCACTTGACTATATGAGCTCTTTTATGGATCTTGCAGTGATTAAAATTCCAAATAAAATTCTCACCTCTTGGAAGGTGTTCAAGTATTGTAACATATTTCCATAGAGGAGATGTTTGATCATGTTTAAATTGTTTATTTGTTGGAAGGCCCATTGAATTTGAACTAGTAGCCATTTCAAATAGATTATTGGTATAAGAAATTGCAAAATTTTAAATTAGAAAAATTTGCAACACTGCAATATGTATAAATTAATAGAAGTAATAAATGTTCAAAACAAATACTACAAAACATTTAAAAAAAATCTGAAACTTGTTTTTTTATAAATTGATTAAAAAAAGAAACTTTAAATAAGTCGTTAAAAATTTGAAAATATTCATTAAGCTACTTACCTTAGATGTATGGATGTCCTTTGTGCAAGTTAGATTCCTCCCCTTGGCACTTTGCAATCATTCTCCTTTGAAAAAATACCAGGCTTACTAGCAATCTTCCAAAATGTAAAAATGGCAGAACAATGAATGAGGTTTTTTGAAATAGGTTTGTTTTTGTGGAACAACTCTTAGTATGGATACATTTTAGGGCTTTAGGTACTTTTAAAAAGTTTTTTTTATTTAAATTTTAATATGTTCTAATGTTAAAACAAGTTAAAAAAAAGAAGGTTTTCATTATTTTTTTAAAAGAATAGTGTTGTGATTATGGGTGTGCCTGGGAGCAGCTAGGGCATGGCCATGATGCCACTTGGCCATTCTCGTCGTGGGGCTAGTAATTAGATTGGTTCGGTATGGGATTGGGACCCGGGGGGCATATCTTGCAACTTAGTTCATAAAGTAAGAAGAGGATAATTTTAAATGACCCAAGGAAAGAACGCTTTTTAAAAATTGGAGTTTAAAAAAACCTTAAGGTGGTCTTTATGAAGGATTTATAGAGCTTACTAAAAATAACATAAAGACAATGGATTTTGAAAATATTGAATCACTGATCAGATACTTTTTAGGAACTTAAGGTACAAATATTTGGTGAAACATATTAAAACAAACATATTGATTTCATGCTGGATGATTTTATTTTATTTTATTTTGAAGATGAAGCAAATAAATAGTGACAAACTATCAATTCCCAACTTTTTTTTTTTTACGTTGTGAGAAACTTGAGATTTTCTAGGTGGATGGATTTAAGTCTCAAGTAGAAAATATATTATTAAGAAATTGTATTGATAAAAACTATTTCTAGATTGTAAGAATAAAGGACTAACATTAACTTTTAAGGAATGCCAACACTAGTTTAAGCTATTAAGCAAGAACATAAAAATCACAGGAAGAATTTGCAAGAGGTTGATAAAAGATTATCTGGAAAAGATAAGAAAATACCTCATCAAAAACTCCTAACTAGGTTCCACTTACAAAAGGCAAAGCTCTGGTAAAACAATTAGAAGCCACTATAGAAAACTACAATGTAATTTTTTGACGAAGAAATGTCTACGAAGGAGATTGATTACACAGACAATTTTGTTACCACTAAACTAGCAATCATTGTGGCCGCAAAGAACCCAAATACCACATGTAAAATGATGGATGAGCATTTTAACATTTTTCCTGAAACACATCCTAAAGTTGAATCTTATTGTCATCCTATTCATGCAAATTGTCCTTGTCGACTGTTGGTATATTAACATCCACATCATTATGAATGAAATCATTTTGACATTTTGAAAAGCAAACTTATGTGTCAAATTAATGAAGACATACATGTTGTCAAGATCAAAGCAGTATAACTTGAAGATTGATATGATGCTTTTTAAGATTGTTTTGGGATGGTTTAACTCTGATTCAATGTGCTGATCTACCTTTGACTTTCTTATCAGGATGTAGCTTCAAGAGGATTTATCTTTTGTGGATTCTCATTTCTCTCTTCCCATACTTTAAGGAAAGCATTTTCAAAGAAAAAAAGATGTATGATTATGAACGATTGTACTGTAGCTTCACAAACCTATCCATGAAACTCCTGCAGATTATATATCCATGACTGAGTTAATGTTCCATGGTTCATTTGTTCATATAGGCATGTGCTCTTGTGTGCCCTTCTATGTAGCATGCCAGTTAGAGAGGAGATTTTTTTTAAGTCTGAATTTTTTTGAGCTTCATAACATCAATCACATTAAGATCAATGCCCACAGTGAGATAACGACTAAGCAAGGAATGCATTTGATCTTCTGGAGTTCCTTTCAGCTTCTGAGATCTGACACCTGACATTATATAATGCTGTATGCTTTTGATGATGGAGTGTTCATCTGGATACTTTTTTCAGATTTCTGCTTTAAATTTTGCAAATGCTGCAAAACATATACAGCTTGAGCATGGGTAAAATTAAAGAATGCGCATGTGAAAAAGATTCTGTGAATTCTTTTAGGCAGTATATCTATTGAAATTCAAAGTGTGCAAAGATGGGAAGTTTTTCAACAACGGGATCCATCAGTTGCATATTTCCCTTTCTCAGCTGTGCCTTAATTTCTAAGCAGCCTGGAGTGATATCTTATTCTATATGGTTGTCTCTTGGACCTACACTTTTGAAAGGGGTGCACCTATACACCAGGATTGTAAGAATGATGTCTTCAGTGTGCAAAGTTGAGCCTATTTCATTATACCTGTTGTTATATGAATAGTGTATCTTCCTTTAGTTTATAGGACAGCTTATACAGTTTTGCATCATGAGTTTAAATTTCCTCTCAACCGCTACTTTTTTGTCATCTCTTTTTTTTGGTAACTTTTCGTGCATCCTCATATAGGTGTAGGAGGTTTTTAACAAGCATCTTCTACACTCATGTCGATGATCAAATTTGTTAAGTATTCAATAAGAAATCTCTACACATTTTGGTACCAGCATAATTTGGATGAAAGGTAGCAAGATTGTAGCCTTCCTGACTAATTTTCCTATGGAGAGTGGGATTTTTCTGTCTTGCTAGCATATTCATTGGCCTTTCTTTTATATTACTGTTACCGAATCTTTCAGGATTTGAAATTTTTGGATGTTCCTAATTGGGTGTATCTGATGTGGGCATTTTATTCAACTTTTTTTTCTTATGAAATTTCATTTCTGTGCAAACACATGTTCTAGCTGACTTTCTTGGCCAGCCTAGCGATTAAGATATTTTACGTATGTTAATGCTACATATGTATATCCCTAACTTTCCCAAATCAGACTTTCTTATTTTCTTTAGAATTCCAGAATTTCTTCTCCTTTTTGGTATATGTTTACCATACATGTTCAAATGAGCAGCTTGAAATACCAAGTGCCCCTTGTCCATACATTACTTTGATATTTTGAATTTCTTCTATAGTTTCTGGAACTTCTTACTTTGCTGTAGATTGGAGATTTGATCAATATTGTTTGCTTGCCATCCTTCATCTGTAGGAAGGTTGTCTTTAGTGTTTTGATGATGTCTGATTATAGATGTTTTTCTTTGTACAGTGTATCCATTTTTTACCCCAAATCAGACTTTCCAAATTTGTTTGTACAGCAGTATTGTACACAATGTTTGTTTTGATCATCGTCATGTATATGGTCTAGTTTTATCAAAGTACATGCAGCTTATTGTTTCTGGCCATTTCCTTAGATGTTGCACTCATGTCTCTAACATGGTGTATTTGGATGCAGCTGGACATGCTACAGAATCCTTTTCGGATTATGTTGTTGGTCATGGAGAATTGTGGTCTGCACAGATACTGGCTGCGACAATCCGAAAGGTGTGATGGCAGTTTTACAAAATTACAACTTTTGTTTTTTATTCTCTCGACACAGAGACACATGGTTATCTATTACTTGGTTGTTTGTGTGACACAATGTTTTGACTAGAGTGGGATTTCTTTTGTAGCGGGGTTTGCCTTGTGTCTGGATGGATACTAGGGAGGTTCTTGTTGTAGACCCAACTACTTCAAACCAAGTAGACCCTGACTATGCGGCATCACAAGAAAAGCTTAACAAGTGGTATTCATGCACTCCAGCTGAGACTATTGTTGCGACAGGTTTTATTGCTAGTACTAAAGATAATCTTCCAACAACACTGAAGAGAGATGGCAGTGACTTCTCTGCTGCAATCATGGGTGCTCTGTTCAGAGCTGGACTTGTTACGATTTGGACAGATGTTGATGGTGTATATAGTGCAGATCCTAGAAAAGGTAATAGTTTGTTTTGAATTGTTTCCATATGGCATCTAAACTATCATATGCCTCGAAATTACTACTAAAGAAAAATCATAATCATGGTGTACCTTATGATGTCTATAAATCTTGTTGTATATAATGTTTGAGAACCATGTTTTTCCATTACCTATCTATCTCTATGATTTCGGTTCCTCTGAACTGCATTCTGGATTCTGATTTTGTAATTCTGCAGTTAGTGAGGCTGTGATTTTGAAGACACTATCCTACCAGGAAGCATGGGAAATGGTAAACTTGTAGTCTATACCTTTTGAATAAATGGGGCCATGTTTTCTTTGCAATGTGATATGTTATTTTGATAACAAGGGATCCTAGGTTAGCGGTTTGTGTTCTGAAGTACTGTTTATAAATGCAGTCATATTTTGGGGCAAACGTCTTGCACCCTCGGACAATAATTCCAGTTATGAAGTACAATATTCCTATTGTCATAAGAAATGTTTTCAATCGCTCATCTCCTGGGACAACTATATGTCAACCTGCTATTAAGGAGGCAGAGGACCTTCAACTAGGTCCAGACTCAGTTGTAAAAGGTTTTGCGACCATTGACAATGTGGCACTTGTTAATGTTGAAGGGTATGTAGTCATCCTAGATTTTTGTATTCATTTTTTTGAATGGCAGAAAGTATTGTTGGAATCTTTCTGGACAGTAAATGTTCAATACCTTTGAAGATGCAACATGAGGACATTCTTTTGGCAAATTGTCACAGTTGAGAAATGATTGACTTGTAATTCTGCAGAACTGGAATGGCTGGTGTCCCTGGTACTGCAAGTGCAATTTTTGGTTCAGTCAAAGATGTTGGTGCCAATGTTATCATGATTTCTCAGGTACCAGAGATGGATAATTTCTGTATGTGGTTCTGTAAAATGGTTGTGTTATAGATGTACTGATTTCCTTAAACCTGTACAGGCAAGTAGTGAGCATTCTGTATGCTTTGCAGTGCCAGAAAAAGAGGTTAATGCTGTTGCAGAGGCATTACAAAAGGGGTTCAAACAAGCTCTGGAGGCTGGGCGCCTTTCTCAGGTTTGTGTAGTTTTGAAATTTAATAGCAAAAAAAATCACATAGGAAAATTGTAAATCTGGAGTGAAGCATAACTTACATGGCTGAAAGTAGGGATTTATTAGCTATCTCCACAGTGAGAAAAAGATTCCTGGGTGTTAGATGCATTCTATTTTTGTCTTGATAAGAGATTGTATTACAAATCTGTCTTCAATGCATAAGACTTATCTAACAATACTTATGAAATCTGAGTCATTTAGCTTTCCAATATTAATTGCTGGGTTTATGTTTGTTATAAACTACATAATGGGGTGATCTACATGTATGTATTTGTGTAAACATTTTTGCATAAATTAAGCGGCACCTACGTTTTTGACTTGTCATTATGACAATCGGCATTAAGAAATTAATCATAACTTCAAATAAGCAATTATGACATGAAGGGTTTGTTTTTGACTTGTCAAAGGCTTAGCTGCTTTGGGTTCACCTCCTAAACTTAGGACCTGTTGGTTCGTGTTTTATGACACAACAAACATTTTAGAACAAAGTGTCACAGACGCTCTATTCTCTCTTGAAAAACTACCTCCTATGCTAAGATTGCAAGTAAGGTCATAGGGTAATTCCAATGTTTAAGATGAATGCGGATAGGCTCTGTGGTATGGATGTGATTTGCTGTGGGCACAATTAAGATTTTGCAAGTTATTTGGAAAAGCGGAGACATAAATGCAGTATCATTTTGGGTTTTTGATTTTTATAAAAAAAGTGAAAAAAGATTAAGGGTTTTAGAGATCCTATACTGCCCCTAAGAAATCAAGAGAAGACGAGGACTAAATGAAACCAAATAAACCATACTCTACTTCGCCACGTTAAACGACAACTACGCAGAGCAAGTGCAATCTTCTAGGAATGTGCTTGTGATTTTCACGTAATGAATAATTACCATCAAATCGAACAACAATTATTCAAACAAAAGTTAAGCATCCACGGTAAAGCTCAGTCTAACTTTGCACATTGAGTGAAATCATCCACTCAAAGAAAGTATGAGCTCGGTTTCACCAATCTCCGTTATCAATCTATCATTCTTCTAACATACATTATAATTCAAATTTACTAAGAGAGAAAGGAAATATGCGACCATGCAACTATTCGACAATCAAGTATTCAAATCATTGTCTCAAATAGTGTTCAAAAATAAACTCTTCTAGTCAATTAATTATGCAAAAATAATTTTAAAATTGCTCGTTAACCGGCAATGGGTTTCTGTAGTCATAGAGAACTCTGGAGCATGCGGGTGGCGTCCTTGTCCACTTGTGCGGCCTCACGTTGGCGAATCACAGACGCGATTGAGCCGGCCTCTTCCCGCTTAACGGTAATGGGCTGACTTAGATTGACGTTGTACTCCGGCAGGTCCAAGCTCGGCACACTGCGCGCAAAATGATGGCCCATTACGGTTCTATGACAAGAAAGAACTTCTGATAGCCATGAAGTCGAATATTTTGGTGAAGCCTTCTTTCACGATTGGCCTGGTGGTGGAGAAAATTTTCTACACATGTTCTCTTAAAATCCTTGGCCGCAAGTGTTTCTTTCTGACTGTATCCTTATCAAGCATATTTGCAGCCATTTCATAAATTTTACTCTGAATTTCCTTCGCTTGTTCTTCAACTCTGACACCATCCTACTTCACCTTTTCGAGAACTCCTCTTCTTGAGATCAAAGCATAATACCATCCATTGAAGTCATACGCAGCTCCGGCTTCAATAACCTTGTCCTCAATCAATCTTTGCTTTGAGATGCCCTTCAGTTCTTGAATACATGGGATGATCCTGCTTTGAATATCTTCGAGACTACTCCAAGATTCTGCAAGGTCTGCAACTCGTGATAGCATAAAGGAAGCCTGCTCATTTACTTGCGCCAACTTTTCTGCAAACGCCAACGCCTCTTCTTTCTTTCCAACCATCCAGTCCTTAGCCTCCCTCGCTGTTGTCAGCTCTTCTTCAAAGTTTGCACCTGGTTCTTGTGAAGTATTTGGAGGTAAAGGCGCCACTTGTTCACCTTCGTTTAGTGGCTTGGTCAAGTGTTGGATGTAATCTTTTAGGCGCTGGATTTCTTTTTTATACTCTTTTTTCTTGGCAACTTCTTTTTCTAACCTGGCCTTGATGGTGGCCACAGAATTGTCCAAGTCCTCGACCTCTTGCTCTTTTGTTGTTGGACCCATGTCGATGGTCGTTACAGCATATTCATCGGGAGCAATTTCATCTTGGAATTTGTCAGTTGTAGGTACTGCAATTTGTACCGTGCGATTTCTAGCTTCATCTCTCTGAATGGTAGAGAACTTCTTGGCCTTCTTCCTTGGGGCGACTTGTTCTAATCTCGCCAGAAAATTTGTGTCATTGTCCTCCTCAGGAACCTCTACTGGCGCCTTTCTTTTCAATCTTTCCCTCAGCCAATCTGGGATTGTTGGCTGTTCAATTACGTCCTATTGATCCTGGACGTCTTGTGTGTCCTGAACTTCCTGCTCTTCTTGAATTTCTAGCATACTTTGAACTTTTTGGACCAATTGCATACCCTGGATTTCTTGGACGGATGGGTCATCTTGGATTCCTTTGAGGGCGGAAATCATTCCTTCCTCAAATTCTCCATCCATAATATCTGTATCATTATCCGATTCTAGGATTTTTGTGCTTGCTGGAGAAGGTTGATCATCATCTTTTACTTGGATTGGTTCCACGTTTTCGACTGGAGAAGGGATCTTAGCATTTTTCGAAGATTCTCTATCCATGGCGAGCATCCTCTCTATGTTCCTGGAAGTGGCCGACTGAAGGGGTTTAGACTTGTGCTTCTTTTGAGAAGGCCCCTCATCTACCATTTTATCCCTGTCTTGTCTTGCAGATTTATCAACTTCTTTCCTCTTCCTTGAGTTGGCAGCATCTGTTGGTCCATCTCCACGAGATGCACCGGCGTTTGAAGAACATGACTCTGTATCACCCATCAACTCGTAAGTGAATTGCACATTTCTTTGTCTCAGGACTTCCACCTGCCGATCTATCCACCACTGAGAGTACTTGAAAACAGGGCACATCAAAGTGGCTAGGTCACCCATCTCAGACTCGAACCATTTTATAGGGGGAAGTGGCTCATTCTCCTTGAAACCTGGCTGCACATAGATTCCATCATCCTGTAGTTGATCAGGTATTTTGAAGAGCTCTGTCGCCCTTATCATGCTTAATGGCAACCTTGACCACAACCTTCTTCTTACATCATATTCATCTGTTGCGTTGGCCCAAAAGTCCTCTAAGTCAACCCGATGCTTGTACCTCTCTCCATCCACGGTTTTGATGTGATGGAGCGGATCGAAGTTGTTCTTGGATTTGTATGATATGAATGGATATTGTTGAATTTCCAGTCGAGCAACTTCTGCTGCTTGTGCTGTCGGGCATGACTCCTCCATGTTGTCGATGAAAAAGGGAAAGGTGACAGCCGCTTTCTGCTTTGGTCTTTGAATGTTCTGATACGTTTCTAATTGCCTCAGCACTTCTAGCAATACCATCTTGTTAGTCGGATAGACAGGCAGCCTATAAGGATTTCCTGAGAATCCTTGGATTCTGATATAAGTGAACTTAGGATACTGAATGAACCAGAATCCATACCGACTGATTAGGCTTTTGGCTTCATGTGAGAGTCTTTGGTGCGTTCCGCCTTGAAGAAGCCGGGTGATATACATCAAAAATGTGTCATGAGCTCTCCGGAAATGAGACTTCTCTTTTAGTTGCAGTTGTAATCGTAGGCTTTGAATTGCCCTTGGCCACTGCCAACCACGCCTTTGCAAGTCAAGCCAGGATACTTGTAATATCTTGCAAGTGAATATACGATGTATGAGCTCATGTGGAAAGTTTTGGTCTCTTCAAAGTTGACTAACTGCTCGTGCAAGCTATCACTAATCATTCTGGACCAATTGAACATCTTGACTCCAGTGATTATCTCATCAATAAAATAGTACATCCAATTTTCGAAAGGAGCACCGTGGGCACTGCCTACAATTCTGTTTAGTAGCAAAACAATGTCACCATATTCCTCTTTGAAGTGGGTTCTGATCAATTTCTTTGGCATTTTGCCTGCAGTAGGCTTAGGTTTTAGTAACCAATTCTTGTTTATATTGGACGCACAGAGATCCTGCTAGCTATGATAAAGCTTGAGTGCATCTTGCTTGGTGCGATAGGATGTTCGGTTGTACACTGGAATCCCAAAAGTTTCCTGGATTGCCGGCTCGGACAAGTAGGCAAGGACTCTTCCGTCAGGAGCTTCTATTTGTCTATCTTGTGCATTGTAGTGTAGTGCGCATTCTACCATCAGCTCCGGACATTCTTTTGCTGGTGGAAATCCAGCTGCATGGACGATTCCATTGCGCATCATCCTCATGGCAATTGGTGTAGGCAGACGTCCGTCAGTCCCGTACATTCTTTTCCGGAAGTCTTCGAGATCAACGTGGCCAAGATCAGTGTCCACAACGTGCTCCCACTTGGACTTGATTTTCGATTGTGTTTGCACGCCTTTGCTGGCAAACTTCATCTTTACTGCTTCGAAAATAGATTTGCAAAAGGAAACAAAGAGAATAATCATAATTCGAAATTTAAATCAGTTTGAAGGATATCCCAACTAACTATCAATTTAGACTTCGTGAAAAAGCAAGCTGGAAAGAAAATAACGATGAAACTTCATGTTAAAATGAAATGGACAAAACAAATCTGCCTTGTGACTTCTTGGAGAAGTGATCACAATCACAATGCAAGCTGATAACAAAATATTTTCTTCACTTTGCTGCAGATTTTCTCAACCTTTTCTTCTCACACTTTCTTCAAAAATCAAATGATTGCACAAATGAGAAGTGAAATCACTTATAGAGGTGAGAAGATCGATTATTTTAGCAAATTTGCATTGTTTCCTTCGAATTGAGTTTGAACTCATCTTTCACTTTGCTTCCGGATGGCAAGTTCTATCTTCAATGCTCTTGTCCGGGAAAGTTTCCAATTTCGACGTTAGTCTAACGAAAGCTCTTTATCTTTCTTTCCAATTTTGAATTTTTCAAGGCTTATCCTTTTGGGTGTTGGAAAATAAATGATTAAAATAATTAAAATAATTATTTTATGTGTCCATTCCAACTCATTCGTTCTATGGCGAATTACTTTTGATTTTCGAAAATTTCCTCATCAATGCCTTAGGCGAATTTTCACTTTCTCAATCTTCTTGCCAAAATCTCTATCCAATTTCATTTGGCCATGATTTTTAATCGTTTTTCCAAAATTATTTGGCCATGTTCAATTTTATTTGGCCATAAATATTTCTCGTCCAGCATTTCTCTAGCCGATCCAACATTTCCTTGGCGCAAATTGCCTCTTGTCCAAAATTATTTTTGCCATGTCCAACATTATTTGTCAAATTCTCTTGATTTTCCACAATTTACAGCTAGCCATGGCGTGAAAATTTTTCTCTAAACACTTAGGCGAGATTTTCTAAGTGCCATGCATATTTTTCATTTCCAAGGTTTAGACTTCCAGGCAAAGTTTAATTTTTCTCACCTCTCTATACATAGCCCGGACTTTGTCTATCTTCAAACCACTTACAAGGGGACTTTGATCTTTCCTTGCCATCTAATTGGTAGGACTTCACCACTTGTCTTACCATCATCATTGTTTTAGAGGCCGGACTTCATGCGGCTTTGATGCCATCTAACACTTAGCCAAAGTGAGGGACTTCCCTCTCTTTTGATGCCACTTGGTTTCTTGGCTAAAGGCGGACTTGCTTGCTTTCATTTGCCAATCACCACATGGACATGGCCGGACTTTACTAGTTGGCTTGCCATTGCCAACCTTACCAGCCACACAAGGCCGGACTTCATAGTTTGCTTTGCCACTTCCTGCTTTGACTAAAAGGCGGACTTGGTTGATGGTCTTACCATTGAGCAGTTATCTCAAAGGCGGGACTTTGTAACATTCTGGCCATTTATCCTTTGCTAAAATGGACTTTGGCTGTTGGATATGTGGAGCTTTGTTGAGGGCGGACTTAAGCCTTTGGTTGGCCATCCCCTCATTTCCTCCATGGGCGGACTTCATCATTTGTTAGGCCATGCTGAGGGCGGACTTTGCCAGATTGTTTGCCATTGGCTCTCTTGCTGGGCGGACTTCCTCATTTTCCTTGCCATTGCCCATTTGACTAAGGCTGAAGCTTTCACCAGTGACTTATTTTCTCCATTCTCCATGCTGGTAAACTCCTTACTTAGGCAAATTTTTCACAACGTTCAGTCTTCTCCATGAACGAATGTTCAGATTTATTATGAGTTTCTCAGATTTTTCATGGATTGTTCAGATTTCTTGATGAATTTCTTGATTTTTTACCAATTTGTTGACAGATTCATCATCTTATTCACCATTTTCTGTGCTCTTTACCAGATTTCTCTGTGATTTTCCAGAATTTCCCACCATTTTTTAACAGATTTTCCAGATTTTTTGAACTTTTTATGTGATTTTCCAGAATTTTACCAAAATTTCAAAAAAATTCCAGTCGTTACCTACGAGTTTAGATTTCAATCTTGCCGGAGCAGGTGGTTTTAGAGCTTCATTGACCTTTCCAAAAATAGAAACTCTCTAAAAATAGAAATTTTCCAAAAATAGCAACTTTCCAAAAATAGACCCTAAAAATAGGGATCCCAGAATTGCCCAAAAGTGCCAAAAAAGTAGGTCCTAAAAAATAGGGGGCCCGAGGTGAGAAACCCTAAAAACTTGGAGGTGTCGGATTTGACTGAAACGACAGTCGATCTTCGTCTCCCAGGCCTTCTAAGCGCGATGGTGACGTTTTCTGCATTGATGATCGGGCTAAAACTCATTGATAGGCTGAGGCCAGTTCAAAATTAAGACTCAAAACCCCACAAACAAAGCCCGGACAAAGCGAGAGGCCGAGGCAAAACCCTAAAGGCCGGCAGCAAGGTTACCATTTACTGTGGGGCGGGGTGTAAGTTAAGTCCACAACGGGACCACCTTGGCTGTTTAATTCTAATTACCTTTTCAGTTGTAGTTCCTCTTAAAAGTTTGAGCACCCCTACTTGCAATGGTATGTTATTGTAATTTTGAGTCCCATTGACTTATTATCATCATTTGTGGGCATTAATATAAGTTCACACTCTTAAACTTATTGTTATCTAATGCCTTTTTCTTTCTCACATTATCTCCAGAATTGGTGAAATAGACCGTATCTTTACAATGCAGGTTTAATATTCGCTTGTTGGCCCTTATTCTCAGGGGTTTTGTGCCGTATATGTAGTGTTGAACCACAGCTGTAAAAAAATATTTATGCTTATTGCATTCCCTGAAAGCATATCCTAGTTTTCACAGCACATGAACTCTTAATGTGTTTCCTTGCTGAGTTTTTCCATATTGCTCATCTAGGGAGCTTCTCTTTTTACATTTTTCTGACATTGATGTCTTGTTACACATAGTAGCTTTACATTTACATGACATTGACACAGCAAACTGAAAGTATAAATAGAATTCAATTACATGGGTTTAAAGTTGGAATAACATGGCAAATTAAAAATATGCTAAAATACACATAAATGAAGCAGAAACGAAAAATCAGGGATTTATAAGCAAAAAAACCATGGTTTTGGGAAAAATTTGTGAACATAGGATATTGAATAACCCATCTGTTATTCCTGGTTTTCTCTGGGTTTGACCAGTTTTTTGTAAAACCTAGCATGCTGGATTGAATTGGTGTTGCTTGGGTGCTGGGTGTCGTTTTCCCATGTTTAAACATGTTTTACTATGTTTTATGCTACTATGGTCTTGTATTTATATTGATTGATATTATAATAGCAATGATAATTCATTGAAGTAGGATACGAAATGGCAACCCGCCCTGTTTTGTTGAACAGAAGGAATTGTCTTGGAACATGTGACCAACAGTTCAAATGTTTTTTCATTTGAACGCTTTTCTGCACAGGCAGTAGACTGTTGAAAAATTACTGTATACCTCAGGTAATCTTTTGGACAGGAGTTGGATGGAATATTGTTTGAATTTTGAATTGTACACATATGCCTCTTGTTAAATGTTTTATGTCTTGATTTTACGGCAATTGCTTTCCCTGTGTAGAAGAAATGTGTAATATAAACTATTACACTCTTTATTTTTGGTTTGTTGCCTAAATAATGGTGCAAAACAGAAACATAGTATGCCCTGTATAAGTTTGGTATTAGAAAATGCATTTCTTCCTAAGGTGTATCACAAACATTTGAATATCTTCACCCTTGGTTTGTATTTCTTTCACCCACTCTATCTATGTGCCAATCTTTTGCCCCACCGAGTTGAGAGAATAGATGGAACATAGTCTCCAAAAAAGGTGCATGTACCTTTCTTCAATCAAAGCACATGCTGCCCTGCAATATTTTGTGTTGTTTGCTATCACTTGGGCAATGCTTTCAACACCTACTATCTCTATGGACTCAATGAAGATTTTGGAATGAAGTTTATATCTTCACTTGCCTCCCACAATTAATTACCATCAAAAAAATTGCTTGTCTAGGAGACATTGCAGTGATATTAATTAAGTCGGTTTTAAAATTTGTCCACTTATGAGGAGAGGATGGACACTTACATTTCAACCCATGAATCCTTGATTGGTTTTAGTGATGTCTCTACAATTTTCTTTTCTCTTGCGCCAATATGGTGGTGTACACATTCTCATACCTACAGGGCGTAATCTAAGGGTTGTTGATAATTGTCATCACTATTCTTGCTAGTATGGTGATCTCACTATGTAATGTCCCCTTTTTCGGCATGATCATGTTGGATGGTGGTTAGCCTATTTCTCAGACTCTCGTAGGCTAACAGGTTGGGATAGAGAGTCAGTGGCATTATTTGATGAGTTTTGTCGTTCTCAGTTCAGAGCCCAGTGACTGGTTCACAGCAGGCGTTAGCAGTGCAGGAGTTGACAGCTTCTGACGGCACAGGATTATATGATGTTTTGAGTGAGTTATTGGTTTTTAAGTGATTTAAATATTAATTGATTAATATTTAATTATAAAGTCAAATTGACTTTATATTTTATTAAATCATAACTATTCTCTAAAAGTGATTTAATATTTTAATCGCTGTTGGAAATAAAAGTGCGCCCAAGTATTTAAGTCAAATACTATTAAAATGACTTAAATATAATTTAAAAGATTAAATTATGAGAAAAGGCGTATCTTTCTTGGAATGCGTGCCTTTGCATAAAAGGGCATTTCTGGCAATAGAAACTCAACTTTTGACTATTTCAATTTGCCTTGTGCATTTTCTTCTGAGCATTCTCCTGTGACCAGGGTATGATCAATTTGTCTATTGAGGAACGGAAAACTCTTCAGTGTTGAGTACTTTTGAGGCTGTGAGAGATCAGCTGAATCAGTACAGTTGAGAGCTTCACACAGAGGTTCTACAGTTGCAGACAGGGATTTTATTTATGCAGTTGTTTGTTCTCGGCAATAGTGAGGGGTTTCTTGGTGGCGTCCTTCTACGACGAGGAGATTCTTCATCGAATTCTACCTCTCCCCTCTTCCTTGGCCAGATACGACTTGCTTTGGGGTTTGTGCCTTAAGAAGTGTGGGGAATAAAGTGAAGCGTGTGTAACCTTCTTCCTTTTGTGGGGTTTTGGGCTTCTATCATGGGCGCCTTGTTATTTCATAGCATTGTGACCAGTTTCTGAGCAGGAGAAACCACTTCTGGAGTCTTGGCGTGCCTTCATGCTTGTTTTCACCATTTCCAGTTGTAGATCTGGCCATTTCTTTATTTAAAATAATCTGGAGCCTTCTTGGTATGTTTATCATTCTCAATCTATTTGTTGGAGTTAAATAATATATTCTGTACTTTCCTTTTGAAGAAATAAGATCAAATTCATATTTTATGAGCAAAAATATGCTGCACCCCTTCTCTTCTGTCTATTAAGATTTCTCTAAAAACTTAAAAAAACATTTAAAGACTTAAGAAATTGAGGGTTTTGAGTTGAGAGCCAGCAGGGCTCATCACAGTGGTATCAGAGCGGTTTCCTGCCATCCTGTTGGGCATTGATCATGGCTACTTCAATTACTCAGAGGCAGTGGGACAAGAATATGGAGAAGCTGAAACAAAGTTTGAAAAAGTTGGATGAAAATCAGAAAGGGATAAATGAATTGATTTCAGATCCTGCAACCTTAGATAAAACAACAAGGTTTATGGCATCCATCTTCAGGTCTACATCACAAAATAAAAATGAGATACATGAGGTCTCTACAGGTGAAGTATCCAGAAATCTTCACAATGAATTCTCAGCAGTTAGTGACCAGCATACAGCTGATCTTATGGAGGACAAAAATCAAACTTACATAGAAGTAGATGTTGGGCACAGGACACTTCAGGATGAGCAAGTGTTGTTTGAAGACAAACCAGTTGTATTAGAGCAGCCACATGAAGATAAGGTTCCTTGTGATGCTTCATCAATTACTATGAAAGAAGAAGTGTACAGAAATATGGCTTCTACAACATCTTTTGAGACAACTTCTATTGAAGAGAAAGTTTTACACCATGATAGTGGTTTTGTTGAACCCCAGGAAGATATTATCAGCACTAACGGAGATGATATCAGCCTTGAGATCAATTCTGATTTTATGAACAGCAGTCCATTACTTTCACAAAATCATGAGGTGACGGATAAAGCACATAAAGATGGTCATGTTATGGAATCTCCTAACATTAGCATTGAAGTTTTGCATGTTGAGCTCGAAGAATGTTTGGTGGATTCAAGTCACAAACAGTCTGATTTTATATATCAGACCTTGGAAGATGTGAACAAAACTCAAGTTTTGTGTGATGGGTGGCTGCAAAGGGCTAAGAAGGCAAAGATGTTGGCTGCTCATGCAAAACAGCATTTGCAAGAGGTCAAGGAACGCTGCAGCCAGCTAGATCAAGCAAAGAAACAAAGGGAGTTGCACCTTAGATCTCTAATTCTTCCAAGAGAAGAACATGTAAGAGGTGAGCATGCTATGGATGGACTTGCAGTGACTTTGGCAACAAAGGTGTGTGAGGATATCGTCATAATAGCAGCTTCTACCTTGCCAGTCGAGACATCCTATGAGGTACATAGCAGCAATACCTTAGAGGTTGATGACAACACACATGATGTTGCTGATTATGAGGTGAGTGATGCAGATTCAACTTCATGCTATAGTGCAGATATGGATGGAGAACAGAGAGTGATTCAAGAGGGATTTTCCTCTCCTCAGTACAGTTATGAGTTTTATGATCAGCAAGCTCCAATCTATGATACTAATGGAGAAGAATCAGAAAATGAGGCGGATGCTACATCTTCTTGTGATAATCCGCTCTTTGAGGTGGATGTTGATTCTACTCTTGACCCTGATTTAGGCAAGAGCGTTGATCATAGTATTGGAGATTCCGTCAGTGCATCGAGATTTCAGACAGAGCTCGTTGAGGAGATTTCCAGTGTGTACATGGTCAGGAGTCTACACAGTTTCACTTTCAGTCATCATGTACATGACCTGTTTCAGATGCACAATTCTGGTATGCACGTGTTAGACATGTTGGATGATAGCATATCTTGTGCGGTTTTAGGGAGCAAGTGTTGTGAGCAGTTTGACTTGCTTTCTTATGAGTTCCTCTCTCCTGTGACAGATGGTGTTGAGATTGACAGGGTACAGCATGATGATCCAGTTGATCAGATTTGGGAGTTACAGGAGACAGTTGATGACAATAGGGACATTTCACGGCACTATCCTTGGGATCCTAGTGGAGTGGTTGATTCTTTGCTGTTGAGATTGCTTGCGGACAAGCAATTTCCGGGAGGGCGGACTGTAATGTCCCCTTTTTCGGCATGATCATGTTGGATGGTGGTTAGCCTATTTCTCAGACTCTCGTAGGCTAACAGGTTGGGATAGAGAGTCAGTGGCATTATTTGATGAGTTTTGTCGTTCTCAGTTCAAGAGCCCAGTGACTGGTTCACAGCAAGCGTTAGCAGTGCAGGAGTTGACAGCTTCTGACGGCATAGGATTATATGATGTTTTGAGTGAGTTATTGGTTTTTAAGTGATTTAAATATTAATTGATTAATATTTAATTATAAAGTCAAATTGACTTTATATTTTATTAAATCACTTAAATATTCTCTAAAAGTGATTTAATATTTTAATCACTTCAATTGATAAAGTGCGCCCAAGTATTTAAGTCAAATACTATTAAAATGACTTAAATATAATTTAAAAGATTAAATTATGAGAAAAGGCGTATCTTTCTTGGAATGCGTGCCTTTGCATAAAAGGGCATTTCTGGCAATAGAAACTCAACTTTTGACTATTTCAATTTGCCTTGTGCATTTTCTTCTGAGCATTCTCTTGTGACTAGGGTATGATCAATTTGTCCATTGAGGAACGGAAAACTCTTCAGTGTTGAGTACTTTTGAGGCTGTGAGAGATCAGCTGAATCAATACAGTTGAGAGCTTCACACAGAGGTTCTACAGTTGCAGACAGGGATTTTATTTATGCAGTTGTTTGTTCTTGACAATAATTGAGGGTTTCTTGGTGGCGTCCTTCTACAGCTTCAGAGATTCTTCATCAGAGATTCTACCTCTCCTCTTCATAGCCGTACGGCCTGCTTTGGGGTTTGTGCCTTAAGAAAGGCGTGTGAAGGAATAAAGTGAAACGCCTTCCTTTTGTGGGGTTTTGGGCTTCTATCATGGGCGCCTTGTTATTTCATAGCATTGTGACCAGTTTCTGAGCAGGAGAAACCACTTCTGGAGTCTTGGCGTGCCTTCATGCTTGTTTTCACCATTTCCAGCTGTAGATCTGGCCATTTCTTTATTTAAAATAATCTGGAGCCTTCTTGGTATGTTTATCATTCTCAATCTATTTGTTGGAGTTAAATAATATATTCTGTACTTTCCTTTTGAAGAAATAAGATCAAATTCATATTTTATGAGCAAAAATATGCTGCGCCCCTTCTCTTCTGTCTATTAAGATTTCTCTAAAAACTTAAAAAAACATTTAAAGACTTAAGAAATTGAGGGTTTTGAGTTGAGAGCCAGCAGGGCTCATCACACACTAGGTTGAAAGGGAGACCATTGTGTAAATGCAACACACAATGTATTTATCAGCATCATCTCTTGTGTCAGGTTTGAAATGCCTTATCCAATGGGCCTCTTTTGCAGGAAGAAAGAGAGAGAGAGATCAAATTCTTGGAAAGATGATGTCACTGAGAAAGGATGTGGTGCAATTAATATTGTGGATGACACTTTCTCCACAATCTAGTAGACCTGTTACACGTAATGGCTGACTTGGGCATTCATAATGGTTGACTTAATCATTTGATAGTTTTTAGATTTAATAATTATAATGGTAGTTGGTCTTATTAGGATTATTGGATCATTTTAACCTAACGATGCTATATATAGGAGGTAGTTAGTAGTTGTTATTAAAGTAATGTTTTATCTTTCTAATGGTCAATTAGCTTTTAGGATAGACTTTAGGAATCTTCTTTAATAAAGTCATGTCGACTTTAGATATTTTCCCTATGAGTTGTCATCCTTATCCTTTGTGGATAAGATATTTGTAATCCTATATAAGGATGCTTTTGCTCCTTATTTCTTAACAGATTATTATGCAATCTTGGTTAATTTTCTGTGTGCTGCTTTTTTAATAGTTGTTAACCATCATATTGTGAATTTTGTTCTTGTTGTAAGACTTTTGGAGGTTGACCCCTTGAATTGCCTTGTAATCAAGTGTTTTATTCTTAAATTGCTTATATTGTGTGGTTTTTCCCTATTCTGCTCTTGTTTGCGTATTTATTCTGCAATTTTATTTTTGTTATAAGTAATTTATTACAAGCGTGTATCAGAGTACTGATTTGGAGAAAGTACGAACAGATTTTTTGGATAGATTTCTTTTGATCATTTTTAGAAATGTAGCCTATCTTGTAAAGGGTCATTCTCCTCACATGCCTTTGATTGAGGTGATCTTGGTGTCAGAATTTTGAGAGCTTTTTGAAAAATTGTCGTCATAGAAATATTGAGGGAGATATGGTCGTATTAAGTTGACTTGCAAGTTTGATTTTAGGTGATTTTTTTCCTGCACAGAAATAGGGAAAAAGTAGTGAACTTCAAGGCATTGTGTGGTACACCTTATAATTGTTGCAAGTGAAGGTCAATGTTGTGGGTAACTTTATTTTGGCAAAGAGAATTCTCAATGCTTTAGATCATTAGTCAATTTCAATCTATTTTGGCACTGTTGGCAATGTGGTGTTCATTTGAGTCATCTTGGTGAGGAGATCATGATAGTACAAATTGTTGGTAACTCTATTTTTACTTCTGGATTGCATGGTGAGCCATTTTATCAAAGGAGAAATCGTATTTGTTTTAAAAACAAATATGGAATTAGAGGTGGCACCAGTAGGAGAGATTGGTATATTGGATATACTCATTTCAATAATATTGGTATTTTGCTATTAGATCTTCAAAAATAATGTGGGAAAGATGGATTAGTTCTGGCACTGCGTTATTGACAGAATTAAGTACGTACAAGCACAACTACACCAATCCAGGGGCACTAGATATTCAGATTTGAAGACAATGAGGGTTTCGTTGGATGATTGATTCACTTACTAGGAGTGTGGAATTGATGAATTGCATTCAGATACGCAGAGCTTTATTCTCAAAAACTGATGTGCACAAATTTAATGGGTGAGATTCTCTCACATGCTTGTTCTGAATGGACCAGTTTTTTGCATTATGCATGTTTAGACATTGCATCCTTTTATTTAGAGCCTCAACAATTCATATGATATCATAGGCTAAAGAAGCAGCACAATTGTGTCATAGGTAATGCCTTTATGAATGAACTGTTAAACACAATGGAAACAACCATATGGAAAACATATTCAGTCAGATGGCCAAGTTTTGGGCAAATAGGTACAACTTATGACTACACCCAACTGTTCCTCAAATTGAACCTGAGTATTCAGATTCACTTACTACGAGTGTGGAATTGATGAATTGCATTCAGATACACAAAGCTTTATTCTTAAAACTGATATGCACAAATTTAATGGGTGAGATCCACCCACATGGTTGTTCCGAATGGACCAGTTCTTTGCATTGCACTTACTATTTTCAGGCACTTACTATTTTTAGCAGATCCACTCTAGAAGCTCCCAGACCTTCAGTATCACGAACAGAGTAGTCAAGAGTAGAAACAGAGTCAAGGTCATTTGAGGCACATGCAAGTTAGATCAAGGTTTCCAACTTCGGGACTCAAAATGAGGGGTAAAACTCAAGAAAACTGAAAAACTGATGTATCCCATTACTATCAGCATCTTTCAAGCAGTTTACTGGTAAAATTTGAGTGCAATTCGAGTACTTACTATTTATAGTAAGTCACCTCCAGAACAAGGCTAAAAATAGTAGGTCAGCACGGATGGCAAGTGTGAACAGGTTAAACAGGTCATGAGGGTCATGTAGAACAAATTTCAAGACAAGGAGAGTTGCAGAGGTTTGAGAATCAAGGGGTTACTAAAAATAGAAAGCTAGGGCAAGCCAGTCAAAATTGGCTAAGCATTCGAGAGTTACCTTCAGAGGTTTACTTAACACTCTAGATACAAAAACACCTAGGGCATGCAAGATGGAAATCACCAAGGGTAAAATGCGCCCAAGAAGAGTAGGTGGAGGTAAATTTTTTTTCTAAGTCATCAAACTGGAAGTCTCACCTCCCAAATGCGCCCAAGGTAGATAGGTGACTTGAAAATTTTACTAAGCACTGAAAATGGAAGCTGACCCCCTTAAATGCGCCCAAGCTAGATAGGAGGCATGCAAATTTGCTAAGGCATTGAAAGTTGCCTGACACTCATTCAAATGCGCCCATCATGTAAGTAGGTATTTGGAAAAAGTTCTAAGTCATAAAACAGAAGGTGGACCCCTCAAATGCGCCATCATGGAGAGGGAAGCTGAGAATTGTCTAAGGCATAAAGATTGGAAGTATCCACCCTAAAATGCGCCCTAGCTCCAAGAGGGTGAGTTGAAAATTTGTCTAAGGCAACAAATTGGAAGGAGACCCCTCCAAATGCACCCTTACCAGCAGAGGAGGAAGCTAAAAATTCTAAGGCATGAAAACGAAAGCACAACCCCCTGAAATGCGCCCAAGGAGGAGACATCAAGGTGGAAATATTTTCTAAGGAATCAAACTCAAAGAGCAAGGTGGTAAATGTGCCCTAAGAAGAGAAGGTGGAGATTTTTTTTTAAGGCATGGAAACAGAAGCTCAACCCCCTAAATGTGCCCATCTTGGGAAGATGTGCAAGAAATTTTCTAAAGGCATTTGAAATGGCAGGACCACCTCTCAAATGCACCCTAGGAAGAAAGTTGGATAAATTTTTTTTTCTAAGGCATGTGAAGTGGAGGCAGGACCCCCAAAATGCGCTCACCATAAGCTAGATGCGAGAAATTTTTCTAAGGCAAGTGAAAATGGCGTCACCACCTCTAGAATGCGCCCATCAAGGTGGCATGAAGGAGAAATATTCCAAGGCGTTGAAAATGGCATGAGACCCTTCCAAAGGCGTTGGAGAGGATAAAATAAACATTGGTGGAGAATATTTTTGCAAGGTTGAGAAAAATTAAATGTACCCCTTTGTGTACCCCCATGAGTAATAAAGTTGTAAAATATTTTTCTAAGGGGGAAATGTTTTTTTTGGAACCTGGGGGTCTTGAATGTTTTCTAAGGGGGAAATAATTTTGAAATTTTTACGCCTTGGCTTGTGATTTCAAAATAGATGCCTGGCTTATGATGGATAAAATTTTCTAAGGGGAGATAAAATTTCCTAAGGCTCAAGTTGGGTAAAAGTTTCAAAGGCACAGTTTCAAGGTACACAAGAAGCAAAATACGCCCAAGGGGTATAAGATGGGCGAAATTTTTCTAAGGAATGAAAATGAAAGCTCAAGTCTCCAGATGTGCCCTAGGGGGGGAATGGATGAGAATATGAAAATTCTCTAAGGCAGGTAATGAAGCAAGGGCCTTCTAAGTGTGTCCTCAAGGTGAGAAGTTTTTCTATGGCGTGAAGATGAAAACATCAAGATGATATGCGCCCTAGCACACAGATGTTAAAAGCGCTCATGATGAAAGTTATGAAGAAGGCAAAGTCTGCTGGAGAAAATGATGAACTCTATCAGATCCGGAGATCACTCAGACCTTGGAGATCAAAACATGGGGATTAGGTAAGTGAAGTGAGTTTATATTATAAAGTGTTTTGATGCTCTTCTCTTTATTTGTTTTGCAGGATGAACACTGAGCCCAAGGCATGATGACTTGGGGTGATGGAGCAAGTACTCAAGGACAACATTACAACCTTGGAAGGAGAAAAGTTACATGTTTGAAATTCCTCCATGATGACTCGTTCACCCTCAAATCATGAAGGGAGATGTTGGAAGAAATGGCTGAGTGTTGGGATTTCTCCACAAAGACCTAATATGCACCCAACTTGGGGAGGCAAGTGACAAAGAAGAAATGGTCGAGTCCAAGACAAGAAAATCCTTCAAGATCAGGATGGAGGAAAGGATGAAGGCCCAAGCGTTAAAGATCATCCTCAAGCGCTAAAATGTCCCCAAGGCTAAGGAGGAGGAATGAGTAAAAACTTCAATGTTAGAGAGTCACAGCAGGATGGGTTGAAGAACAAAGTAGAGGAATTCTTCTCAAGTGTGAAGTCCTTCTCTGGCGATGACCCAAAAAGAATTCTCCAGCACACTTTGCACAACCCAGGATGCAATGGCATCAAGGAGGAAAATCATTAACAAGCAGAAGAAAGAAGTTGCAGTCTTGGAGTTTTAGATTGGGAACGTGCCTGCCATGCCAGTTGAAGCTATGAGTTTGCAGTGAAGGAGAAGAATAGTGGGAACACGTTTCTGGATGAGAATCTTCTAGAAGGATAGTGGGCATTAATTGCTCATAGTGGTCAAAGGAAGATAGTGGGAATCTTTGCTCATTTATTACCCCACTCTTCTTGGTGGCAGTTTTTAGGGTTAGGGCTTATGTGGCTCAATCTGAGCCCTTCATTGTAATTGAATCTGAGCCATCCATTGGAATGGGCCAACAATAAAAGGGGCATCCCCCCGTCATTTGTAAATCATTAGATTAGGATCATAGAATTGAAAGATAGAGCATAGAGAAATAGCATAGATTGATAGCTTAGCTTAGATGGAGAGGAAGGAAAGTTTTCCATTGAATGCTTTGTAAGAAGTTGTTGTGAACACTCTCATAATAAAAAGAGTTATCATTGATGGTGGTTTCATCTTTTGTTGTGGGTAGCTAGCAAGGCTTCTTCGTCCTTCCAATTCACTTAGAATTGTAAAGTAGCTTAAAGTAAAGTAGATTTCATTTCATGCAAGTAGATGGTAGTTGTGGAATGTGGTGTTTAATTTGAGCAAGCTTTGCTTATCCATACCACTAGCGGGCTCACTGATGGTGGGTTTGCCTTGCGTGGTCAACTGGAACATTGTGGACCTAACTTCAATTTCAGTTTGAATGTTGGTATGCGTTGTTGTGATGGTATCTGCATGTTGAATCGTGACCTGAATATCTCTAGTTGCTCCTTTGAAGATTGCACTGGTTCTGTGGAAGCTGTCTGAAGTGAGGCAAAGTAGAGCTTGGTTGGAGTTCAAAAGAGTTGATCTCCACGTCCCGCCTTTAGAGTAGATCATAACATTTCTAATCCTTGCAGCCATTCAATTCAGTATTTTTCTGGTTAGTTTAGGAAACCTGTGCTCCATTGCCAAATCTTTCGAAGCTTGTAAAAACTCCTTTCCCTTCGATCTCCAGCTGAACAATTACGTAAGTCCCCCTTGTGATACTAGCAAATCACAACGAACCAACTGAACCTATTCCACTGCATAAAAGGAACCTTGGAGTTGAACGCATGAACTTTCTTGCAATCTTAGCATGCTGGATACTTTGATCAAAAGAGAATAGATTAGCTGTTGGAAACTTTATTCTGCTGTTTGGTGCGGTCATAAAAAACACATCAACACATCGTACATTACTTCAGAGAGCAAAATAGTTACTTTGGTCTAGGTATAGGGTTTCAATGAAAGTCTTGGTTTAATGTAATATCCCCCCCCTCTCTAATGGATATTTGCTAACGGTAAACTGCCTGAATATTTTTGCTTGGGTTTTGATTTTCAATGATGTTTAAATATAGTTTGCCAGGTAGTGCTAGATAGTAACTCAAATGCAAGATAAATAATATTGACGAACTATTATAAATGAAATCAACTGCTTAAGCAAATCTTTCATATATTTATTCAAATCTGATTTAACAAAGCTTCACAAATACAATGTATTTAAATATTCAAATCAGACTTTTATTCTCTTGCAAATGTCATACAATCATACCCGGGAAACAAAGAAGACTCTTGAAATCTGATATTTATAATCTGCAACAGCAAACCTTCAAGATTCCAATGCCAAGAAGCACATTGATATCATATGCAGGTCTGAAACTCCACAACAACAATTTCTGGGAATGAGTAACAGCAGCAGCAAACCCTCTTCCTATGGACACCAAGAATGATATATGAGTTTCTCCAGCTTCTAAAAGTCTTGCAATGACTGATATCACCCAGCCGCCCCCAATGGAAGAGATTTGAGGTAGAAATCTTAGGCGTTTCAGCCTAGAAATGATATGCCCTTGCTGAGGTACAGTATGGCCTGGCAATGTACAGCTGGTACGGCCTGGAGATTGCAGCAGTACGGCCCAGAAATGTTCATCTAACAATGAATGCAATCAGCAAGCAATGTCCTTCAGATTTTCAACAATAATCTCTTCAATCCCTTCAAGAAACTTCGCAAATTAGCACCAATGTGACTACTGGTTGCAGCCACCTGTATGAACAACCTTCAGATGGTCTCTCACACCCTTAGGAAGCTGAAACAATGAAGAAGCTACGCTCTCCATTGCCCAAGAATTCAGAAACCCTGGTTTCTTCTTCTGCCAAAGCAAAGCTTTCAAAATGCACAAGTGTCGTGAATGAAAAAGAATAATTAATTTGCTTTTGATGAGTGCTTATATACTTCTCATAAAGAGCTCAACCCCCAAGATAACTATTTTGACTTTACTATATATTTTATATTTGCTTTTGATTTTGACTTCATTAATCTCATTAAATGGGCGCCCACTTCAATGCACTTTTATAATTTAATTTAGACCATTAAATGGCCCAACTTTAATAAAGTCAAAATATATCATTATGATGCACTTTTAATAATTAATTATTATTAAAGCTTACCTTTAATAATAATTAAAAATAACATATCTTTCTCATTAATCATCATTTCTTGATTCCATCTGAACCTGTAATGTCCCCATTTTGGCCATACACTTTTCTTTTGGATTTAGCCTATTTCCGGAAATCCGTAGGCTAAGCTGAAGTAGAAAACTAGGGTTTCCTCTTTCAGATACTGCTCAGTTGGCGTTCAGAGGATGTTGTGCAGACTTACTATTTATAGCAGTTTGCTATTTTTAGCAAGTCTATCTTTTGCAGTATCTATCTAGCAGCAATTCAATCCTTTGCAGCTCAGTGTTCAGTTTGGCTTTCTGATGGTTTTGAAGTTAACTTACTATTTTTGGCATTTACTATTTTTAGTAAGTTCATTTTTGGCAGAAGCATCATCATCAACTTGGTTCAGTTTGGCATTTGTCAGTTTGCTATTTTTAGCAATTCATTAGTTGCAGCTTGGGCATTGTATTTGGTTATCTCCTTGGACTGAGTTTCAGACTTAGTCAATTTTCATGTCTTGAAGTTGTACCCCACACCTAGGCTTGATGACTTCAAGTTGTTTTAAAGAAGGGGACATAAAGGGGTCAAGTGAGCATTTAATTATTTAATAAATGCTTTATTGTTGCAATATGAAATGGTTGCCTAAAAGGGAAGTTGAATGATATTTTAATATTTCAAAAAAAAAAAGTGAAATGCTTAAAGTGGCGTCCCTTTTGGAAGTTGAAGTGATTCAACTTCTTGGAATTTGAAGAGTCTCTTGTTGCTTCATTTGCCAATTGAAACTTATATATTGCTGCTGTTTGAGCTGATTATCCGTGAATTTATGCTAATGTTATGCTGTCAAAATGACAACTTGGTTTTTACTTCGAGGGATGCTTACCTCCTAGTTTCAATCCAATTTCGTGTTTGAAATACAACACCTAGTTGGTTTTCATTGCTGCTTCTCATCTAGACTAGCAGATTGAGCTCAAAGTTGAAGTTTTTAATGATATTTCCAGTTTTGAAGTTGCTGATGCAGTCACAGCTGAAAGTGGTTTTTGCATACAGCTTTTTGTGTGAATTTAATTTGCTTGTGGGTACTTTTCCAATCCATTCCTACACCCAAGGCGACCATCTTTGGAGAGTTTCAGATTTTAATTTTGAGTTGTTGATTTTTACTTGTCAAAATCGCCCCTCATGAAGGCCGTTTCTTGCTGCATTGGGATTCGTGTAAGAATTAAATTATGAGTTTTTGTTGCTGTTTCTTCATCTAATGTTGGGCGCCTATCTTCCAGCAGCTCATTGGTTTTCGTTTCACACAAAACGGAGGTATTTTGAGTGAGTTGTGAATATTTCTTTGAATTTCACAGTTGCTGATCAGAATTTCCAGAATTGTTATTTTACATCAGACTTGTTTAAGTTTGAATCTCCAGTCCTTTCTTCATCATTTATTGTTGATGTCTAACATGGAATCATCCAGTATCATGGTACATTGAATCTATTGTAATTTTCATGTAATTTGCAGCTCTTTTTCCATATTGTAAGACTGTAAACAGTAGTACTGTTCCAGTCCTTTATTGCTGCAATTCTTTCTTTAATTTCACATTAGTACCCCTGGATGGTTTACCGCCAGTGTGGATAATTGGATTTGTATTACTCTTGTACCCACTCTCAAGTGGTGAATCCCCACTCATAAGTGGATGCCTGCCGCAGCAGACGAAGTGTTTTAATTGTAGTCTTTTCCTCCCACTGTTTGGTGGTAGCGTGGAAATTCTCTTATGGCTGGTTATCCGCCTATTAGTTTTCAGTTTTCAATCAATCACTCCGTCATATGTTAGCACCTCACCCTCAGTGGGATCTTGAGTGCACATTCTTGACGTTGAGTTTGTTCCATTTTCAAGTATTGTTAATTAGTTGCTCCGCCATATGACAACACTTTTCCTTCATTGGGATTGAGTGTGCATTCTTGGCGTTGAGTTTCTTTTAAGCTTGGTTTTCAATTTGATGCTAACGCTAATCCAGTTGGCTAGTGCTGGTTTATGTTGTGTAATTCTATCGAAAAAAATTGGTTAGCTTATTTCAGAACCACGAGGTCAACCACTGCATCCACTATGCATCTAGGTGCCTTTCCAAAAATAGTAACACTGGACTCTGACGATCGGGTGACTTACTATAATAGTAAGTGAGCACAAACTGAGTCCAAAACAACCGCCAAAGGAAAAACTTGAATGATATCAAACTCCAAAGAAGAAAACACCACAAAAGTGCCAGCAGAGAATCTGACAACTGCCACATTGGACCCTCTAACCAACATTATTAGCCTCCAAGGGTTAGAAGATAGGCTAATCCACGAAACTCCGATGCTCACGAAAAAGGGGACATTACAGTCCGCCCTCCTTGAAATTGCTTGTTCCCAAGCAATTGCAACTGAATATGAAACACCACTCCAATAGAAGCCTAAGGGAAGAACTGTGGAATGGCTCACATATCTCCAAATAACTCTAGCAGCACCAGTATAAGCACAACTACGCAAGGATAAACATCACACCAACTATTCAACTCATGCACACAAGATTCGTGCATCGAAATCAGCTCATGTACATGTGGAACGAAGGTGAAACTGTATGCAATCAACACAATGTACGTGCTGCAATACTCATCAGTAAACTTTGACTGGAACCCTTATGCACAAGAAGGATCCCATAGCAAACTGTAGAGTGTCCAACAATATATCCACTGTGTCCACAAGGTAGCAACCAAACTATGCTCAACATTACTACAGGTAACCACCCCAATGTAGGACAATCTACCAATCACAAAATCAGTGGATAATATCCCTGGATCCCAAACCTAGAATGGGAGTCTGCCATGCATAACATCCTCTGACTCCCGCTGCACTATTATGATACCAACTTCACCATGTTAAGAGTGGTGAAGTAACCCAATGGGACCCATCCGAACCATAGTGCCAATCCTGTCACCACCTGGATCCCAACTCAACTGAAACTCACATCTATTAGTCACGAGGAGGTAAAAATATCTGCAAGTGTTTGCAACACATCTCTCTCCATCCTCTGCTAAACACCCATTTTGCAACACATTTCTCTCCATCCTCTGCTAAACACCCATAGATGTATTGGCTATCCATCATAGGTGCTGGAAGATATGTAACTACTCCTCCCAAATCGAGGGAATGATAAAACTCTCCTCCTTCAACGCTGTAAAAACTAAAATGCCATCATGCCTACTGCCACTATAACCTCCTTGAAACCATGTCTCCAATGAAATTTTTTGAGACCAAGGAGTAGCAAACTTTGTCTAATACATATGAGCATGATGGTAATCTGATCTCTGACCTTGCAAGTAATCCTCTGAATATAATTGAGTCAGACACCTGCAATCTCTAGTTCCATCTTCTAAAGATGGCAACACTTCATCCCACAATGGATGACATAACTCCCAAGCCAAACCACACCTATGCATCATCAAATCATTTGGGTGTGGACTAAAGGAGAAGTGATGAGCACTCCTAACTATGTAGTCAAGGTAGAATGCACCTGCCTTTGTCAAGGGTTGATCGTTATAGTCATGGGGAACACACTCCTCATCACTCTCATTATTGGAATCAGGAGATGGCTCACGTCTCCGATTCTGAGGGGCTAGCTGGGTAGGTACTCTGCAAGACCTCTTTGCAAACCTAATTGCAAAATCCTTGTTAGATAGCAACTGAAGGTAATCTGACTTAATTCCCTCCAAAGTGCACACTATAGTCTACAGACTAGATATGGAAGTACCAACTGCTACCCCCTGTCTGCCTTTCCTCTCGTTGTGCCATCCACAAGAGGTACTTCACAAACTTGTGTGTGCTGTGGAAACGAGATAAGGTTTGGACAACCCTATTCTCAGTAACTATCAGCTACTCCTTGAGTCCTGGTGACTCAATAGGCTCATGCCTACCATCCACCTCAACTAAGGTATTACTTGTATTGCCGGTAAAAGTAGGTGGCATGCTCTCACTGGTAGATGCCCCGCAATCCTCATGGACATAAGATGGGACAATGTGATGAGTCAACACGCTAGTCACACAAGACTCTGCCTCCTCAACACAAGACTCGCCAATAGAAGTCTCTACTCTGCCAATGTAGAGACTAGTACCCCTATCATGTGCGGATGCAAGCACCCCACCGCTAGATGGTTCATAGGGTGTATGCGCCTTTGCCACTGTCATATCTGTATCCTGGGCCCTCACCCCCAAAGTAGCACTCCCATCCATGGATGTCATGGCAGCCCTGGAAGATTGAATTTCCGTTGTGGATGATGTTGAACGAGCCAAATTCACTTCCTCACAAAGCTCGACAATCTGAATCTGTGCCTCTCGAAGAGTCTCCTGAGTGCTCTTCAAGGAATTCTCCACGACCATAAGCTCATCAATAAGCTTATCCACTTCCCTTTTTTTCCCCTCAAGTGCATCATAGCAGATCTCACCAAGCTAAAGTAGGTGATCTCTATCTGAAAGTGTAGCTGCATGTAATTAGTCTTTGTTTTCATCAACGCCTCTCTGAGTGCATGGTAACCTGGAAGGGAAAGACCTCCTTCAGGATTATTTTGTATTCCTGGAATCCTCCAGCAATACTTGTCCAACAGCTGAAGAATGTCATCATACTGTCCAATGGCTGCAACAATTTGCTCTTCATTCACCATCAGTTGTTCTACTAGATGATGGGACCCCTGAGACTCATCAATCTCATGTACTTTTTCTGATATGCTCCCATCTCCTATGGTCTAATATACAAAATCAGAATTGTTGTGACATGAATCCACAAGACCTAATGCATCAATAATACCCAAATCTCGAGTATCAACATTGGGTAACCCCACACAACCATCATCCTCATGAGTAATGGCTGTTATCACATGCTGATGTGAGGAAGTCTGACTGCTGCTACAAAAATCAGAACTGTTATGGTTTGAGTCCTCCATGCATTTCTCAATTTCGACACTTATATCTCACATGCTAACATTAGAAGATTCTTCCACAACATTTCCCTCATGTGCCATAGCATCTAACTCATGGTTATGCTCAGTAGTATGACTGCTGTCATAAAAATCAGAATTGTTATTAGGGCTGATAACAACTTCTTGAGCACTGAAAGTATCATCAAGGAGTTTTGTCAACTTACTATCAAGATGTATGGTCTTCTCATCATCATCCGCTTCTAATCTTACACTCTTTTCTTGCACCTGCTCTTCAACGAATAAGAAGGGCCTTAACTTACCCTCACACTGTTCGAAGATACTATGCATCAAATCACTTGCAGCTGGAGATAACTCCTGTTCTTGCTTACAAACAGCTAGGAGTAAGGACAAGATAGGCTGATAAATATCATCACCCTCATTGATAATAGAAGTCATAATAGTCCTCATGTAGTCTAGGATAGATTTGCCATGACTCTCAATGATAGAATCCAAGAAGAGATGGAACATCCACATAACCAGATCATAACAATCATAATCGATCATGACAATGCATGATCACACCCGTGGCATCAACTCAAGGATCTTGATCTTCCTTCGAAAAGTAGGACTACTAACATCTCCTATTCCAACCAAACTGTCAACAATCAGCTGCAAAACTTCCCTCATTGTGCCAACATCATAGGGAACCCGAGGAGCTGTGATCGTCATAATCTAACTAATGCAAAGGGCAACTGTGAGCCTAATCTCATTGTCGCTGTGTCTCAAATACTTAAGCTCACCCAACGTAGTCACTACTGGAGTCATAGCAATCTGTAATAATGAAGAAGGTGACTGCCCAACCAGACTTAAGCATTCTTCCACTCGTTTCAATGTGACCAACGTATCATACACAGATTTAGGTTGTCTGCCAAGTTTGGTACCTTGTTCATAAAGAATTCTAGCCAACCACTTTCTATCTCCTGATACTAATTCTATGTCATTGTCTGAATCCATAATTAAAACTGACTAGAAAAACAATGAAACTGAAAACAAAGAGTGCTGATCACTCAAATGATGCCAGATGTGTACTCACTGAATATTGTTTAAACCCAACAGGATGGCAAAGAACCACTCTGATACCATTGTAATATACCCCTCCCCCCACCCCTCTAATGGATATCTGCTAATGGTAAACTGCCTGAATATTTTTGCCTGGGTTTTGATTTTCAATGATGTTTAAATATAGTTTGCCAGGTAGTGCCAGATAGTAACTCAAATGCAAGATAACTAATATCGACGAACTATTATAAATGAAATCAACTGCTTAAGCAAATCTTTCATCTATTTATTCAAATCTGATTTAACAAAGCTTCACAAATACAATGTATTTAAATATTCAAATCAGACTTTTATTCTCTTGCAAATGTCATACAATCATACCCGGGAAGCAAAGAAGACTCTTGAAATCTGATATTTATAATCAGCAACAGCAAACCTTCAAGATTCCAATGCCAAGAAGCACATTGACATCATATGCAGGTCTGAAACTCCACAACAGCAATTTCTGGGAATGAGTAACAGCAGCAGCAAACCCTCTTCCTATGGACGCCAACAATGATATATGAGTTTCTCCACCTTCTAAAAGTCTTGCAATGACTGATATCACCCAGCCGCCCCCAATGGAAGAGATTTGAGGCAGAAATCTTAGGCGTTTCAGCCTAGAAATGATACACCCTTGCTGAGGTACAGTATGGCCTGGCTATGTTGGTACGGCCTGGAGATTGCAGCAGTACGATCCAGCAATGTTCATCTAACAATGAATGCAATCAGCAAGCAATGTCCTTCAGATTTTCAACAATAATCTCTTCAATCCCTTCAAGAAACTTCACAAATTAGCACCAATGTGACTACTGGTTGCAGCCACCTGTATGAGCAACCTTCAGATGGTCTCTCACACCCTCAGGAAGCTGAAACAATGAAGAAGCTACGCTCTCCAATGCCCAAGAATTCAGAAACCTTGGTTTCCTCTTTTTCCAAAGCAAAGCTTTCAAAATGCACAAGTATCATGAATGAAAAAGAATAATTAATTTGCTTTTGTTGAGTGCTTATATACTTCTCATAAAGAGCTCGACCCCCAAGATAGCTTTTTTGACTTTAATATATATTTTATATTTGCTTTTGATTTTGACTTCATTAATCTCATTGAATGGGCACCCACTTCAATGCATTTTTATAATTTAATTTATATCATTAAATGGCCCCACTTTAATAAAGTCAAAATATATCATTATGATGCACTTTTAATAATTAATTATTATTTAAGCTTACCTTTAATAATAATTAAAAATAACATAGCCCGCATGGGTAGTAGAGTTGGCTTGAGCAGTGGGTTTGCTCCCCATTGGTCTCGGGCTCGACTCCGCTCCCGGGTTTAAGAGGTGGGACTTCTTGTGGGCAGCGGATCTCATCCGCAAGGGACTAGTCTCGCCCCAGGTACCCAAGATACGGGCTGCTGAGCCGCTGGGCTGGGTCGCAGGGACACCCTTGTTGTATAAAAAAAAAAAATATTAAAAATAACATATCTTTCTCATTAATCATCATTTCTTGATTCCGTCTGAACCAGGAGGTCAACCACTGCATCCACTGTGCATTTAGGTGTCTTTACAAAAATAGTAACACTAGACTGTGACGATCGGGTGACTTACTATAAATAGTAAGTGAGCACAAGCTAAGTCCAAAACAACCACCAAAGGCAAAACCTGAATGATATCAAACTCCGAAGAAGAAAACACCACAAAAGTGCCACCAGAGAATCTGACAACTGCCACATTGGACCCTCTAACCAACATTATTAGCCTACGAGGGTCAGAAGATAGGCTAATCCACGAAACTCTGATGCTCACGAAAAAGGGGACGTTACACTTAAAGAGGCTAGAAAAGATAACATCTGAACATGTGCTGATCCAGAATTGAGTTGAGTGGTTTGGATTGGGATGGTTCTTAAGTTGGGCATGTTTATTGAGCAGTGTTTCAGGGGTTGACAAAATGCTTTTAGTTGTTGATGAAGTTTTGCTGAAGGTGATGAGGTGCTGTTGAAGAGTATCCTTTGGCTGATGAAGATGGCAATTATTATCCTTTGGTTGATGAAGATAACAGTTATTATTCTTGGCTGATGAAGTTGGTGCTGGCTGTAGAAGTCCTGGGGATGCTGATGAAGTTTCTAGTAGCTGCAGAAGAGAGCAAGAGGCTACTGCAGTTTGTCTTGTTACAGAAGTTGGTGCCATGTTGATGTAGTGCACACTTTGTTTGTTGGAGTTGCTGAAGTGGCGAAGGTTGGTTATGTGTTTCCTATCCACGTGGACAACACGTGCACACAAATAAAAGATGTCGTAGATGGTTAGCAAGAAAAGGCTTCAGACATAGGCATGGCAAACAGTTGACAGTAGTGATGTTCTTTGCATGATTGATATAACAGTTAGATGCACGATCGGTGCCAAGATGACAGTTACATAGCTGGACTGTTTCTTGGAAGGCGATTGGCCATGAGGCAGTTTGTTTGGTTTTCCAAGAAGTGCAGAGGTTTGAAAAATAATTGAATGCTCTGTTTGGGGTTTGACTGGGTGTGTACACAATACTCTTTGTAGCAATGTTTTTGATAAACAGACAGTGAGTATTAGAGTGCTAGAGAGTGAGTTGTGGAAAGTGGAAACAAGATAGTTGCACATAGGTTTGTGTAGATCTGAGAACTGATAGATTTGGCTAAGGTTTTCGTGTAATAAGCATTGAATAGTGAATGAGATGCTGAGTGCATTCTATTGTAGGGGTTTTTCAACCTTTCAGATTTTCTCTACGGAAATTATAGTGTCATGCATTTTTTCTTGCATGTGCTCTGTTTTGTGAATTTTATTTACTGCTGTTTTCGTTTATTGTTTCAGCATCTAATACTGTCGTAGGCTGGAAAGAACCTGTTAGGTTAGGGAATTAAGAGTATAAAGTAGTGTCAGTGGTTAGTATCCATTGTTGATGGACCACAACAATTATCAACCTAGTGAGTTATGGATCATATATCCTAAGAGGCAATAATTCCACACCTAAATAGAAATGCTTGAATTCAGGTTTGACAACGAAAGCCAAGTTTTGCTTAAATATTTGCAATTTCCCTAAGCTGAGAGCGCAAGGTTTCTCATCAAAATTGTTGTGCCACAAATTCCATAGGAATCTAGTGGCAGTCCGCCAAAATGTGTACTATGATTTTTAGAAGATTTTATGTTGGTTTTTTGTTCAGTTTTCATAATGGCATGGATGGAAAATTTGGAGGGAATTATTTTAGTGGTTAAGACAACCTATTCACAAGCCAAAAGGTTGATTGCCTGGGCTTATAGACAATGAGCATGGCCATTGCTTTAAGTACGGCAAATCTTGTAGATAGCAGTTGATTGTAACGATAGATGTATCATGTTTTTTTGGCACAACATAAAGATTTAGATGGGAAGTTAAAGATCGATTAGCAAGAGATTCCAAGTTAGACATAACTGGATCAAATCTAAGCTGGAATTTAAAAAACTCCATTGTAGATGTTCACTTGTTACATATAGTGCCTGAAAAGTGGGATAGAAAATGAGCATTTAATATATTTTTCTTTTTTCTTATTAGCACAATTATCTTTGATAAAATAGTCATTGATGTTGGGGTTATCTGTTATTTCCAATTTCAATGCAAATAAACTTTAACAGTCATGCACCGATGAAAGCCTCCTAATTTGAATTGTTTAAGTTGAACACCAAGATCATTTAGATTTTGATACTAGGATTAACTGTTATTAACTAGGATTATGAATAGGAACTATGTGAGGCAACAAGATAAATGATATTTAAATTGGAGAAATTATTATGGACACCAGTTTCACATTCATGATAATAACAGATTAAAGGCAACAAGATAAATGATATTTAAATTGGAGAAATTATTATGGACACCAGTTTCACATTCATGATAATAACAGATTAAAGAAATGCCACCTCGTGTCTAAAGCCAATGGTGATGGACATGCCATTTAAACTAGACATCTTTGTAATATTAAAACTAGCATAAGTGTGTTGAGAGGAGCATGCCAGAAAGTCATATGCATTGTAATAGTAGGTAGAAACATGACAGTTGAGTAGAATGATTTGTCGTAACATGAACTTTACAATATGAGATTTGTTGATGAACTGATGCCTTAAACAACAAAAAACCTATCATAAGGATTTTTTATTAACCATTACAGGTAACCTACAAAAGTTAGTCTAGAATGAGAAGAAAAGGCATTTTATATCAACAAATGCATTTTTTGCCTGGTGATTTAAGAGTGACCAGCAAAGAATGTGAAGGAATTACGCTTGGTTTGTTAAATAATAAATAATAACCAAAATAATTGATGATTGGAGAGAAAATGAAATGAAAGGTTGAGCAAAGTGATCATCAGATGTTCAAAGATTTGCCTTAATAGGCACATTTTGCAATAGCTACATATGTGGGGGATTATCTTTCCAAAGAAAACAAAAGCATTATCAAAGTGCTATATGGTTCAACTGTTCAAGCATATTGAACTGGGGATGTAGTCTGGATTTGCATGGAAACTTATTCTTGCATGCATACACCTGTCTCCACTGTGTGCTATGCTGGTTGTCTGGTGGATTTTATGAGTAGCAGAACAAACATTGAGATCATGGATATAAAAGACATCACAAAAGTTAATTAGCATCACAAATACCTGCGTTAATTGCTTAATATAGAAGAATACCAAAAATATCAATATTGAGGCTCTCTTTTTCATTGGCCCCTTTGAAGGATTACCAAGTATTTTAGGAATACAAATCTAGTTGCCATCCATAAAGAGCTACCTTGTAATATCATAGAAAGTTGTCTAATCTGGTATTTGTTCACCCTTAATTTATTCTTATCATCTGATCACCTAATTATTTGGTCATTTACAAATCATGTGTATCATCTGGATGCTTTCAATGTTATATTTCACTTAGATCCAAATATTTCTTTCACCTCTCTTCCTGTTATGAGCAATAATTGTATTTGAATCTCGATTTTCCTCCAAGTTTCACACATTGTGAGTATGAAAATCTAAAACAAACTTTTCTCTATTTGAAAACTCAAAAGGTGCATGCGTGTATTGAAAGATAAAATTTACTTAGTCTCCATAACTTAGTATCTTAAATATTAAGGTCAATGTGTGTAATCTAGTACATGTCTAATAAGACGTTATCAGATACAATCTAAATGTTTTTTGTTCATGGGATCTTACTGGGGTTTCATATTTCTATCATTTAAGTGTTTACTTATTACTGATTATAATGTCCTCAGGTAGAGATTATTCACGATTGTAGCATTTTAGCAGCTGTTGGGCAACGCATGGCAAGTACACCTGGAGTTAGTGCTACTCTTTTTAATGCACTGGCAAAGGTATATCTGTTTATGAAATAAGCAGCACCAGGTGCCTTTATCATTACATATTTGATGTCTTTGTAGAGAAACAAAGAATGTAGTACCATATAAATGAGATTCATCCTTATAATCGGTTTAGAAGTAGAACTGTAATTCCTAATTCTTGGCAGATTTCTCTATACAGACCTTAACAAATCAAAGAAATATCCAGGAGTATGCTTATATTGCGATGGATCTTACATTGTTTTCTTGACTAAACTAGTATTTCACTTCACTAATTTTTTGTATATAAATAAATAGCATTTATTGCACATATTTCAGTTCATAACAATTGTATTGACATTTTTACAGGCGAACATCAACATCCGGGCTATTGCCCAAGGTTGCTCTGAGTACAATATCACAGTGGTTGTGAAGAGAGAAGACTCAATTAAGGCCTTGAGAGCTGTCCACTCACGGTTCTATCTTTCAAAGACAGCATTGGCTGTAGGCATAATTGGGCCAGGGCTAATTGGAGGAACTCTTCTGGATCAGCTTAGAGATCAGGTACCTTTGGAAAATTTCTGGCCTTATTATGTTTTTGTTTCCTTGCCCTGGCATGTTTTCTCTTTTTCCCATGTTGGATATTCTTGGATTTGTGAGGGAGACGGGATCATATTCGATGCAGAGGTTATTCAGGATTGGATTCTATACTGCAGAATGCAATTATGATCACATACTCATGGAATGATCCAGCCAACAATTTCAATATTCACTCTATCCATCATGATGGAACCATTGTGTCCAGTAATTCGAGCTTGGAGGATGTGAATACAACCATAAGTTGATTACTAAGTCTGAGCCCCAAGCAATCTGTCATCCCACCAAGTAACATCAAAGCTGTAGCTAGTCAATTATTTGTGAGAAATCATGGAGACAAATGTTTGGACTATTTTCCTGGTGCATGGACATCATTTCTAGGACCTCCATGGGTTTCAAGTCTCTCTTGTTGAGTCTCCTGCCTTTTTAAAGGTAGAAGGAGTGTCTGCAACTGTAGTCTGTAAGAGTTTTATTGGGGTTTCGTGGTGGTGAAACTATCATTCTTGGCAATGACTGCCAAGAGAGAAAGTATATTAATTTATGTGAGTGATCAAAATAGGCCTGCAGGATTTTCTTATGGACCTAGGGATATGATATTATAATGTATAGGAGTGGGTAGAGATGCAGACATGTGGCACACATATCATACTCTTCCCATCTCCTTACAATGATATACACCTTTATATGGATCTCCTCCTAATAACATAATGAGAGGTAAACCATTGAACCCATGTAGGCCTCCTAATTACCTATTCTGATTCATGACTCAATACAACTACTTTATATGAATTAAGGGATGTATGCCACATCTTGGCATCTCCATCCACTTATATACATAATAATAACATATCCCTAGGGACATAACAGATTTAAAATTACAACCTGCAAAGCAGGATTTAGAAAAATAATGTAAGCTTTAGAATGGAAGTAAACACTACAGAATGCATGTGAACGAGGTTGTGGTAAATTGGTAGGACCACTTGGTTCTCATGTTGGAGACCAAAGTTCAAATCTCCCCAAGGACATTATAGTGTTGGAATGGTGTGCTGAACATGTAGTCCTGCTTTATTTGAGAGCGTATACGGTAAGCCCACAGGTGACGCTGGAGGAGAAGACGATGGAGTGATAAGGAGGATGCCCTGCAGGAGGAAATAGGAGGTGTGACATTGAGAGATGTGGTGGGCCCACAGGCTATGCTAGAGGACATTGGAGCAATAAGGACGAGTATGCTTTGTAAGAGGATATGTGAGAAGAAGGAGAAGGCGTTCAAGTTGTAGGACTGCAACAGGAGGAGGAGGATATTGTAATTGTAACAATAACTCCTGCTGCTAGAGAGTTAGATAAATTATTAAATGGTACCTTGAAAATGAATTGAATGGGATGTGAGTCTTGTGAACAAATCCACAATTCAAATGTTGGGGTTGGAATAGAAACCTTAAAAAACACTACTGAATGCATGGCATCCACAATCTTCATTTAATTCCCTACCACTGGTGTATGAAGAGATACTCACATGGAAGAGGTACTAAAGCTACAGAATAAGTATGTTGAAATATTTGGTGCTCATCACCATCAGACGGTTTAGCAGTTTATCAACCAAGAATGAGTTTGATGACATCATCTTGATGAGCTGACATGAACCAACAGAGAACTATTTGTTTGGGAAACAATTACAACCCTGCTCAAGATCCACATTAATTTTTTTTTTTCTTTCTTTTTGGGTTATTTCATATTTGTAGTGGTAGTAAGCTTCACAAGGTTCTATTTTTTCAGCCAAAGTTAGCAAGTTCTAGCACAATTGTGATCAAACCCCAAAACTCTTATTTTGGACAAATTGGTTTGGACTGAAACATATGGTTTTACTTCTTAAAATAAGACAGTTTGCAACATGAAAATACAAAAGAATATTGAAAAGAGGCCTGTGCCTCACCCACAAGGTCAAATCTAGCATATAAAGACAAAGACCTTAGGTCTGAAGTATTTAATTATAATGTCATTTGTTCACCCTAAATATTTTAGATGCCTTGGCTAGTGAGATTTGTAGTAATCAGATTTCAAAAGAATGGTGGAATACATGAACTTAAGCTACTTCAAAGCAAGCTAGGAGATATCTTTGTTACTAAAGATGTTCACCATGAAATGACCATATTATCATGCTCATTCACATTGGAAAGTATAATGGAAGATGCATATAGTTGCAAAATCTGTTAAGAAAATAAGCTACACATATGAATTAGAATTTAATCACCTACTAGAATCTCATGTGTTCCCTAGTCTTAAAACAATTTTCAGACCATTCATAAGCAAAGACATCAGATATGCCAACCCCCCTCCCTTGGTATGCATATCGGGGTACCCTATACGGATATGAGTACTATGCTTGCATGTACCCAAAATTAGGGCAGACTTTCTATTGTGTTACATTGGGATTTGGGAACGTGGCCATTTGTGTTGTATTTGGTTGAAAATAATTTTATGGACAGGTTTATGATTTCAGATCTTTGTTGGTTTTGGCCCGAATGTGTACTTTGTAGGCTTCTTCTCGATTGGAATGAATGGTCTTCTCTTGCTTTAAGCCTATAATGTCCTTGGGTAGTGCATTGAAAAGGCTTTATGCTTGGCTAGGGTTTGCTGTGGGGAGAGGTCTATTGGTGGTTTTGTTGGTCTCTCATTAGCCTTTGTATTTAATGATGAACTTTTCATGGCATTAAGGATGGAGGAGGTATGCATGAAGGAGGCTCAACATTGGCAAAGGTTACTGACAAAACAGAAAATCATCTGTAGCATTTTGGAGCTTCCTTATTGAGAAAGTGTTAAAATCCTTAAAGCCAAAAAGGAAAATTGAAGGGATTGTGCTGGAAAGGCTTACAATATGTGCTTATGAAATCCAAATAAATGCAATTACACATTATAAATTTAGTGCGACTTGTACATCTACCACTAGTTATAATATATCACATACTATGTGGAATAAAATTTATTGCTATACTACTTTATTAACTATGTAAGTATGGTACCATTTCTATTTTATTAAAATTAATTATATTTAATTAGTATATTTATCTTTAGAAAAATCTACCTTAAATATGTAGATAGGTATCCTTATCGAGGCATTGATTATACTAGTGTATGACAAAACGATTCAAAGTAGGTATCTTGAGAAGGAATCTCTGGGTCTATAGGTATGCTAGAGCTCGAGTTGTAAGATGTTAACGTCATTTCAATAGTAAAATAATATAAACTATGCCTATCCACTAATATTGTTGTTCTCGAGTTGTAAGATGCTAACAACATTATCTCAAATAGTAAAATAATATAAACTCTGCCTATTTACTAATATTGTTGTTCTTTTTTTTGTTATAGATAAATTCATTATATACCAATAAATCATTAAAAAAAACTAGGTATATAAATTGTAAAAGACACCAACAAAAGATGACAGAGAAATGTAGGAAGAGAAGCTAGACAATTATTCTTCTCTTATATATGAAATATAAATGACGTAGTCGATTACTTAAGAAATCTGCAAAGATTCCAAGAATATATAAGAGTTTAGAAATTCAAAACAATTTCTATTTCACTAGGCAAAACTCTGTTTTATGTGATAACTATTAAAATCCTAATTGCCAAAGGACTTTGTACTATAGGTGAAGGTTCAATGAAAGAGCACTTCCTTTCAACAGCATAGTGTATATGCATTTATTTTGATTGTACCAATCCAAAGCCTTTTTGAAAACTCTAGCCTCTATTAAAACACACACACACACACACATTACTCTCATATGTATATAAAAGAGTAATATTGCTTATTAATTTGTAATGTCCCCTTTCTAGTGGAAGCACTTAAACCTGAATCTTGCATTCAAAGTGTTCCTCAAAGAGACATTAGAAGCGTTGGAGATTCATAAATTTCATTGATAATATCCAATAAGATAAAAGATGATATAAATGTTACATTCTTCATTGGATGAAGTAATAGGGCTATCGGAAATATGATCTTTTTATTCAATATCCCCTTGTACTAAAGATGGAATTCTATCATAATGCATGAATAAAGATATTCATATCACAAATCGGAATTACCATTATATGGTATCCTTGTTCATCATTGTGAGATCTTAGGTATGTATACATCAGTTCAATTATGAATAGAGAAGATATCTCATTATAAATTATAACATGATATGCTAATAACATAATCTGAATAATAGTAATTATCATGTGCATACTACATTAACCATGATCTATGTAATTGAAGTGCATACTAGGCTAACACATACCTGATTAGTGGTGGGTCTGTAGACTTGTATGAGTATTATATATACTCTTCTTAATTCTATATTTTCTATCTTCCTTCTTGTTATGCTCAGTTATATATCTATACTAAGAAATGTGTATCTTTCTTTCTTACTTACTGAATATCTCCCTTAGACTATGCATACATTGTAGGAATCAGGAATATCTCGTATCCTCTATATTCCCTCTTCTCCATATATTTTAAGTGCAATTCTCCACTCAGAAATATATATATATAAATAATTACCACACATATCTGTTAAGTCTACATGTCAGTCCTACTAATTGTTAAATCCTTCACTTTCGTTTATTTTTATTGGATTGTCTTTAACTGACTTTAAGGCATATTCTCATTACCAAGTGCTGAAACTAGAAGACACTTTCTGAGTCAGCCTGCTAATGTAGACCAATCTGTCCCTTTATCCTCCCAGCGTTGACTTCTTCCTCCAGCCATGGGTGATGATTTCCCCTGTTTCTATTCGATGTCTTCCCCTTAAATATCTGATATGTTGTGAGGAGACGTGCTCCTCCACCTAAGCGCTGTCTTGGACAGACCTACACTGATGCCTTTTGGATGCATGTCTTCACTTTTTGGTGATCGCATCCTTAATCTTTAGTTATCGCTGGTTTTAGGAATTGTGCCTCTTTCAATAGTCTTGGTCAGAATTACTAAAGTCTTTAATATTTATTTATGTTTTATTATTTTTTGATAGTAACAATATTACAATAGATTTCTTTTATATTGATAATTATGTTTATGATTTTTGTATTGGTTTTCTTCTTTTATCTTTTTAGTAATTACATATTATAATGATTATGATTATAATGATATTCAATATTCATTTTGTATTATCAATTTTATATTTGTAATTTATTTCATTTATAATTTGTATATTATATTTATAATAATTATAATATTATCAATGATAATTATAATTATATTTTAAATCGTAAGTACTTATGTTAGGATTTTGACATTTATTTGTCTTTAGCCGTTTTATAGCTTAGTGTTACAAATTCGGGGGACATGACATAATTACATTATTACATATTTCCAAATTATATATAGTCACAATAAATTCATATAATATTACATATTATAATACTATGTATTATAATTAATGACATAAGGGGCAGATAAGCTATATAAAAAAATGGCGGATGAGATTAATGGATGCTTTTTTAAGAGATAAATTAACTTTGAATTAAATAAAATAAATTCTTATTCTTATAATTTATATAAAAGTATTTTTCTATATTCTCTATTAATATGGAAGTTTCTTAATGTCATCCTACTTTTTAAATATATTATTATATAATATGAATTTATTTTGAATATACCAAATGAAGTCTTTTTGAAAATTTAGTGGTTCTAATATATTTATATAAGTAATATGTATAACTTATATAAATAATGTATATCATAATATTACTTTTATTTATATATATTATATATAAGAGTTTTATTATTTTTATATATAAATAATTTTACTCTTATAGATATGAGAGTAATATTACTTTCATATATATATATATATATATATATATAAGTAATGTTATTTATATATATTTATTTATATAATAATATAAGTATTATTTATTTATTTTGTTTGATTGATGAATTGCAACCATTAGGGTTGCCCCCTATATATTATCAAACAAAGAAAATCATTGTAGAGTTCAAGTTAAAGCCCTATGGACTAACAGGGCCATAAAATACTAGATATATATCATAGACCTAGCTATCTCTAGCTTACACTAACAGACAATACTTCCCTAAACAACAATTTCTATACATTATTAGAGCTGAAGTCTCCAAGTAGAAAACAAAAGCTTGAAGATATAAACCACTGCCTATACATATTAACCATATACAAAACAACACACCAAACTTAGGCCACCAAATGAGAGTCCATCAAACTGTTGATTAGAGTTGTCAACCGTTCCACCCCTTTCGTGGGAATCATCCCCAACACCTTCTTTAGAAATCAATGTTTTTCAAGGCTTCCCTTTTGCACAGAACACTTGAGCTAGGGCGAGAGCAGATGACAAAAGGGTGCCAATCCACCAAATCCCCCCTTGCACGAAGTTTGTCAAAATCGACCTGAAGAGGGACACCATTAGCATAACAAGCAACTTCAAACACCACCGCCAAGCCACAAAAAGGTGTTTCTCTATGATCTTCTCTGCTAATATCTTTATTGTTTCCTTGGACTCACCTAGATCCGACAACATAGCCACAAACATGGATGCAATGTTAGAATTGACTTTATATTTATGCTTGGCGACCAAGAATTTGTTGCTAAGGAACCACTGAATCACCATCAAAATCACACCACTACAGGTCTTGAAAACACTTTGCAAGCGTTTTTCGGACACTAGCCCAAGAAAAGCCATTTGTCGTTGGGAGTAGAGCAAGGGTATGGGTGTCCCCATTTCCTTTGGAAGCATATGATTTAGTGCTAGGATCCATTACCAAGAAATAATCGTTGTCCAAATTAACATGTATGCTTGAAGTAGGCAGAAGGAGAGGCAATATACATTGTCATTATTTGATTTCACTTGAACTAGTATACTTACCTCAATTGATCCCCATTGCAGTACCACTTCATGATTGTTTTGATCAAATGTACTCACTCGTCGCTGCTATGCCATTATGAGATGACATAGGAGCATGAGACACGTATATCATATCAATTACTAGCTCCTCATCAAGATCCATTGCCTGATTGGCCAAATGATCAACATCCATATTGGCCTCCTTGTAAACGTGGTTTAGAGTATAGCCTTCCAAATTCTCCAAGAAGGGAAGCAAATTGCACAAAAGGGAGTTGAGCATCCAGTTGGGGAAATATTTGGATCTTGTAGCATTGATAACAATTGTCAAAGCCCCATCAATAGCTATCTTTTTGATAGTCATCTTGGAACATAACTGTAAAACTAAGGAGAGAGCTTGAAACACGACCTCGTTATTAGTTCCCGACTTAAGTTTCCTAGAAGCAAAGAACATAATCTTCCCAGATCAATTGGGGATAACACAACCTGCACCCGACACACTTGGATTTCCTTTAGATGCCCCATCAAAATTCAGTTTGAGCCACCTAGTAGGAGGGGGCTCCCACCTTGCTTCCAATCGCTTTTACGAGACTCAACTCTTGTAGCCCCATTAATGGGAGAATAATATAAGTTTTATTACTTGTAGTTATGAAATACATATATATATATTTCATACCTATAAGTAATATTACTCTTATATATAAAAGAGTAATATTGTAATTTTATTTACATATATAATATATATAAAAATAATATTACTTACATATCTATACATTATATATCTAATATATATTTACTTAAAAGTCATTTTATTTTATTTACATTGTTTTAAAGATACTCTTTGATATGTAAACATAATACTATTTATCTATGAAAATAATAATATTTCAAGTAATATTACTTTAATTAATATATAAAATAATGATTTTACAACTAATATTACTTATATATATATATATATATATATATATATATATATATATATATATATATATATATATAATTTTTTTTGTTTTTGTTTTGTTTTTACTAACTTACTTATTTAATATTTTACAGAAGATCTATTTTATTATTAAATAATATGACTAATATTATGTTTATTGATAACTATTTATATTAATATTTTCATGTGTAAATAATTATAAAAAATAAAACTTTATAATTTCATGAGGCCTCATTTGTGCCACTGTAAAATGTCTTTGTATAACAAAGCATGTAATATAAATATGATTGTATCCAACTGTATCCATATTAAGGGTGTTAGAATCACCAAGATCACCTGCATGCAAGATCGATACCTGTCACATGCAAAAGATATGAAGAACGAAAAAGCAATGTTCTCAGAAAACCTCTCTGTGAAAATGCATTAAGAGAATCAATTATTACAAATGTGATCAATCCTTATGAAGGAGATCAAGAAACCCTAAAAAGGGAAACCCTAGTGTGCACACTTAATAATTAATAATTAATTAATAAATGTGCCTAAGTTTAGCTTAAGTAATAAAGAGGAATAAGTGACTTAATTAATTAATCAATGTGATGTAATTAATTAAGCATAATAACTTATTACTCTAACACCCCCCCTTAAGATGAACTTAGGAAGAAGCTAAAACACTAGAATAGGATGCATGAAAGCAAAGATGGGTCCCGGCAACTAGGCCTGATCAGGTACCCATTTACAAATGCAATAAGGAGTAGAGAAGGAAAAACCCAGTGGGACAAAACCCCCCTACAATGAGATTACATGCTGCAAAGAAGCACTGGAAGAACTCTGTAGAGTAACACTGGAACTTGATATAGGCAAGCAAGGAAATATTCTTCTGTATACTACTGAAACCGGATGAGAGTCACTGATTGACTCAAGGAATCATGATTAAAGCAACAGAAACCCCGATGCCACGGAACACTGGAAAACTCCAAACTGGAACAACTCTGGAATCTATGATGCAGCAAGTGATTATTAAATGATATATTACTGTAAACGAAGTGCAAAGATGCAAGATGCACTCTCCCAACTGCCAAAACATCCAAGTAATCGCCAAACAACCCATCGGGCCAAATCTGGACTAACTGATAAACCTGGGATAGATACAGAAAAAGTGCATGGACAGCAATATAGAGCTCCTTAATACCTTTCCGACGCTTCAAACGAGGCGAAAAACGGAGATCGTGGCAAAAAGTTATGAGCTCGGAAGTCCAAAAACAACATCTGACTTCAAACAGTAATAAATGCAAGAAAAAACAAAAAAATACTGTAAAATAAACCCATCTAGGAAAGAGCTCGGAATCGCCCCGCGATATCTCGCAAATTTCGATACCGTATGCCCAAGTTATGGCCAAAAGAAAAAAACTGCTTCTTTAGGGCAAATTAGGGCTAGGAGGGGGCAAAGAGGGCCGGCCGTACGTTGACGTCATGCTGGCGTCATCAGTTCCGAGCATAAATTTGACGGCCGTCGGCGTCGCCGCCAAAAAAAGCAGTCCCCCTTCAAAAAGCGGCCGCTGGTATATACCTCATCCAGCCGGAATATTGCTGCAGGTGCGGGAATATTCTTGCGGATCCCGAAGATTCCCTGGGCTGGGCGGGGGCCGTTGGTCCTCCATAGGACCGCCGCTGAGGGCTAAGAGCGGCCGGGGGCTGGCGGTGGCTGGGGCGGAGCCCCTGGTCTCCATATGACCGGCGCTGAGCGGAGTAAGCCCTCGGGGCTGGAAGAAGTCCGACGTGCGGAAGGGAGAGCCACCGGTGGCGGGGGCGAGCTGGTGGCCGCCGGGCGGCGGAAATCTTTTATACTGCAGGCGCCGGCCCGAATCCCCAAAAACCTCGTTTTTTGATTTTTTTTTTGTTTTCGAGCCTCGATCTGCGTGCTGGGGAGGCCGTACGGCCCCTCAGACAAATTTTTTTTGCCTCCTCGACCAACTTGCCCCAAAATGGACAAATTTTATGTGAAAATGGGGTTTTTTGGGCGCTGCGGACTCAATGGTGAGGTCCGTTTTGTCCCAAAATGCCCAGAAATTTAGGCTACCCCCAGATCTTGCAGAAAATATCCCTGTGGAAACCCTTGCATTTGAATCTCACGAAGAGGCCATATCTTCAGATCACGAACAAGCAGCTGCAGGTCTGGAGCTCTGATACCATGTTAGAATCACCAAGATCACCTGCATGCAAGATCGATACCTGTCACATGCAAAAGATATGAAGAACGAAAAAGCAATGTGTCTCAGAAAACCTCTCTGTGAAAATGCATTAAGAGAATCAATTATTACAAATGTGATCAATCCTTATGAAGGAGATCAAGAAACCCTAAAAAGGGAAACCCTAGTGTGCACACTTAATAATTAATAATTAATTAATAAATGTGCCTAAGTTTAGCTTAAGTAATAAAGAGGAATAAGTGACTTAATTAATTAATCAATGTGATGTAATTAATTAAGCATAATAACTTATTACTCTAACAAAGGGGTCTTAGAAAAGCCATTGGATACTGTACGTGTGTGTGTGTGTATATATATATGATTGCTTTATTGTATTTATATTAAGGGTCTTTAAAAAAGTCATTCTTGTATTGATACATATAATTAGTTTTACAAGACTTGCTTGGACTTGCCAAGACTTGGTTAGTGACCTTGATTGAGTCCTGAGTACTCAAGACTTGGGTACTCAACGAGTCTCGTAGGCTAGACTTGGTTGTAGTTGGGGAAGGATAAGTTAAATAAAAAAAAAATATAAAGTGTTAATTCGACATTTTAGCTATGTTAAAAAAACCTTACAACCTTTCAATGCTTCTTTGGTTTATGACATGCCCATCTAGGATTTACAAAAAAATGTGAAAATAGTGTGCACCTTGAAGGTTTGTATGATTTTGAAGGTCTTCATTTAGGCTTGGTGGGGGGAGCTTTGCCCCTCAACCCCACCTTGTATCGTGATAAGGAACCCTGCAAGGGGCATTGCCCCTTGACCTTGTTGGGGGTGTTGTCCCTAGACCCTTGCAAGGGGTGTTGCCTCTTGACCTCGTTGGGGGCGTTTACCCCAAACCCTTGTAAAACTATAAGTCTAACCAAGTAATAGACCAATGATGAACCATGATCACAAAGTCTACAAAATACATATCCCTTGTTGCAAATCTTTGCATCTTCATAGTCAAAGCCCCAATCAAGGATCATCTTGTTTCATACATTGGAAAACTTGTTTAGTATACAAGGACTGCCATAGACAAAGTTGGCATGCTATAGTCATTATATTGTTGAATATGAGTTAAGTCATAGTTGGCAGGAAATGCCATTTTCAATACAATAATGTATCGATCATGACAAATATCATAGCTGCATCATCACCAGGACCTATCTTAGATGCTAGTGCATGACTTGCCTTGATGTTGGGATTATTTATAATTTTAAATTTATATATCTAACAATGTTGTTTTCTCAAGCTAAAACTTAAAATTTGTTTTTATACTCATATTATTGATGTATATTGTGTATATGGTCAAAGTAGCTTCTATTTGATTAGTTTATTTTGTCTTTAAAGTTTATTTATTAAAGGGTGCATGAAACAAGTTTTAAATCCTTAAAAATCTCTACATCTCATGAAATTTTCAATTTGCCGAGTCTTTGCGAGTTTGGGTATCAAGTTCGAGTTCAAGTGAAAAGTCAGCTTGCTGAGTACGTGGTGAATCCAAGTCTTGTAACTATGCATATGATGATATATTTTATATATATGATTGCTGTATCCAACTGTATCCATAATTAAGGGGTCTTAAAAATACCATTGGATACCATGCATATATATATGATTGCTGTATTGTATTTATATCAAGGGGTCTTTAAAAAAGCCATTCCTGTTTGGATACTGTATCCATGTTCATACAACTCTGTTCATAAGTTCGTAACAATCCCCTGTGATCCCAAGTTTGATAAACATTCCCTTTTCAAAGCTACAAAACTTTTTAAATCTGGTAACTTTACTTTCAGCCAAGATGTAAATCTTGTTCTCCCAAAAGTCTTTTTAAATGCAGCTTGATTTTTAAACTGGAGAGAGAGAAAGAGAACTGATGGGGTATGTGTAGAGGCTAGTACAGTCAGATATTTGTGTTAATCTATTAGACTATTTCTATTTTCTATTTTGTGTTTATATTTGTATACTACTGCAATTTTCAGTTGCTCCGTACTCATAATATACATGCATCTAAAGTACATATTTTGACTGCGGTGAAACCTCTCAGTGGAATTTAATGCATTATGATCTATGTAATTCACAGGCAGCTGTCCTTAAGGAGGAGTTTAACATTGATTTGCGAGTAATGGGGATTATTGGTTCTACAAAAATGGTTCTCAGTGACCGGTAAGTGATGATTAATATGTTTGTTTCACACAATTCAGGTCACTATTCTCTTATCATCATAGATGCCTCTAGACATAATTCCCTTCGTGGTGTATTTTTTGGTTTCCCAATAACATTAAATGTCTGTAATTAGAGTGATTATCCTTGTCCCAGCTTTCATGTCTCACTGTGTGTATATGGAAGAGCTCCTAGAATAGTTTTCCAGCATGTGTTGTTTGATCCAGATACTATCTGTTTTTAATAGGGGCATGGATTTGCAAACATGGAGAGAGCTTCAGAAAGAAAAAGGCGATGTTGCTAATCTAGACAAATTTATTCAGCATCTACATGGCAACAACTTTATACCAAATATTGTCATTGTAGATTGTACAGCAGATTCAGAGGTCGCTAAGAATTACTACCAATGGTTGCGAAAAGGAATGCACATAGTGACTCCAAACAAGAAAGCAAATTCAGGACCACTGGATCAAGTAAGTATCTTAGGATGCATATTATCTACTTATTTGGACAATTTGGCACTTAGGATATTTTCCTGAAATCTAAAAGGAAGGATGAACAAGTTTCTGAAGTTTTAGTGAGTAGTCCTTCTGGTTCATATTAGTTACATTTATTTGATGCTTGCTTTATTCCCCAATATCAGATAAGGACATAAAACATGTTACAAGGTCATGTTTTTTTTTCTATATGTGATAAGTCTTAAAGTATGCAAGACTTGGTGTGGAGCATCAATATTTGATGATGCGGGAATACATGGAATTCATTACTGTGCAATCACTGATGTAGAGTTGAAGAACTGAAGATAACTAATAAATCTTGTTTGAATACCATGTCCTCTCTTTCAGTTCATTCAACTCCCAAAATATTGGGAAAAACTTGAGTAGCTCTGCATTTAAGCCAGACAGCTGAAGGTTTATTTCCTCAAAGATATCATTTAAAAATCAAGTGTCCAATTCCATCATGTTTGATGCATACACATACTACAGAATCTTCACTGTGCTTATCTTTGATAAAAACGTATTCCCCAACAAAGGTGTTCACCTTAACAGTTTAGGTTTAGATCTTTAGACTAAGTAAGTAAAGATTTTATTTATTGAGGAGCTATACACTAGCATAGTGATTATTAAAATTGTCCTGCAGATAACTTAATGATTCTAAAAAATAACCTTGGTTGTTATTGTGTGCTCTATGTACTTTGTTAACAAATAATTAATCAAGCCTAATTATCCAAAGTATTTGAATTACTGCTTTAAGACCAACTTTTGCTGCTGGGATTTACATGGATTGATAGGTCCCATTGATCAATCTGCTCTAAAATAAAAGTCATAATCATCCGCATGCATGCTCATGCTCACACACATTGCCACCCTCAAAATAGAAAAAATTTGCAAATTGGAAAACTATGATGGTGTGAAATAAACATGATTGTTCAATTGTAGCGAAGAGAAACATTTCTTGTCTTATAGTCTTTAGAGAAGAAACATTTAGAAAGTGCTCTCATCCACATTAAATTTATAGTGTTTGGACTAAAGGAAAGTTCATAACCATGGAGAAAATGTTGTTTACTCGCTAAGGGTTAATTGCAATATTGAGTAAACTAAGTACAAAATAATCATTGAAAGCATAAAACTAGTCTCATAACAATTGCACAAAAATATGTTTCAGATTCTTATTCATATGGCTGCAATATTACAATGCATTACATCTATGCTAGTCCCCGATTACAACACATTTGGCACTATAAATAGTTAGCCGACGTTTGTTGAGAATACCAACCCTCGGCAACTACTTGAGTACAAACTATTAATGAGGACTAATTCCCGACAAAACATGTATTATTTTAGTTTATTTATTCTATTTGCTTTTTAACTAATTATGTTGATTACATCATCCCCCCCTCAGAATAAAGTTGTCTTTCTAGACGAGATACAAAAACTGGGAGACGCTACAAAGAAATTCAGTGGGAGGAGGGTTGAGAGGACGTCCTTGGCGGTTAGGGGGCCGATGAAGTGGCTGATCGAGTGGTTAGTTGCCTCAACCGGTACACCTCCTCGGTTCGCTGTTGCAGGTGGCGAGTGGCCTTCAGCTCCTTCTCTCGTGTAGTCTTCACCAAATGTATTGCCTCCTTCAGGTGCTTGTTGGCCTTTTCTAATTCCTTATCCTTCACTTCCAACTGCCTGGCCATCTCTTCCTCGAGTGCTTTTATTGTCATGTCTTTATCCAGTATTGTTGCCTCTAGAGCGATCACCTTCATTTTCTCCTCTTCCAGAAGGCGAGTTTGCTGCTGAAGGAGAGTGATATAAAATGCAGCCGGACCACCTATAGTGGAAGGGGAGGATGTAACGTGGTACCAACAGTACAGAGGAAGATATGTCAACAACAACTTTAAAGGCATCGGTCTTGCCCCCCTACTTGATAAATGGTTTGATGTAAAGTATATGGGTACGTGTTGTAAGGAAGAATGTTACAAGAGGCCCCCGTACACATGCAAGTGGCACTACGCCTCAGGATTGAGGGTGAGAAAATGCAAAGAAGTTAGAGGGATGAAGAAAAAAGATGAGAGAGAAGAGAGAGTTGATAAAAGTCAGAAAAAACAAAAAGTGGAGAGAGAAGAGAGAGAAGATGAGAAAGGTGAGAAAAAACAAAAAATGAAGAGAGAGGAGAGAGAGTGAAAAAATAATAAAGGAGAGAAGATAAAAAAAAAAAGGGAAAAAATTAAATATTGCAAAAGCTGTGAAGTTGGGGGAATGAGAAAAAATAAAAAAAATAAAAGAAGAGAAAGGATACAAAGAAAATTTTCAAAGATGGCAAAAGTGGAAAAAGTGAAATGAGGAAAAATAGAAAAAATGCACAAGAAAAATTAAATTTTTTCAAACAATCAGGAAATGAAGAAAAAACATGTGGAAGGCGAAGTTTTAAATTAAAGTTGAAGAAGTTAAAAATAAAACCAATTCTAAAGCCACCATAAGGACCAAGAAGAACCTTAATCGTACGACAACATCAGAGGGATAGACAAAGTAGAGAAAGCACGACGCACGACTTACTTCAAAACATTGGCACCGTACGAAAGAAGGAACCTGTACAGAAAGGGGCAGTTAGCACTCGTCAAAAGATTCAAGGCATCGTACGACATCTTGTTGAGCACTTAAGAAGGACTGTACGAAGGCACTCAGAGCATTCACAGTCCAACATACAAGTTGGGAACTAGAAGACAATCGTACGCAGTGAGAAGCAGAAGGATTTCATACGCATTGGGAGACAAAAGGAAGCCGTATGCACTAGGGGCACAAGACCACTGTACGGTTTAGCACACATCCGTACACTCTTGTATGACAAATTGAAGATTCCTGGAGGACGGGACTTGGAAAGAGTTTCGTACTAGGTATCGACTGGAGCTCCAAGTAATAAAAAACAGTTACATTCAAATCATGCCAAAGTCGGAAGAAGACAACTACCGTACCATATATTGACTGGAGGAGTTGGAGGCTGTTGATACCATGAGAAATCATTTTCAAATCAAAGCACTGCCGTTTTCACAAGTGGAAGAAAATGGATGCCAACACTAGTGGAAAAGGGAAGAGGATAATAGTTAGAGCTAAGGTTGCTAGAGGCAAGGCGGACAAAGGAAAAACGGACAACATGACAGTAGACTCTCTAACCTGGGAGAGCCTTACAGGCACAGAGTGCAAAACATGGTGGCAAGAGACAGTGCCAAACTACCCCATTAAGCGATCACTTGCTCTGGCACAAGTTGACAAGGTAGCCTAGTGTCCTTTCTTTAATGCAAGAGATTTTGAAAATTATTTTAAGGCCATCGTAGCAAATTACAACCAACATACTCACTGAAGCACAATCGAGTATGAGGGTTTTCCAATTACCGTCGCTTTTTACCACACTGATTTTAGGAGAGTTTTTGGCATACCTGCGTTTGGGCAGGTGGTTGCCAAACCAACCACAAAGATGACGACACGGCAGAAGGAGATGATCATCAAACGCATTTGCAGACTCGACATAACCACAAAAGAAAAGGAAACAATCTGGAATGCTGTAATGAACCAGACCATTTTTTTTTTTTTTTCAATGATAGTTACAAAGCAACATGCACCCGTTAAGGTTAGCTCTAAACCAAAACGATGCTGGAAGCAACTCTAACCAGAATGTACACCAGGATCCCGATGTGGGCAAGGTGTGAGCATTGGTCAGAGGGTCTAATGCGGATGCAATTGAAAAGGAACTCTAACCAAGAATGCGTCTGGGCAGACGAGCCTATGGTCAGAGGATCAATGCATGATGAACTAAAGTAACCCTAACCAAGAATGGCGCCGAGTGATGGCGAGCATATGGTCAGAGGGTCCCTACAACTACTAACTGAAAGTAATTAGGCGGCAAGCCAGCCTCTTCCACTTATTTAGTGGGAAATACAAAAGAGTAAATGAGAGATAAAGAGATGAATGGCTGATAGTACTACTAATCAGCTTACAATATGTCAGAATGTTTAGCTAAAGCCCTGTTTTCAAGTTCTTCATTGCTGCAACTGTAAAGTATGTCTTCCCAATACCAAATGTAACTTCCAATGCTTAATCCCAACCCAAAGGACAACTTTCTTAATTCTGATATATCAGACCTGCAACAAGAAATGAAGAAATCTGCAACCTAACACTCATTCAAATGCTTGTATCTTGCTCAAATCTTACTCTAATGACATGAAACCAAGTGCAGATTGCTCTAAGGATGATGGCACCCAAAATGAATGCCTAAAACCTCACCAAACAGCCTCCATTTATTTTGCACAAATCCCAAAGCATTCCTAGAATGGTACGGCCCAGCTGCAAGGGCGATTTTGCTCTATAAAATCAGGGACACTTCAATAAAATCTGCAAATTAGCTAGAATGGTCGCCCCTCATAAACAAAAAGATAGAAACAATACCCATAACAATAGCATTTTTATTTCACGAGCTATGAGCAAATCTTACATTCCTCAATGACATTCAGCAACTCCAAAAATGAGACAGAAAATGCAAACTAGAACTCCAAAATGCAAATACTCAACTGAAAATGCAAATCAAACCTATTACAAGCTAACTCTCAACTAGTTGCTATCTTTCAAGCAAGAAGATGAGCCATTGCTAGGAGGTGTGCTTTCCTCGAAGCGAGTGCCTGAAAACAATTCAATAGCATAATGGTGTAGTAGACAAAAGATGATCAATTGAAGAGAAGAGGTCTCCTTTTATAAGCTTGAAGAGAATCTCCAAAAGTCTCTAGAAGGTGCGCCAAAAACAGAAGTCAAGGCAATTCAAAATTTAGTTGACTCTTTTCCCTCCAAGGTAGCGTTCATTTTCAAAGAGCAATAATATTTACTTTTTAATAAAATAATCCTCCCTTCAAGTTGGCGTCCAACTCTCCTTAAGCAAATTGAACCTTAGATTTATTTAAACTTCTCCTGATGAGGCCTTTACCCATAATGTCCCCTTTTTAAAAACAACATAAAGTTATAATGCTAGGCCAAGGGGTATAATATTAAAATATAACATTATAATATGAAATTAACTTATCCCTCCGTAGAAATGCATCAGAATGCCCGAAACAACAATACCAATTGAAATGCCTGAAGGAGAAGACCAACTGAACTGAAATCAACCCGTCCACTGTCAGAAATAGAATTTACTAAAAATAGTAAATTCATGAAGTTGCTCGAAACACCAAACTGACCATACCACTGCGAAGCTCTCTGAAAACCTAGAAAGAAACCTCAATCCAATTTCCAAACTTCAAGCAACAACCACCTCAAAAATAGGAAACCCTAATTTCACCATCCGAGTAGCCTACGGGTCTCCGGAATAGGCCAACGGTCAACTGAAAAGATCACATTTGAGAAGGGGACATTACAAATGCAGGAGCTCGAGGGTTGAGGAAACACATGCTGGTGAATTACGACTGGAAGTGTATAATGGATCTCATAAAATGCAAGTTGACAGGAGCCAATCAAGCCTCAGACATAGCGACCTGGATGGTGGATTGTATGTTCGGATTGAGCGTAAGACAGGTATACAATTGGGCGCTCTACTTGTCGGAGAGGATCAGGGAGTTTCTGGAATGCAAGCATAAGGCATTCTACATGACCTAGCACCTGATAGCCTTATTTCTGGACGCAGTGTACAACCAGGTGCCAGAGGGCAAGCTAGGGAAATTACAACCGACAAGTGACTACAACAGTTCTTGGCCAATGGTTTTCAAGTGGACAACTTTGGACGCTAGAGGAAGAGGAGAGGAACCCATAATGGTAAAGAGGAAGTGGAATCAAGAAAGTAGCGATGACTATGAGCAAATAGCGTTATCTTCATCAACAGCGAGCACCACACCTGTAGGTGTCTACTCAGTAGAAGTCAACCCTCGAGTGATGGCACTAGTCGACTAGTAGGAGTTGGCTGAGGGGAGAGTGGTTGAAGGAGAGGAAGTTGCCGAGGGTGGAGCGGTCAAGGGTGCACTAGCAGATCAACATGAGTTGGTCGAAATTGCCCCAGGAGAACAGTATGAGTTGGTCGAAGGAGAGGGAGTGGCCGAGGCAGGAGTGACTGAGGGTACAACATTGGTCGACATGTTGGAAGAGACGAACACCATATCCGTAGCATTGCCAGGAGGGACACCACATGTGGATGGGTGGTTGTAGTTATTGGGGTCCCCTATTAGGGTGGAAAACATTTCTCCAATACATTCACTTAGCCAGATGGAGATAGAGACAGGGAGAGAGCAGTAGGAAGCTGGAGCAGTCGAGAGCACTCGGCCGAGCGGAGCAGTAGAGAGCACTCAACCAGCAGTAACCATGCCAGCTAGCGAGTAGCCAACAGTCGCTATGGGAGTGAAATATACCGAACCAATTTTTTTTCAATTTTTGATTACAATAAGCAATGCAACACACATCCGTTAGGGTTAGCACTTAAACCAAAATGATGCGGAATTCAACTCTAACCAAGGATGTACACCAGGAGCTCGAGATGGGCAAGGTGTGAGCATATGGTCAGAGGATCTCAATGCAATGCTGAGCTGAATAACTCTAACCAAGAATGCGCCAGATGACGGCGAGCATATTGTCAGAGGATCCCTACCGACTACTATGCTGAAAGTAAACTCGACGCCAAGAATGTGCTTTCCAACCCAAGATGGGAATGGAGCTACCATATGGCGGAGATTCTAATGAGCTACAATGCAATACTTAAAATGTAAGATAGGCGGCAAGCCAACCTCTTCCACTTATACAACGGGTATTACAATGAAACATAAGAGAAGAAGAAAGATTGCTGACAGTACTACTGTTCAGCTTACAATAATTAGAGATTGACTGCCAATAACATAGAATAAGAAAGTCTAACAATGCTGCAGTAAAGTATAATGTCTTCTCAAAGCTCACTATGACTTCCCACCCAAACCCAACTCAAATGATGGACTTTATGCAAACTGATATGACTGAACATGGACTGAAATTACTTAACCAGCAATACAGAACCCTATTGAAATGCTCACAACTCACTCAATCCTCAACCTAAAGACCTCAAATCAAATGCATTATCTCCCTAACATGATGGCGCCCAAGTAAGAACCATTAAATGACCCCAAACTGCTGTATTTTTTTGCACGGATTTCAATGCAAGTACAGAATGGTACGGCCCTAGTGGAAGGGCAATTTCTCTCTACAAAAATCAGTTCTTGATAATAAAATCTAAAACTTGCCAAGATTGGTCACATCAAGCCTAGGAACTCAAGGGGTCAATACCCAGAACAAGAATAATTTTATTATGAAAGCTATGAAAGAAACTTACAATCAGCCATGATGAACAGCAACTCCAGAATTTGATAGAATATGCAGTATTCAACTCCAACATGCAAATAAACCACTACAATGCAAAATCTCACTACAAAATCACTCAACTACAACTATCTCACCACTAGTTGCTATCTTTCAAGCAAGAAGCAATGCCAAGGCTAGGAGGCATTCATTCCTCGAAGCAATCCCAGTACCATTCCGGCAGAGTAACATTACTGTAGACATAAGATCTGAAATCAAGACTCAAGGCTCCCTTTTATAATTTTGAGAAGACCCTCCAGAAGCTTCTAGAAGGTGCGCCCAAACTTCAAGATACTTTTAGGTTTTAACTTTGACCATTGACCAAGCATAAAGGTGGCGTCCCATTTCAAGTGAGATATAAATCATTTTTAAATAAAATATCAAGCTCTCCAAGGATGGCGTACTTTTCTTCTTGAGCATTTTTTGACCTTAGAACATCAAATATTTCTTAATGAAATAAGCACCCCTCAAAAGTCCCTCTTTTAAAAACAACATAAAGTTGTCTCCTTAGGCCAAGGGGTCCCAATATTAAATTATAACATTTTTCTGATTAAATTCACTTATCTCAAAAAATGCATCAAAGGCCAAAACCAAACATACCAACTGAACTGACAGCTGAGGGAAGCCAACTAAACTGGAACCAACCTGCCCACTGCCAAAAATAGAATTTACTAAAAATAGTAAATTCCAGAAAGTGCTCGGAACGCAAAGCAAGTCACACCACTGCGAAGCTCTCTGAAAACCTGTTGATGCGGTTTTTGTGACCATACCAAACAGCCGAAGAACAAAATAGTTTGGGGCTACTCCGTTCTCTCTTGATCAAAGTATTCCATGCGCTAAGATTGCGAGAAAGTTGGCATGTTCAACTCCAAGGTTCCTTTAGTGCGAATAGACCCAGTTTGGTTGATGTGTATTGCTGTGTTCGTACGAGGGGACTTACACAATTGTCCAGATTTCTTGCAGTCAGCAGCTAATGTATGATTTTGAAGGGGAATTCTTTCGTGTATGATTTGGCAATTTAATCTCTCTCCTAAAACTAATAAGAAAGTGCGGAAAGTAAAGGGGAAAGGGCCTAAGAAATTTATATTCTATTCTAAATGCAGGGTATGTGGGGCTTCGTCTCAATAGACTTCAACCGGATTTCGCCTAGCCTCCGTCGGACAGCCTCAGCAAAATCGGTGCAATCTTCAAAGGGGATAGCAAAAGGTATTCAAGTTATAGTTTAACATACATACACCATCAGAACAACGCATATAAGTATGTAAGCCATAACCGAAGTTAAACACAAGATAATGTCCAGTTGACCACGCAAGGCAGACTTATCATCAACAAGCCGCTAGTGGTGGCGGAATAAAGCGAAGCTATCTCAATAAAACACCACACCAGGCTAAGCTACTTGCATGAATTTAATCTACTTGGATACGTAAAGGAAGAAGAAACCTTGCTAGCATTTCATGACAAGACGAATTCCATCATCAATGAAAAGATCTATTATCATAAAATGTGTTACACAACAATCTCTCAAAAGTTTTCAAAGGGAAAACTTTCTCTCTTCTCCAAATTATGCAAAATGCTCTACAATACTACACTATCTAGCTCTAAAGCTCTCTCAATGTCTACTCTGATTCTAACTTTCTAACTGTCTAACTATGTTACAAATGAGGGGGACTCCCCCTTTTATAGCTAGCCAAGTCCCAAAGGACGGCTAGGGTTACAATCAATAGAGTGGCAGTAAAACCACCTCGGCCTAACCTAAAACTACTTGAGAATAGGGAGTGGTACATTGTGGAATCAAAAATTCCACTCACTCCCAAATAACAAATGTAATAATGCTGGAGTCTTCTAGAAGATACCGTCGATAGCGTGTTCCCCATTGGCCTTCTCTCCATTTGCCAACTCAACAAACTGCTAGAAATGTGACCCTCAACCTCATGAAGCCCGAAATAGGCCGGAACACAATCCAAAGCGAAACTCTAACACCGTGTTGAATGCCGTTACCTCGTGCAAAGATTTTCTCCAAAGCATTAATGAGTCCTGGCGTGTTCACGGATCAAAGTGGAGAATGTAGCGGTATTTTCAAAGAATCATCGTACAAAGTCTTAACATCTGAAGAAGGGAGACGAAACCCTCAAATTATCAAAATTTATCTCATCGGACTCGTATACAGTATGGCCTCCGAGGTGTTAGAACTCCATCTATGATATTGGCCGCCAGCCTTGTGTACTGGTACGAATGCGTGCTACATGAAGAAGCCATACGTGATGGCCAGAAGAATACCACCGAGAGAAATCATGTCGGTCATTCGCCTGAATGACACCTCCATCAATCAGCAACTGCAATGGCACATGCCTCAATACCTCAAGGCGCTGGATCACCCTACTCTGATATATAGAGGCATCGCCCCAAGCATGATCCACCGCATCCATCCGTGTTAAAATAGTAGAGGCCTGCTGAAAAGCAAAAGATAGGTCCTCCATGAATTTCTTTGTCTCAGTACGAACTCCTGTGATCCATTTGTCTGCCTCCTGTGCCATCCTCCCCAACTCTACTAAGCCGCTGATCGACTCTCTAGGAATATCTGCCGGAGGCTCTATCACTGGTACATCCTGCCCTCGAGAACGAGACAACTGCTGAACGTATCCAATCAAGGCCCTGTGTTCTCGTTTCAACTTCTTATATTTTCCTTCTTTTTTGAACAATCTATCCTTGAGGGCAAGGAAGGAGTTATCACACTCCTCAACAATCTGAGCACCAGTAGGGCATCCCAAATCAAGAGTGGTGACCACATAATTTTCAGGAGCTGCTTCATTCCGGTCACACTCGACTCGTGGGACAGCAACGTGAAGAGTACGAGAGCCATCCTCATCAGTGGAGATCTTCGAAAATTTTCTTGCCTTCTTCTTCGGTGGAGGTGCACTGATCCGGTTCAAGAACTCTTCCATTTCAACCGCTGGATCAATCTCCTCACTCGGGCTTCTTCGCATTCTACCTCTAAGCCAATCGGGCACCTCATATAGTATATCAAAGGGCTGCTGCTCCTGTGCCTCGACTTCTCTAACCTGTTCAACTTCTTCTTCATTCTGGCGAGGCTCACCGTCCTCAAGTGGCTGAGTATCGCCTGATACTATATCATCATCATCGCCATCATTCATGGCCGCCTCTATCTCCTGCTGAAATTGAGGGTCAGTAATAGTCCCCTCATCATCATGCTGATCAATCCTGACAGGTACATTGGCACTTTGGCCAATTGACTCCCTCCGTGGAGGCTGAATATCACTGTGTATCTCCGGTACCTGATTCACTACAATCCTCTGATCAGCAAATAAGGACACCTCCTGTATGCTTGGAGAACGTGTCTCCAAGGGTGCTGCAACTGTAATTCGTGGAGGTTCTGGCTGAACTAATTCTTTCTTTCTGGACTCTGGTCCTCTTGTGATCTGTTTCTTCCTTCCTGTGGTGGGCGTCCTGTGATCTCCCATCAAGTTGTAAGTCAAGGCAATTGACCTACTCTTCAATCTGTTCACCCGTCTATCAACCCAAGCCCTGGTGAATGTCATAACCGGGATGGAAAGAGTATCCAAATCAGCAACCTCGGGCTCTGACCAATCAATAGGCGGAAGTGGAGTGTCCCAAACAGCTGCATAATCTGGATGCACAACATCCATATCCTCATTGACCTGGTCCGGAACTGGAACTACCTCACACTCCCTGATCAGAGTAATCGGCAACCTAGAGAACATCCTTTTCCTCACTTCAATCTCATCAACTGCATCAGCCCAGTAATCCTCTATGGTGGCCTTGTGTTTAAACTCCTCCGACAACACCCAGTTGATGTTATGGTGCGGGTCATAGTGTTGTCTACTTGTGTGATATGAGAAATGATAAAATTGAAGCTCATTTTCAGCTTCTCTAGCCGCCTGTATCGAAGGACAAACCTCATCCGAGTTGCCCATCACAATTGGAAACTCTATCCCTCCTTTTTTCTTTTTCTTCTGGATTTTGTCAAAGGCTAGCAACTGTCTAGCTATCTCTAGCATTATTATTTTATCTGTTGGGTACTTAGGCACCTATAAGGGTATGAAGAAAATCCTTGCAGCCTAATGTATGAAAATCTTGGAAACTGTATAAACCAGCACCCATACCTCTCAATTAGCTCCTGGGCATCTCTAGAGATTCTGTGATGTAACCGCTCCTGAAGCAGTCTCGTAATGTACATGGTGAATGAATCGTTGACACGTTTGTAATGGGTTGTACTCGACAGGTGCAACTGTGTACACTCCTCACGGATTTTGAACTGGTGGGAGCCACAACCGATGGGTTCCTTGTAAGAAATCCCCCTGTACCTCGTCATCCGTGCCAACATGTAAATGAGATAGGAGCTCATGTAAAACGTTTTAGTCCTCCTTAGGCTCAGGAGCTGCTCATGTATATTGTCACTAATCATCTCAGCCCAATTGACATAATCCTTGCCTTCCAACACCAGGTTGATGTAATAAAACATCCAAGGCTCAAAAATATAGGACTGTGGGCAACCACCAACCCTGCTCAGCATCATAATAAGATCACAATATTCTTGCTTTAGGTCTTCGGCTATGATCTGCTTCGGCAACTTCGAACGAGACGGCTTCGGAGTGCTCATCCAGTGAGTGTTAATTGTGTCCATGCATCGTTCAAAAGCAGAAGCATACATACGCTCCGCTCGCTCCCTGGACTTGTAAATCATGTTCCTATGTACCGGGATCCCGAAAGCCTCACCAATGGCTGCCGGAGTGAGATTGGCAAGCACTTGGCCATCTGGTGACATGATCGACCGGTGTTCCTTCTCGTAGCAGTTGGCGCACTCCATTATCAACTCCGAACACTGAATAGCTGGCGGAAAACAGCAGCTGCATATAGTCCACTTCGGACGATGTTGTGCGAAGTGACCGAAGCCCGATGACTTCCAATCCCGAACAGCCTGTTCTTGAAGGTCTCCAGGTTGACAGAGCCCAGGTTAGTGTCCGTCAACTTGCCCAGCTTTGAAATAAACTTCGACTTTGGCATGAATGTTTTGCTGAGCTTCTTGATCGTAGCCTGTCTTGAGGCACCATTGTCCTTTCCGGTTGTCCTCGCTTCAGCCATCTGCAACATAACGAACATTCATCAGCAATTAAATTTAATAAAATAAGACATGATATAGGGGCTGCAGTTGAATTCTAGAAGCTGCAACATCTTTCACGTTTGCAAACCTCAGCTTCTTCCTTGAATAAATTTGAATTCCGATACTTAGAGCAGATTTCTAAGTGAACTTTGACAACTTTACTTCACAATCAGCAATCAGCAATTTCAACTTCAACTACTTCGTATCAGCAATCAGCAATCTCACACTTGCAAGTCCGTACTTTTAAAGTTCTCAATATTTCAACTCAATACAAGGCGTCTCTTTCAACTCTACTTAACAAATCATATTTCAGGCTCAAAGCCGTGCCTTTTCAAGCAACTTCAATTGCAGCAAACACTTCTGTACTTTGACAATGGCGTACCTTTCTCAACTCAGCAAACTCCAGGCGTACCTCCTCCAACCAGCAAGTACCTCTCAGCAACTTAAGGCGTACTTCTCTCAGCACAAATTTAATTAACTCCAAGTGCGCCTCCTCAGCAAAATTCGAACTTCTTCAAGCTCACTCAGACTTAGCAAATTCGCCTTTCTCCAGTTGTGAAAATGAGTGAAAAACTTCTCCATTTTATAGCTAGAATTCAAATTCTAGAAGACGTTAAATTTAGCCAGTGCCATTAAACTCCACTACTCCACTTCAAGAATTCGAATTTTCCCTCTCTGGTGCTTCTGACACTTGTCTCCAGTCGTCGGGAATATTATTCCTCTAGAAACTTGACTTTGACTGGCGTTTTGGATTCCTTTTCGAAAAATTTAAATTTAAATTCATCTTCTTTTAACTCACCAGCCGGAGCTCTGTCCCTTGAATTCGAATTCTTAACTTCATCATCTGCTCTGGAAAATTCATCTTCGAAGAATTTAATCGAAATTATCTAGGCAACCCCCCTTCGTATTCATCGTTTGAAGAAAATTCACTTTGAAAACACATTTCATTCGAATTTGCCTTAGAAAATTTAAAATTCTCCCTTAGGAAAATTCACAATTCGAGCACTGATTAAATTCTTCACTGAAAAAGTGTCGGCGAAGCTTGAAAGATTTGGAAATCCATTCATCATCGCAAATGTTCAGTACCCAGAAGCAAATTTTCGTCAGAATGCCTTGAATCCATGGGTACCCAACGAACGGGTTCATTTAAATTTTTAATTTTGAACCTTAGAAAAATATATTATTTCCATCATTTTAAACTCGTTCTTCGCCTGTGATCACTCTGTGTGGCTCTGACTTCTTGAAAAAAATTTTGAATCACCTTGCAATATCGTCTCTGACTTCATCACTGAGAAAAGTTGCTCGTCTCAGAAAATTTTATCATCTGAGTTCTAGGCATATTTTCCAAGGAAAAAAAAAATAATTTGCCTTAGAAAATATTTAAATCATCTCTTGCATTTTGAGAACTTGCCTTAGAAACTTTTTGATTGCCAGTGGAGAAAATCCTCATTTAGAAAATTTTTATTTGTTCCGGCATGCCTTGTACATCTTATCTCCACCTCATCTCATATCACTTCACACTGAAGAAAAATTCATTTAAAAGCCCAACGCCTTAGATAATTTTTAACACTTAGAAGATATTTTGTTTCTTCCCCTGAGGCGCCTAGCACACTTCATACATTTCAACGTCTTCAAGATTTTTTTTAAAATCACCTTATAACTCCCTTCAAACATTTTCCATCACACGTCTCTTCACCACCCTAGGCGTATCATACTTGAACTCTTAACACCATAGGCGCATATTACACTTAGCATTTTATTCTCAACACCTTCGAATATTTTCTAACGCCTAGCATTTTCTAACAACACATCACCTTCAACGCCTAGCAAGATATTTCTAACACTTATAACCTTAGGCGCATATCACACTTTGAGAGGGAATTTAAAAATCACGCCCAACACCTTTCCTTCACCACCCTTGGCGCATTCTTAGTGTGGAGGGAGAACGCCTATCTTTTACCACCTTTTCACCACGCTTTGGCAAAATTTTCATCCCACTTACCACCTTTATTTACCACTTACAATCCAAACATGGGCGCATTTGATCCTAGCAAGAGGATGACTCTTCGCCTTTCCATCTTTTGTCTTGACATGCACAACTTTGGGCGCATTTTAGCCCTTGAGGAGGATAAAAAACTTTGACCTTGTTGACTTTGGGCGCATTTCCATGTAGCTGATGGATGAAACTTCTCCAACGTCCTTGGGTGACCTTTCAACTTCCAATTTTTGTCTTGACATGGATGACTTTGGGCGCATTTTCATGCTTGTGAAGGATAGAAAACGTTGACCTTGTTGACTCTTCCTGCCTTGGGCGCATTTTGGTACCTGAGAAGGATAAACTCCAAGTTGGGCGCATTTTGATGCATAAGGAGGATTTTCATGTTTGACTTTGCTTTGACCACCTTGTGAACTGGGCGCATTTCACCCCCTGAGGAGGATGGGCGCATTCTGAGGGGTGAGGCGGATTTTTCATACTTAGAAATTTTTCAACTTTCCTTCTTTCATTTTGGGCGCATTTTGCCCCTGCTGCAGGATAAACATCTTTGACTTTTGTTTGACTTTTCTCACCTTGGGCGCATTTTAGCCATGGTGGAGGATGAATTTTATTTTCAAAAATTTTCCACGCCTCTAGCTGAGGTGGGCGCATTTTCCTATGCCTGCTGGACGAGGCTCTAGACTTAGACAAATTTTTATCTTCCTCGCCAGCTTACGTGCCCTGCTATTTATAGTAAGTTCTCTGAATTTGGACTTCTGAAGCTCGGAATGGCCTGAAATTTTAAACATAGCTTCTTCAAAACTTTATCAATTTGTCGGCACTGCCACTTTTAGTCACCCTGCTATTTATAGCCTGTTTCTGAAGGTGGCTTACTATAAATAGTAAGCTCTTGTTTCTCGATAGCTCCATTGTCATCGAGTTGAAATTTGAATGAGGCGCCCACCACGCGGACTCGTTATTTACACCGATGCATGCAGCCTGATTTACTATTTTTAGCATCGCTTTCAATCTGACTTACTATAAATAGTAAGTGCTCCGCTTGACCTCGGAATTTCACCAGCCAGATAGCTCAAGGACGCCGATCGCGTGGTTTACACGGATTTCAAGATTTTGACTTTTGATGCCTATTTTAGGTCAAGTGAAACCCTAATTTGCATTGCATGCGATCAAAAGATCTCCGCTTTGCTCTCGCTTTCAACATTGTGATCACCGTGAATCAACTGCTGGGAATCGGCTACGGGACATACCTGCTAAAAATAGCAAGTTCCTTACTGAGTGAGAATCCTCGTTTGCATGTCACACCATCGCGAAGCTTTCGAAAAACCCATCAGGAATCATTTGACATGCAAAGAAAAGCTCGACATGCAAACCCTAAAAATAGCCTCGGAAGGCTGAATCCTGAAAGTGGTCATCTTGACTTGCATGTTATATCGTCGCGAAGGTCTCGAAAAACCCAGAAGGAATATCCAGACATGCAAAGAAAATTTCTGCATCTGGACCCTGAAATCTGCGCCGGAAGCCGGACTGCTAAAAATAGTAAGTTGTCCGTTCTTGCTCAAATTTGGCATGCAAGCAATCTGATACACTCTGAATGCCGTGTGATGATCGGAATCTCAAAATAGCTGATAAATTGCCCTGAATTTCACACTTACTAAAAATAGTAAGTACCTCAGAATCTGATGAAAATTGGCTGGAAGCCTGCTAGATGTCTGCTGACAACAATGTTAAGTTCAATTTTCAATTCTCTCACTTTACTTGACCTTGATTTGACCAGAAAAGTTGAAAACCCTAATTTTAGACTTGGCCAATATTTCGCGTTTAAGCTCAATGACGGACACAACCCCCCGAAAGACGGACACTAGAAAAGAGACAGAGAGAGAGAGAGAGGAAAACCCAAGCCAAAAGACCGGAACGGAACAAAAATTAGGGGGTCCCCATCTTGATGGGGCGATGTGTGAAAAGGTCACAACAAAACCCAGAAAGAATCCGTAATTCAATCACCAAATTTCGAGCAACAACAACCTCCAAAACAAGAAACCCTAATTTTCACCTTCCGAGTAGCCTACGGGTCTCCGGAATAGGCCAACGGTCAACTGAAAAGATCATGCTCGAGAAGGGGACATTACAGGGAGAACCTGCACAACAGGTAGTGCATCATCTGTTGGATTAGGAGCCCCACACTATGCCACAACCAACCGTACTAACATCCACAGGAATAGGGGAGGAGTCCAATGACACTAATGCAGCCTTGTCGGAGGGAATTGTTGTTGTAATCCCCAAGCCAAACCGAGAGGATCCAGTGGGGACTATTGAGAGATACATTCATAGCTTGGAGCCCATTGCGCTTGTAATAAAGGAGGTATTAGATATTGCTAAAACATTACACCAATATCTGACAAGAGTGTACGGATGTGTGCTAGACCGTATGGTGGTCCAACTGCCTGGCCATCTCTTCCTCGAGTGCTTTTATTGCCGTGTCTTTATCTAGTACTGCTGCCTCTAGAGCGATCACCTTCATTTTCTTCTCTTCCAAAAGGTGAGTCTGTTGTTGAAGTTCTTTGAGTTTTAGGGATTGAGAGGTCAATATCAAGGGTTGGAAATTTTTTCTTGAATTTTGGGGATGGTGGGGCGACAACTATTAAAATATACACAAAAATTAAAATTTGAAAAATTGATTACAAAAACAGTAAAAGAAGTTGTAGTCTATTATTTATGTAAACCATAGTTGGTAGGCTTTGACTCGGCAGACCCAAATTTTGCAACTCAGCTAAAACTTGGTAAAAAACTTGATAGCTTAAAAAATTGCTTATATATATATATTTATTAGGCGATATATAATTTTCTTTTAAGAGGGGTAAACGCTTTTGACTCAAAGCTATGAACCAGTGAGGTCACAAATTGGGGACCTCATACCCAATATAAATTCTCAACAATTACAATCCAATGGGGTTTGAACCTTGATGGCAAGAATAACAATATAACAACTTAACCATCACACCATGCCACTATTGGCAATTGCTTAAATATCTTTAAAAACACTTCTTTTTTTTGTAAAATTCAATGGAAAAATGCATTCCATGAGTCCATAAATGAGTACAAAAGTGTTTTTCTGTTAAATTTGATTTATTTGAATACAGTTTGAGTACCAAATCACATCATGTTGTGGAATCTTGATACAATAGTAAGCTAGCAACTATTATGAATTTATGATGATTGCTTTTGAAAATCATCATCATAATTCATAAATTGCATATTACAACATTTTACATCTTCCTTAATCTAGTGAAAACTTGGGAGAGGTTCTAATTCTTGCACTTCATTGTGGTTCCTCACTTAGCATAGAAGGCTATGTTTGTGGCTTTGGCTCAACCTCCATCATGCTACTAGATGGCAATGACTCCTCTACCTCATCAATGTCACCCAATGATAATTTAGTAGCTCCTACTATAGCCACATTCTTCATTTGCAGTAAACAATGGGGTCACCTCATCTTGCCTTAGCCAATCACTATAAGGATCAATGTCATCCAAATCAATGACCTTTGATTTGTCCTCTACCTTTCTTATGTGAAGTCAAAGGTTGTATTATACAAAGACAAGGTCAATGAGCCGTTTTTTAGTTAATTTGTTCTGCTTCTTTGTGTGAATGGCCTCAAACAAACTCTGATTGTGCTTACAACAAGAAGCACTACAAGGTGACACAAAATGCAAAGGGCTAATCTTTGAAGATTTTGAGTATTTGCACCCTAATTTTCCTACCCAAAACCTGCAAAATAAGATATTCAAGAGTTAGTAAGAAAACCAATTTTTATCAATAGTTGTTAATTTGAAATTATAACTTGTAAGATGCATTTAAAGACTCCAAATTTTGTTACCTAGTGACTAATTGGTTCTTCCTCGGATAACTAGTGATGAAGAAAAGAGCTTCCCCCTACCAGTCCTGTAATTATGCAATTTTTGAACAATGAGGTCTCTCACCTCAACCTCAGGTGTCATCTTCTCCATGCATGTTGTGAGGACTTTCAAAACCTCTTCATTATGATCAACAAAGCTATTCGAATAGAAAAAAACTAAGGTTGAGGAAGTACCCTACAATATGAATGGGTTGGTGGAGTTGATTGTTCCACCTTTGATCAATGATCTCCCAAATGGGATCAAATTTAAGTTTGCCCTCTTTGTAATAGTTTTAGATGGACTCTTTGGCCCTCTCTATGGTCTCATAAATGTGCCCCATTGGGTTTTGATCCACATCTACTAATTTCAGAACTCTAACCAAGGGCTTGGACACCTACAAATACAAACAAATTAAAGTTACAAATTTATAATGAAAAATAAAAAGATTCAATTTGAAATTTAAATAAAAGTTTTAAGGTTACTTTGATGATCTCTATAGCTCTTTGTGCAAAGATATTATCAAAGACTCTTTGCGATTCTCTTTTCTTTAGGTTCCTTTGAATATGACAAGTCTAGCCATGCTTGACTTACATACTTTTGTTTCAAAAAAGTCAACAAACCAATAATTATTTGCAATGTTAGGAAGATCGTTGCAAACTTTGTGACACTCGATCGCACTAGCTCTTTTCCCTTGGTGTGATCTCATCAAACTAAGAAGCCATGAGTGATTATAAATAAACTTTGTTATAATTCTTGCATCTTATACAACTAGTCTCACCCAATCAATTTTGCCTATGTCCTTCAAAAGAAGGTCAAGGCAATGTGCTACATAAGGGGTCTAAAGGGGTGACCAATGCCTCTCGTGGAGCAATCTCTCAGTTACTCATACATTGCTACATTGTTAGTGTTGATGTGTTTTTCGTGACCGCACCAACACAGTATAAAGTTCACCAACGGCTACTCTATCCTCTTTTGAACAAAATCTCCTGCATGCTAAGATTGCTAGAAAGATCATGCATTCAACTCCAAGGTTCCTTCATGCAGTGGATAGTCTCAGTTGGCTCAATGTGATTTGTTGGTATTTCAAGGGGACTTACAAAATTGTTCAATAGCGGAGAAGGGAATTTGAATGCTCGAAAGGCTTGTCTATAAAGCTCTTGTTTCCTAAACTAACCAGAAAGTACTGAATTCAAATGGTTGCAGGGATAAGAAGGCTCTAATCTACTCTAAGGCGTGGGACATGGCGATCAATTCTCGCAGACTTCAACCAGGCTTTGCTTTGCCTCTCTCTGGACAACTTCCACAAAACCGGTGCAATCTTTAGAGGAGTAATCAAAGGTATTCAGATCATAATTCAACATGAAGACACCGTCACAACGACGCATACCAACATATGAATTACAAACAAAGTTAAGTTCGCAATGTTCTAGTTGACCACACAAGGCGAATTCACCATCAACGAACACACTAGTGGTATGGATAGACGAAGTTTGCTCGAATCAAACACCACATTCCACTACTAGCATCTACTTGCATGAAATAAAATTTATTCTACTATAAGATTCTACTTGAATCGGAAGGACGAAGAAATCTTGCTAGCTACTCACAACAAAAGACGAGATCATCATCAATGAAAACTCTTTTTATTGAGAGAGTGTTCACAACAATTTCTTACAAAGTTTTCAAAGGAAAAACCTTCCTTCTTCTTCAAACTATCCTACCAATCTACGCTACACTATCAATCTCTCTGCTATTCTATGATCCTAATCTAATGAGGTACAAATGAGGGGGGATGCCCCTTTTATAGTTGGCCCAGTCCAATGGACGGCTCAGATTCAATTACAATGAAGGGCTCAGATTGAGCCACATAAACCCTAACCCTAAAATCCGCCACCAAGAATAGTGGAGTGATAAATGAGCAATTAATGTCCACCATCTTCTAGAAGATTCTTGTTTGTAAATGCGTTCACATTGTTCTTCTTCCTGACTGCAAACTCTATGAATTTGGCCAACATAGCTTCAATCAGCATGGCACGCACGTTCTCAACCTGAAACTCCAAGACTACAACTTCTTTCTCTTGTTTGATGGTGATTTTTCTCCTTGCTACTGCTGCATCTTAGGTATACTTTAGTACCTAAGGATGATCTTCAATGCTTGGTACTTCATCTTTTCTTTCATCCCAATCTTGAAGGATTTTCCGGTCTTGAACTCAAGCATTTCTTCACCTGAGTTGGGCACATTCAGATCCATGTGGAGGAGTTTCAACACTTAGCCATTTCTTCCAACATCTTCCTTCATGTTTTGGGTGCAACTGAGATCTCGTGGAGGAGCTCGAAACACATAACTTTATCTCCTTTCAAGGTTGTAATATCATCTTGGATTACTTGCTTCATTGCTTCAAGTCATCGTGCCCTGGCCTCGGCGTTCATCCTGCAAAACAGATAAAGAAAGGAGCATCAGAACGCTTTATAGTATAAATTCATTTCACTTACCTAATCCCGACATTTTGATTTCCAAGGTTTGATTGGCCTCATTTATCATTTTCTCCTGCAGACTTTGCCTTCTTTACAACCTTTCATCATGGGTGGATTTGATGGGCTCTGCAAATTTCTTCATCTTGATGGTGCGATTGGGATGGTGGTGTTTTATTTCTCCCTTAGAAAACCTCTCACCTTGATGTCTCTTCCTTGAAGATATTTCTCTACCCCTCAACCTTCCTAGGGCGCATTTGACACTGTGCACTTTCATTTTCAAACACTTAGAAAAATTTCTTGATATCTCCAGTTGATAGGGAACATTTAGGTGTGTCTTCTTCTAGTTTCATTACTTAGAAAATTTTCAAAGCATCTCTCTTCACTCTGGGCGCATTTGAGGGGTCTAACTTTCATTTTTCTACGCCTTAGAAACTTTTCAATTTCACCTCTTGACTTAGGCGCATTTCCACCCGTACACTTTCAATTTTCAACACCTAGAAAAGTTTTCATTGCCTCAGGTTGCTAAGGCACATTTAAGGACCTCTACTTCCATTTTGTGAAACTTAGAATATTTTCTATCTCCACCTCTTGATTTAGGCACATCTTCACCGTTGAGCTTTCAATTTTCAACACTTAGGCGTTTTCTTACCTCCCTCTCAAGCTTGGGCACATTTAGGAGGTTGTACTTCTAGTTTCATTGCCTTAGACAAATTTATTCTTCACCTTGTCATCTTGGGCGCTTCTAGGGGGTCATACTTTCATTTGTCAACACTTAGACATTTCTCCAAGCTCTCCATGCAAGTTGGGCACATTTAGCTAGGCCTACTTCAAGTTTCAACACTTAAACTTTTTCCTCCCCTAGCCTTCTTAGCTCTTGGGTGCATTTGGCTAGCTGAGCTTCAAGTTTCAAACACTGAGAAGAATTTCGAGGCCCCTCTTCTCCTTGGGCGCATTTGACAGGGGGTGAAGGAATTTTTCATGCCTTAGAATAAAATCCAAGTCCCATCCCCAACATGGGCGCATTTAGCTAGGTGAGGAGGAATTCTCACACTTAGAAATTTTTTAAACATCCTCCATGACAAGGTGGGCGCATTTGAGGGGTCAAGGGGGAATTTCAACATTTAGAATTTTTTTTGAAGCCACCACCTCTACTTCCAACATGGGCGCATTTAGGCTAGGTAACAGGAACTTTTAAACACTGAGAATATTTTTCATCCTTTAGCCAGCTTCACCTCTGGTGCATTTCAAGGGTCATGGAGGAACTTTTTTAGATTTAGAAATTTTCAGGCTTTCTCCTTGATGATGGTGCATTTGGAGGCTGGAGCAGGAATTTCACAAGACTTAGAAAATTTTCCTTAGCCTACCTCCAAGCTGGGTGCATTTGGGAGGGTCCTCAAGGAATTCCTCATACTTAGGCGTTTTTCTCAAAGCCAGTCTCTTGAGGGCGCATTTGAGGGGGGTAGGAGGAACTTTTCCCGCCTTAGCCATTTTGCTCGCCCCTATTTACTATTTTTAGTAAGCCTATTGGTTCTCATACTTCCGTAGCGTGGATTGATTTGGAATTTACACCATAGGATCCTCATGTTCTAATTGACCTGTTCACATTGCCATCTTGTGTCGACCTGCTATTTATAGCTTGTTTCTGGAGGTGACTTACTATTTATAGTAACTGCTCGATTTGAGGACTTCTGTAACTTTGTTTGACGTGGAATTTGTTCCATGGGGTCCTCGTGGGTTGACTGACTTGTTCACACGGGTGCCTTGCGTTGACTTGCTATTTATAGCCTATTTGAGAAGTGACTTACTATAAATAGTAAGTGTTCAGATTGCGTTCAAATTTTACCAGTGGAGTCCTTGAAAGATATTGATCGTAATGGGATACATTAGTTTACAGAGTGTTGTACCCAAAACCAAAATTTTTGCTTCACTAAGGCATTTTGCTTAATTGAGTCTTAATCTTGTTAAAGTGATGTCAGAAGGTCATTTTTGGGGTTTCCAAATATGGAGTTGGTGTCAGTGTCATGTCAATCTGTTACTTAAGTAATTCAAGGAAAATGAAAATCTGAACGAAAAACATCAAAATTTTCTATCTCTAGAGAAGGGAGCACATTCTCAAATAAGCGCCCTATCTTTTAGGGGCTCGATCCTGTTTTTAGGGTTTGTCACCTCCAGCAGACATTTGTCCGGCATCACTCAGCTTCGCAGTGAGCTATCAAGCTTGTCAAACGGACCTGTTTTGTTCGAGTTACGGAAGATACAGCGCAAAACGAGGCGAAAGCGAGAATTGGCTAACACTGGTGAAAAGCGCAGCTTTTCAGAAAGGCGCCCATCTTTTTGAGGTGCCAAATGTAGGTTTTTGGCTAAATGCCACCCAAGATGTTTATCTCACATTTGTTCGAGCTTCGTGACGCATCCGTCAGTGGGTGAATCTGAGTTGCTGAAGTGCCGAACCTGAGGTCGAATGTGGGGTTAAATCTTAGTCAAAATATCAGAAGAAAGAGCAAAAGAGCACATTTTGAGAAAGGCGCCCAAGCTTTTCAGGCCTTTAATGCTTTCTTTCGATAATTTCAGATATTTAATGTGTCTGTGTTACGTTCAGCTTTCCGTTGCTTGTCTCCGTTAGATCAGAAGATGTCTCAGCAGCTTGCAGTGGGAGTTTTTATATTATTTTTGTCGTTTCCAGAAATGGCTAAGTCTGGAGTGAAAAGAGCAGCTTCTCAAAAGGGCGCCCTTGTTTTTCACCCCTCAGACGTCGTTTTCTTGGGAAATGTGCCTTTGCAGTTATTGTGCAGAATGAGGTCGGCTACGCAGTGAACCTGAGTTCCAGTCCTGAAAGTTGATAAAACAGAAGTTATGAAGGATTTTATTTTTGCCTTCGTTCGAGATCGAGAAGTCAAAATTTGACTAAGTCAGGGAAAAAGCGCAGCTTTTGAAAAAGGCGCTTGGATTTTTGAGCCTTCAGATGTCAGTTTTATGATGTGCAGTGTCAAGATATCATTTGATCAGTTTTTACTCAGCTCTGCAATGCACCTGTCAGCCAGCCAATCGGAGAAGTCAGTCAACCAGTGGCAGAGGATGAACAGAGGTCCCGGCAGAAGTTTTGGCTTAAATTTTCATGAAATTTGGCTAAGTCTGGAATTCGCTTGAGAGTTCAAAATTGAATTTTCGAAAGTGAGTTGAATGGACGCCTTAACTGGAGTTCTGACTGCATTTAGACTGAACGTTTTTTGGGTTGTCATCTTCAGTTCGTATATTGGCATGTGGAGTGATCTTTTAGTTCGCATGTCGAGTTAACTAGTTTGCATGTTCAGTTAACTACCTTGCATGTTCAGTTAACTTGATTGCATGTTGACTTAACTGAAGATTATTCTTGCATGTCAACTGAAGTTTACATGCATGGCGAATTTGGTTGCAACTGTGAAGATTTAGTGAAGATGGCGCTTCATTGTGTGTTAACTGGAGTTCTAAAAGGGTCGCCATATTTTGATGAAGCATAAATTTGTGAAGATGGCGAATTTGAGTGTTAACTGAACTTATCAAAAGGGTCGCCATGTTTAGATATTTTATTGATGAAGCATAATTTGTGAAGCCACGCACTTTACAAGGAATGACAACTGAAGTTCCAAAAGGGTTGCTATTTTTAGAATTGAAGCATAAGTGTGAAGTTGGCGAATTCATTCACTTCTTGAATGTCAACTGAAGTCTTGAAAGGGTTGCTATTTTTAGATTTAAAGCATGAAGATGGCGAATTCAACAAGGAATGTTAACTGAAGTCTAACTCGCATGAGGCTTTAAATAAGTTTGCAACTGAAGATTGAAAGGGAAACCCTAAAGCATGGTGCTTTATTTAGCTTGTTCGAGTTTCAGTTAACTGTAATGAGGTCCAATTAGAAGCCAAGCGCCATTTTCAAGCATTCCTTGCTTTATGCGAATTTTCAAAGATGAAATTCTATATATTTCAAGAATGGCGTCCATTATTTCATCATCTTTTGCTCTGAAGCTTATATTCTTTTTGAGCGACCAGCAAGCTTAAGGTGATTCAGGTGTCAGAATTCAGCGTTCTTCGTAGCAACGAATTCAGATTGTTCAGAGGAAGGCGATTCTAGACTTTATTCACTTTGCATGCAGGTTTTATCAAGTTCGAAAGAAGAGATTTGCTGATTTTTCAGAAGCAGACAAGAAAAACTTTCTATCTTCTGTCTTATTTCTTCTATTTCTCATCTTACGTACTTTCTTCGCATGTCAAAGAAATTCAGCGTGTTTTCAGAATTTGGTCATCTGGGTTTGCATATTTCAGCATCAGCAGCAAAACCCATGTCTTAGATTTTTTCGAGAAAATTGCCCCGCAGCCTTCATTCTGAAGCTCTGTGCTCTTTTCCGAGAATTTCTTTGCATATGGGCTAAAATTACATATTTTTGAAAATCACATCATCTGGGTTTGTTCAAAATTCCATTGTGCACAAAACCCATGTTCCAGATTTTCTCAAGAAAAATTGCCCCAGGAAGCTCTAAAACCCCTGCAGTTCTCGACTGAAAAGTCTATGCATGTTAGGCTAAACGGCATTTTTTTCACAATTTTGACGTTGTGGGTTGTCTTAGAATCATTTTCCAGACAAAACCCATGTCTCAGAATTTTTGGTGAAAATTATCCTCCGACAAGCTATTTTTAGCCTCACCAGGAGCCATTTTTAACTTTTCAGAGAAAGTTGTCAGAATATAGCCGTGTTCACAGTCAACGGGCAAGTTTTTCAGAAGGCAGTTCAATTAGACTGAATTCAAGGCCAAATCGGTCTTAATTTAGGTTTTCATCAGAGCAGCTGACAATGAAGCGTTAAGCTGCAAAAGGAACAGAGATTACTTCATTTACGGAGCCGCCAAAGTCACTCAGATCTTGTGCCATTATCTTCATGAAAATGGTACCTACGCTGATCTCAAGGTTGTACAAACCGAGTTTCAGAAGCATGTTTATGATATCTTGATGGAGGTTCTGATCACATTTTCAGTAAATTTCAGCGAGTTTCAAGGAGACTGAAGACGTCAAAGAATGTATGCATACAGCCAAAGAAGGCGACAGAGAATTGAAGAAGCAGATTACTATTTTTGGACAGCGTCAGAGTGTCAGATGATAGGGAGATCGATGAGTTCTTGGTCGAAGTGTTAGACCGAGTTGACATGGAGTGATCTGTCAGTTAGAACGTGCAGTTAATTTCTAGGGTTGAGTCCTGAGCAGCAGTTAACTCGACTTTCAGTCTTGAGTTCACTTGCTGATTTAACACATGCTTATCTCATCCTTGGAATTATCAACACAGGAGTTAGGGTTAGGGTTTTCAATTAACTGAAGGTAGTGTCCAGTTAACTTTGCTTTAAATAAGGACGTGCATGCTTGCACATTGTCCAATTAGGTTATGTGTACCAGTTAACTGATGGTAGCTTTCCAGTTAACTGTATAGTTTACTTCATTAGGGTTTAATAATTAAACTTGCATGCAGTGCAAGAACTGTAGTGAACTCAAGGTGATTTTAGGGTTACCTACACCTTGATGTATATAAATAAGAGCTTTTGCTCATTTGTAATTAACTTTTGCTTGAGAGAGAAATATATGTCGCCTACCTTGCCCTCAATATTGCTCTTTTGGTATTTGTTCATGTGTCTTCTATTATGATTAAGTGTTATGCCACATAGGGTTTCATGCAATTGTAATGGTGGATTCTTTTGTCTTGTGAATCTTTATCATTTCAATCAAGTGTTATGCCACATAGGGTTCCAAGAGATTGAGGTGATAAGGTTGTTTTGTGTTAATTTACCCATTTATCCACATGCTCAGTTCAGCGTAAATCTGTTTTGTGAATCTTTATCAATATAATCGAAGGTTATGCCACATAGGGTTTCGTGGAGATTATAAAGATAAAGGCTGTTTTGTGAAGGCTTTGTTGTTTCGATCGAAAGTGTTATGCCACACGTGGTTCCATAAGATCGCCTTAGTGAATTCTTAAATCTGGTGCCCAATAAGCTTGTTTAGATTGAGATGATAGTTGTGCCACCTTGCCTTCAAGTAGAGAGTCTAAACTCGCTTATCAGTCCGATAGTCAATCCCTCCCATTTCCCATGCTCTGCTTTCTTTGAGGAAACTGGATAGATTTAAAGTAGTTAGCTTAGTTGTAGTTAATGATCCGCGAAACCGTAAAATCCTTAGTGCTAACGTTTGGTTTTCTTAACCTTGTGCCTCTTCCACCGAGAACAAAAAGATAGGACTTAGATTACTTTTCTTTTCATGCATTCCAGCACAACGAGGGAGCTTCCCCTCCTAATTTGAAGAGCACTCATTGCGTAGTGTACATAGCTGTCCGTACAAACCTGCACTCCAGAGGTGTTAGATTTTACGCCAACAGAGAGATTTTTGTGTTTGACCCTTCATTTTGGTTCCCAAAGCTGGAAACCCTAATCTGACTTGCATGTCGATCAAATGATCTCTGTTTGACCCCGTTTCTATTGCATGTCGCTCTGTTCGTGATACTGAAGTGCTGGGGAGCTGTTGGAGTGATCATGCTAAAAATAGTAAACGTCTGAAAAAGTGACCAATCAGCTGCTGGATGAGATTGCATGTCACACTGCCCGAGAGATCTCAAAAAACCTAGAAAAACCCAATAAATTGGTCCACATGCAAGCACTGGATAAAAATAGTAAGTTCCTAAAAAGTGATAAACTCTACTTGCATGTCACATCATTGTGAAGCTCTCGAAAAACCCATAAAGAATACCCAGACATGCGCTGAAGACTCCAACATGCAAACCCTAAAATAGCCTCCGAAGTTGGAATTGCTGAAAGTCATCATCTTAGCTTGCATGTTACACCATCGCGAAGGTCTTGAAAAACCCAGAAAGAGTATCCAGACATGCATTGGAACATCATACATGCAAAACCTAAAAACAACTTCCGAAGCTCGGACTACTAAAAATAGTAAGTGGTTAGATTCCACTCAAAATTTGCAGGCAGATTGCTTGAAGTGTTCTGGACGCAGTGTCAAGCTCAGATTTCAATTTGCTTACTCGAATCAACCTCAAATTGGCATGAAGAAAGCAAACCCTAATTTCTCAGACTTAGCCAAAATTTCAATTCAGACGGGCACATCCTCGGAAAGACAAACAGAACAAGAGAGAGACAACAGGAAAACCAACCAAAATCAAGCCAAAAGACCCAAACAAAGCAAAAATTAGGGGGTCCCCATTTGCAATGGGGCGATGTGTGGAAAGGTCACAACAGTTAGTTATAATTTGCACTACATTCTCTATGCCCACCTCTAAGAAAACTTCCTCCAACATTAGATTCAAAATTTCTGCATTTTTTACTTTGTTGGAGGCATTAACTGATTTAAAAAAAATTACCTCACCATTTGAAGCTACAAAAAAGTTGATAAGGGTGCGGTTCTTTCCATCCCTCCACCCATCTAAAAGAAAAGTGCAATCATACTTTTTCCATTGCTTCTTTTGTTCTTCCACAACTAACTTTGCATCTTCAACTACATCTACGAGCAACTTCCCACTTAAGTCTTTTCAAGAGGGTGCCTTGTAGCCTTTTCTTGCAACTATCAATGCAGTTACCAGATTCTCTTAGTATGGGCTGTTCACCACATTGAATGGAAGGTTGTTGAAATACCAAAAATTGACACATCTTATTTGCTTCTTAGTGCACCTCCTTGCTCCACCTTATACCTTCCAATGACAATTGTGCTCTAGGTATGTTTTTGGGTTTAAAAAAGCTATGTGGTGTTTGTGTAGGCACTCCACTCGAAGTAGATGAGGTGGATGTTGATGTGCTTTGTATGTGTGGACCATGAATGGAGCCCATTATGCCTTTGAATGTCGTATTGTCATTCATCTCTACTTGCAATTGAGGACCTGTTGTGACGTTTTTCACACATCGCCCCATTGCAAATGGGGACCCCCTAATTTTGGCTTTGCTTTTCGTTTGTTTGTCGTTGTCTCTCTTTTCTACTGTCTGTCTTTCTGGGGTTGCGCCCGTCAGTGAGCTAAAGCATGAAATTGACAAAGTCTGAAAATTAGGGTTTCATCTTTCCTGGTCAGTCCGAGGTCGAATAGAGTGAATAAATTGAAAATTGAACTTAACGTTGTTGTCAGCAGGCATCCAGCAGGCTTCCAGCCAATTTTCATCAGATTCCAAGGTACTTACTATTTTTAGTAAGTGTGAAATTCAGGGCAATTTGTCAACATTTCTGGCCCTTCAACAAATACACCGCATTCAGAGCATATCGTGCTACTTCAGATGCAAAATTTGATTTAAAACGTGACAACTTTACTATTTTGCAGTTCAAATCGACCAATTTCGTGGTGCGATGCAGAGTTTTTCTTTTGCATGTCCATAGATTCCTTCGGTTTTTCGAGACCTCGTATGATGTAACATGCAAACGACGACACTTTCGTAATTCAAATTTCCGAGGCTATTTAGGCCTTGTGGTCGTATTTTTGTATGCTCTATTCCCTCAGGAGCTGAGAGCTTCATGATGGTGTGATATAAACAAAGATACTTCCACTCAGTAAGGAACTTGCTATTTTTAGCAGGTGTGTCCCGGCAGCCGCCTCCCAGCAGTTCAAAATTACAAGCCGATCGCAGTGCCACAGAAACGAAGAGAAACAGAGTTCATTTGATGCGCATGCAGAGCGAATTAGGGTTTCCAACTTCGGAGCCTAAAAATAGGCATAAAAAGTCAAAATTTTCGAAAACTGATGTAAACCATCGCGACGCAAGATCCATCGTGCTATCTAATCGCGGAAATTTCTGCCGAACGGAGTTAATCTCTACCATTTATAGGTAAGTCAATTTGGAACCGGCTAAAAAATAGTAAATTGAGTACGCGCTCTGTCACCAACAGTCAATGCGGGTGAGGAGCCGCCTCTTAATCTTCACCCCCAACTCGACGTATATTGGAGCTTATCAAACATGAGGTTACTATTTATAGTAAACCACCTCCGTGAACAAAGCTAAAAATAGCAGGCCCACCCGAAATAGCAGTGTCAACAGGGTAATGAGGTCGCGAGGATCCAGTATTTAAAATTTCATGGCAATCTGAGCTTCCGAAGTATGAAAATCAAGAGGCTTACTATAAATAGCAGGGCATGAGAAGCTGGCGAAGACGAGAAAAATAGCTAAGTCTCGAACTTCATCCTTCACTTCCTTGAAAATGCGCCCATCTCAGCTGGAGGTCATGAAATTTCTCTAAGTGTTGGGCTCGTCCTTCACACAGGCCAAAATGCGCCCAAGGAGGAAAAAAGTCAAAGGAAAGTCAACACGTTTATCCTGCTCCTATAGCAAAATGCGCCCAGCTCAAAGAGACATAAAAAAAAAAATTCTAAGGCAAACTCGTCCTCCTCCTGGGTAAAAATGCGCCCAAAAGGCAAATGGTCAAAGTGGTCAAAGCTTTTCATCCACAAGCAAGGCCAAAATGCGCCCAAGAAAGGAGAGGTCAAAGGAGTCAACATGTTTCATCCTCCACACATGCTAAAATGCACCCTCAAGGAAAAGCTGGAGCTCAAAATTTTTCTAAGTAAGAAGTTTATCCTCCTCCTATGGTGAAATGCGCCCAAGTCACAAGCTGGTCAAAGAAGTCAACGATTCTTATCCTCCTCAAGGGCCAAAATGCGCCCAAATGCATGCAAGTGAAGACAAAAATAGGGAAGTTGAAAAGTCACTTGTTGGGTGGCGTTTGAAAGTTCGTCCACCTCCATAGGAGAAATGCGCCCATACTTCAAGTTTTATCCTTCTCAAGGCATCAAATGCGCCCAAAAGAGGGCATGTGAAGACAAAAGTGGAGAAGCTCAAGAGTCACAGGTCAGGGCGTTGAAAAGATTCCTTCTTCTACACAAGCAAAATGCGCCCATCTTCTTGCCTATATGATGTGCGCCATGCAAAGAGGGTGAATAAAGTGTGTTGGGCGTTGAAAATGCCAAGGTGTTAGAAAATACTTTCCTAGGCGTGGTGAAGTTAAATATCCACCCTCAAGTGTGATGCTAGGCTTGTGAGTGCTAAGGCGTGATTCTTCTCAAGTGTGAAATAAAATATAAGATGAGTGACAAGATGATTGCTAGGGCGTTGGAAATTTTATAGAGAATAAAATACAAAGGATGAATAATGCATGCCAGATGAAAAATAAATTAAGTGTGATGCGCCTTCAAGGAAAATTTTCTAAGTAAGTTGATTTTCCCTCGCGGGCAAGATGATCAAAGTTGAGTAAAAATAAAATTTTTTTAAGGGAAAATTTTCAAAGTGATTTAAAATTTTCTAAGGCACAAATGTTTTGTCTTAGAAAAATGCCTAAGTCTGGAGAGGTGATGGAATTTTCCTGAAGCGTGAGCAAAGTTGCCAGAGATGAAGTCGGTGAATGCCAGCTCCACAGGATTGATAAAATTTTCCAAGTCAGAACAAAATTCTCAGAGGGGATCGAAGAACGAGAATAAATTTGATGAAAGAATATTTTCTAAGGTTCAAAATTCAAGAAAATTAAATGAACCCGTTCGTTGGGTACCCATGAATTCGACGCGTTTTGGAGAAAATTTTCTTCTGGGTATCGAAGATTGTCGATGAGGAGTTGATTTTAAAGCCTTCCATGCTTCGCTGCGGCCTTCAGGATGGATATTTTTGATGGGCGCCAGGTTGATGAATTTCCTAAGGGAGATGTGAAAATTTTCTAAGGCAAATGTGAAGAAAATGTATTTTCAAGGTGAAATTCTCCAGACGATGAATTTGAAAGAAACTGCCTAGGTGAATTTGCTTAAACCCTTCGTAAAGATAGTCTTCCAGAGCCGGAGTTGAACGAAATTGAGTATCGGAGCCCCAGGTAGTGAAATGAATTTCTCAAAGATGAAGTTTGTCTAAGGCATGAACTTGAACACGAAGTTGGCTAGTGGAGGCAACAAATCCTTGGAGATCAAAACTTGGTAAGTAAGTTGAGTTTATGTTGTGATGTGTTCTTATACTTTTCTCCTTGCTTGTTTTGCAGGAGGAACGTCGAGACCAAGCGAGGATAACTTAAAGTAATGAAGAAAGTACTCCAGGACTAGATTTCAACTTCGAAGGAAGAAAAGTTGCGAAAAATGGCTAAGTGTCGAAGAAACATTTCCAAAACTTAAGATGGAGAAAAGAATGGAAGCTCGGGCGAAGCCAAAGAACAACGTCAAGAAGAAGATCAAGAACAGTGCGAACGCGTCTGCAAACGAAATCTTCTAGAAGGTTGATGGTGGACATTATGGCGCATTTATTACCCCACTCTCCTTTGTGGCGGTTTTTAGGGCGAATATTGTTTAGGGCTGAGGTGGCACGATTCTGGCCACTCTATTGATTGTAACCCTAGCCGTCTTTTGGGACTTGGCTAGCTATATAAAGGGGGAGTCCCCCTCATTTGTAACTCATTAGAAAGTAGACAGTAGGATTAGAGTAGAATAGAGTAGAGGGACAACTTGAGAGAGTAGCTTAGTATAGATTGATAGTGTAGTTTGAAGAAGAGGGAAAGTTTTCCCTTTGAAAACTTTGTAAGAAATTGTTGTGAACACTCTCTCAATAAAAGAGTTTTTCATTGATGGTGAATTTCGTCTTTGTTGTGAGTAGCTAGCAAGGTTTCTTCGTCCTTCTGATTCAAGTAGTGACTTAAAGTAGAATAAGTTTCATTTCATGCAAGTAGATGTTAACTGTGGAATGTGGTGTTTGATCTAAGCAACTTTGTCTATCCATACCACTAGTGTATTTGCTGATGGTAAATGCGCCTTGTGTGGTCAACTGGAATATCATGTACTTAACTTCAATCATAGTTTGAATGATGGTATGCGTCACTGTGATGGTATCTTCATGTCAAGTGGTGGTTTGAACATCTTTAGTCATCTCCCTTGAAGATTGCACCGACTCCGTGGAAGCTGTCCGATGCGAGGCAAAGCGAAGTCCGGTTAGAAGTTTGTTGAAGTTGAGCTCCACATCCCACACCTTAGAATAGATTTAGACTCTCTGAACCCTACCCCATTTCAATTCAGTACTTTCCGGTTAGAATAGGAAACCCGAACTTCATAGACAGATCTTTCGAGCATTTGAATTCCTTTCTCCACTGCCGAACAATTCCGTAAGTCCCCTTGAAATACCAGCAAATCACATCGAGCCAAACTGAGCCTATTCGCACTGAAAGAACCTTGGAGTTGAACGCACGAACTTTCTTGCAATCTTAGCGTGCGGAATACTTTGATCAAGAGAGAATAGGGTAGCCGTTGGCGACTTTATTCTGCGTTGGTGCGGTCACGAAAAACACATCAACAGGACCATGAGCACTAGCTATGGATGTTGCTATGGTTGCTCTTGTCTTTTCCTTTTGTAGTTTTTTTCTCTTCCATCAATGCAAGGTTTGCATCCATCTCTTGTTTTATCTTGTATGTGGTCTTGTCACAGGGCTTGGCATCACGACGAGTAATGCCTAGAAGATGGTATTCAAGGCAATTGATGCCTCCATTATAGGTTCTCCCATCTTATGCAAATGACTATCCTAGGTGTTGGTCTGTGTATGACATAATTTCAAGTGGAGTTTATGGCTTGATGAGTTCTAGTAATTGGTATCGATTGGGCTGAGCTTGAGCATGAGTCCGAGTCTGATGCGGAGTGGAAGCTTGAGGTAGAGGCCAATGGTGTTGCAAGGTGTGCGCCCTTGGTCTCCTTGTGCTGTGTAGCACAACGCTCGAGTTTGTGACATGTCTTAGTTGCCTCCCGTGGATTCATTAACTCTGGCGGTTGTATTGGGCATTAATTTGTTGATCTTTTGGTGCAATGATAACCGTCTTTGCAACAATTGGTATTAGAGCCTGGGTCACGTGTTCGAACCCCTCATTTGTGCTTGGGGGGGGGGGGATTGTTGCAAGATGTACGCCCTTGGTCTCCTTGTGTTGTGCAGCGCAACACTTAGGTTCGTGACATGGCTTAACCGCCTCCCATGGATTCTTTAACTCTGGCGGTTGTATCAGGCATTAACAGGTCGATCTTTTGCAACGACAACCGTCTTTGCAACATTGTATCTAACCTACAAGTGCAAAATACAACTTATTTAATTTTTAAATACAAAAAAAACATAAATTACTATAAATCAACATAAATGAAGTATAACCTTGTGATTTTATTTCCAAAAAAATGTATAAATCAACAAAATAACTCGTTTATAGAAAAAAAAAATAGTGATTTCATTAAAAAAAAGTATAAATGAACAAAAAAATGCTCATAAATCCAAATTTTTTGGAGGTAAAATTGTAAATACCATAAATATTATGAAATTATGAATTGTTTACAATCTACATGCTAGATTTTAGCTGCTAAAATAAATTTAAATGCTTGGTAAAAATACATTGAAAATTTTCAAATCTGCCCTTCAAACTTGCCCCCAAATCCTTGCAATTAGCTCAAATGTATGCAAGGATGCTATGTGAGGAAGTGAGGGGGGTTTGTTGGCTTTTATAAGTAAAAAAAATGCAGATTTTGAGCTTTTTTGCACGTCTTAGGTGTGTCTTTTGTCCATGTTGTGTCTCGCGAATCAATGTATGGACTTGCCGAGTTTTTTCAAAAAATTGCCAAAAACTCAGCAAGTTATTGGGTAAGTTTCTTTCTAGGCCAAAAATTTGGTGAGTACTCGCCAAGTTTGCCACCTATGATGCAAACAATACAAGTAAAAGAAACTGAAATTTTTATGAAGTTTGACAATTTGACAATCAGTTGATCCAAATATTGATATTAGCCATCAAATATAAGATACAAAATACACTTACTAACCTAACTCATTGTTTAATGCAAATATGGTGGCATACTCCTCATTGCTAGAATTGCTAGACTCTTTTAGCTCTTGCAACTAGGCGCCAACCAACCTTGTATGTGCAACTTGAGTCGCATCAATTTATATTGGCTCTTCAAGCTCTACATATCACCATGTTGTTGGATGCTTCTTGTACACAATCATATTGTGATCTATAAGACATTAGGAATTGCGTACAACCCCAAGCTTCTTTATGCTCCTAGAGGTAATCCTGGTCCTCTTGATAGAGTGGAGGAAGTTGTATGTAGACCAGTTCCCCGTAGTTAGAAAGGAATAATAAAACTTTGATAAGAGCTTATTGGCCAATGTAAAAATCAATGATGGAGGCTCATAATTTCCACTAACCTACTAGGTTCTCCTATGCTAAAATCTCTGCATATATTTTTGCCAAATTCATGTAACTCTTGAGTTTGGAAACTTGTTCCATTCATCTCAGATTAAGGCAACTTCTTTTGTATTGCACATCTTAATGGCCTTCATGAAGTCTCTCTTTGCCTCCATGCCATCTATGGGGTAAATTTGTTAGTGTTTTAATTTGTACCTTTCAATGCAACACAAAACAAAATAGATGTGTAGTAGAATTGCCTTTAGAATTAAAATGAGAAGTTGTTTGTAAAATAAAAATGAACATACTATGAACAATATATACTTGAAATTTACAATCTTTACAATGTTTATTTGGGGATTTCATGTTTAGACTAAATAAATTTTAAATGCGTATTTTTTTGTGTTTGCCTAATGCAAAAGGTTGAGATGCTCTTTCAACACAAGGCAAAGGGTTTTGTTTTTTTGACTAAAATAAATCTTAGGACTAGACAGTTATACTACTCAATGACAAATAGAGACTAAACAATGCAAGTAAACATAAGTATTAAATAGGATGAAACATATACACAAGATGATACAAGTTAAATATGATAGTTGCATTCAAAGCAACAACTATCAACCTAACACTTGTTGCAATACAAAGCTTTCAGTGAATATTAAGTTTTACCTTATAAAAGCACAATGATACAAAGCGAAAGCACTTCAACAATGATTTAGAAATGATATAGGCATGCTAAATTCTATTGGACGATGGATTTTGGATTTAACAATTACACTAAATACTTAGTAAATAACAACTTCAACAATATGTAGGTGTGAGAATTACTATTAGCCATCTAAGTGCAAATGACACTTATTTATACTATTTATGTATTGCCCCCTTTTCTATGGCCTTTCAAGTATCTATGGGAATCCCAACATTCTTGGAGAATGCTAACTTTCTGAACACTTTGGTATGTGGGGAAAAGTAATTAAATAAATAACTTAATTGTCTTAAAGTAACTTTATAATATTTTCCTAAAAGCAATTTATGTATTCTAAAGAAGGGTGGCCAATGTCATAAGTGTTTTTACAAGAGGGCCAAAGTGATAATACTAGGAATGGGGTACAAAGTGATGATTTAAAAAATTGTTTTAAATGAAATATTCAAAATGACTTACAAAATAAAGATTAAAAGTATTATCAAATTAAAAGAGTTTGAAAAGTCACTTTATTTATTTATTTTGTTCAGTAAATCACTGCTAAGGGGCAGCACCTTGAACGCTTTTGACTAGAGCTATGAACCAATGAGGCCACATTCGGGGGACCTCATCCCTGCCATTCCGAACTGCCACCACAATATCCACCACTGCCACCACCACCATATCCACTGCCACCACTTCCTTTGTTGACCCCGCCGCAGCGCCCGCCAAACTCGACTATCATTCCACCCCCTCTCCTCGAGCGCTGAATGATGCCGCTTTCTCCCTGCGGCGATCCCACTATCCACCATGGGATTCGAACCTTAGACAGCCCAACTGCTGCCCTTGCAACTTAACCGTTGCACTGTGGGGTCAACACCAAAAGTCACTTTATTTTTATTATTGAGGGAAAACGTGAAATAAAAGAGAGATTATTTAAGTTGCTCTAAAAGTGCCTATAAAAGGAGTTTTTGAAAAGAGAGGGCATTCTTGACATTTTTTTCATGCCTCAACATTGTGATTGAGCATCTGTTCATTTTTTTCTGCCTTAGGATGAAAACCTTTTACTTTTTAGCAAAGAATGGTTTCGAGGATGAAAACCCTCTTGGCCATTTGATTGGGTTCATCCAGAATTCACTCAAGTGTTGAACGCTAGAAGCTTTGTGAAGATTTTCTAAGTTTTGGAGTCTGCTGCAGTAACTGTACTGTCGCTACAGTATTCCGTACGGTCTCTACAGTGTTATGTATTGCTACAGTGCCGTGCTATAGTTCCATGTTAATTTCAGTTGGGTTCGTAGGTTTTTGTGAAGGATTTAGTAGTCAAGGTTTAATATTCCTGCTGCTAGTTATTCTGTGCATATTTTGTCTTACCTTTTCCAAGGTTATATAGTCCAACTGCCCAGATTTTGAGGGTTTATGCCCTTATTTCAAGGTTGTACCTTCTTATATACACAGACGAAGAATATCAAGGAAGGTGTGTAGGGTTTCAAAGGGAGTCACTGCTGAAAGGAACTCCTTACCGCTTTCTCCACTCTCAGTACAGCGTCTTCAAGCTTTGACAGATCTGCAATAAACATTATTTGTTTTGTGTATAAGGAATGAATCTTTGTGATTATCCGGGTGTCTGTAATGTTCTGAACAACTGTTGTATGTTTCCCATCAAGAACTTAGTGTTATAAACTCAGTCTACACACTAAAGCAAGGGTTTAATGACTGCCCAACTTCAGAGACAAGTTTAGAAGACATGAGGACAGTTTGCAGCCCCTGTACAATCACTCAGCAGACATCACACCTACCATATCAGTCCATTATCAGGGTTTGTAACAGCAAAGTTGTAATGTTAGGCCCATATCCACAAGGAAGAATTGCTTGGGTTTGAGGGTTAAGCTTGGTTTCATAATCTAGTTTATACCTAGTTTATACCTTCAGTAAATTCTGGGACAGTTAATTCAATGGGGAAAGTGCTAGTATGAAGAGAGAAGATTGCAGTTTGGACATTTGGGTGAATACATAAAGATTTCAGACCTCGCAAGGACTGTATTAGTCACTGGGAAAGTCTGCATCGGCACATCAAGACAATAAAGTGAATAAAATCTCATTCTGGGCTGTTCATGTCCATCTGTTGATCATAATATCATACAGTTTTCATGCCCAGTCTGCTACAGGAGGTTACCATCAACCATAATCAGCTCAAAATCAAGTAGACCAGCTATCTAGAGTGCTGCAGCACTATATGGAGACATCTTATATGTATGAGGAGCTGTTAACAGGACCCAGCTGCTAGTAGATTGGTTAGTCATTTGCATTTTGTAAATCAATATTTGTGTTGTAGAGCAATCCTAATATGCAAAATAATTTTATTTAAACAATCAGGTATTTCTCTTGAGAAAATTGTTCATCATAAGTGTGTTGCAAATCTTAGTACATTCCATATTACAAAATTGCTTGATGTGTTTTGTCAAACAAATATGCAATATTGTTGAAATATAGGTCAAACTCTATCTAGGTACAAAGAAATCAGTAAGGACGTTTTACAGTTTACAAAGGATTGCATGAAAAATAAATGAATTAAACTAACTCAAGTTCATCTCTAGGCTCTAGCTATGACTACCTATATGACGTGCTAGCTTTATTACAAATTATCTCATTCACTACTTCTAATAAGATAACATGTGACCACCAGTTGAATTGACGACTAAAATCATTACAATTTATCTCTTAATCTCACATCCCTTGCGTGATGAGCCAAGTGATCTAACAATAGCCAACTCTTCAAAAAGCTCCTTGCACTAAAACAAGTGCAAACTATAAATAGTTCTGGTTCTAGTAAAAAAATTGCAAACTCAAAATATGCTCTTGTTCTTGAACATGGTGATGGTTAGAGATATACTTTTTGGAAACACAATTTTGGATGATTTGATTCAAATGATGCTTTTTTTTTTGTTTGGACGAAGTCTTGGAAACCCTTTGATGAAATTTGGAAACTTTTGAAAATTTATGAATCTTGGTGACTTGAATCTGAAACCCTTTGCTTTGTAAATTTTTCCATAAACAACTCTTATCGATTTCTTTTTGATTTTGTTATACAAACCCTTTGACTCATAATCATAACTTTATGTGCTCTCTATCTTAACACTCTTTCTCCAACATGTCGACACCAACTAGTGTAGCTTGGCCTGTGGCAAGATAATCATTTCTTTATGTGTGTATTTGTGCTGTAGCTTGGCCTGTGGCAAGATAATCATTTTCTTTATATGCATATTTGTGCTGCCTTGCAATAGACTGCACACAAGCATCCATTATTTTGCTGATATTTACCATGTCATATTTTGTCTTGGTTTTTGGATTTAAATCCTGATGTGGAGTTTCCTCTTGCAAAGACTTAGTAGGATCAATAGTCTTGAATCCACTCTCTTCATCAGTCCCAATTGATGTGGGATCTTCCTTCATAGTAATTGATCCTTTTTTCTCTTAAGCTTTGTATTCAAATATTGATAGCTTAATCTTAAGCTTCATCACCTTTTTTATCATAGGATCTTTCAGATTAAACTGTAAAATATCCATTTGTGCCTTTGATTCTTAAACATAATGTTGAACCTTAGTGTCTTTGATAGCTTTTTGGCAAAGCTTTTTATTTAAAAATAACTAAACACTAAATATGACATTCAGCTTGTGTGAGTGACTTTTATTTCATGAATATCATAAGCAAATAATGAAATAAGGAGAGGTGCACTTTTTTCTAGGCTGCGTACATTCTTTTCTAAATGCCAAATGTTTTGTAAAAGGTGTGCCTGCCTTTATTTCACACCTTTTAAACTTCAGGTGCAGTTTTTAAAAAAGTCATATGTTACAAGAACCTGAGCCTCATGCTAGAGGCACTTTTAAAAGATGCAAAGATGTGATGAGCCCTGCTGGCTCTCCACTCAAAACCCCCAAATTCTTAAGTCTTTAATTGTTTTTTTAAGTTTTTTAAGAAATCTTAATAGACAGAAGAGAAGGGGCGCAGCATATTTTTGCTCATAAAATGAAATTTAAAGCAAAAATTCACAAATTGGAAATACAGAAGCTATTATTATACTGAGACAATTAGAATATGCATAACAGACATACCCGAAATACTCCAGTTATTTTATATAAAGCAATAGCCAGATCTACAGCCGGAAATGGTGAAAATCAGCATAAAAGCATGCCAAAGCTCCAGAAGGGGTTTCTCCTGATGAGAAATAGGTCACAATGCACTGAATAGACTAGGCGCCAAGGATGGAAACCAAAACCAGCTCAAAAAGGAGGCGTTTCTCCCTTTGTCTTCACACGCCTTTCTCAAGGCACAAATTCCAAGACAATCCGTACGGCCATGAAAAAGAAGGAAATGAATCTCTGAAGAAGAATCCCAGAAGCTGTAGAAGGACGCCACCAAGAAACCCTCAATGATTATTCTGAAGAACAAACATCTGCATAAATAAATCCTCTGTCTGCAACTGTAGAACTTCTGTGTGAAGCCCTCAACTGTACGGATTCAGCTGATCTCTCACAGCCTCAAACGTACTCAACACTGAAGAGTTTTCCGTTCTCCAATGGACACAATGATCAAACCCTGCTCTCAGGAGAATGCTCAGAGAAAAGATGCACAAGGCAAAGAGAAATGGTCAAATGATATGAGTTTCAATTGCCAAAATGCCTCTTTAAGCAAAAGCACGCATTTCCATAAGGATACGCCCTTTTTAGGTTTTCAAAATATTATAATATTTTAATATATTCCTTTTCAATAGTTGGGCGCACTTTTATAATATTTAAAGTCATTAAAATATTATAATCCTCCTTTTGAGATTTAAGTGATATAAAAATATAAATAAAGTCAATGTGACTTTATTAAAAGGGCGTTTTAAGTTAATAAATTAACTTAATCACTTAAAATCCCGTAAAATGCTCAAATCTCAAGATAATCTCGTGCCGTCAGAAGCGATGAACTCCTGGAATGCCAACGCTCACTGTGATCTAAACACTGTCCACTGAAAACACGAACAAACAAACTCTCCAAAATGCACCACTGACCCTCTATCCAAACTGGCTAGCCCACAAGGGTCCAATAAAGGGCTAACGCTCTGTTCCCGAGAACTGTCTAGCGAGGGGACATCACAGTCCGCCCTCCCCGAATTTGCTTGTCCACAAGCAAACTCAAAGCTGGATGCTGAAGAACACTGTCACTCTCCCACGTCGCATCCTCTGCCGGTAGATCCCTCCACTTAACCAAGTATTCCCTGATGACCCGCCTCCGAAGATGACGCTCTCTGGAGTCCAGAATGGCCTCAGGTATCAAAACTAATTTGCCCTCATCATCCAGGGGTGGCAAATCAATAGAAGGAATTACGTGTTGTCCCAACGCCTTTTTGAGGCGCGACACATGGAACACGTTGTGAACTCTACTGTCCACCGGAAGATCCAGCTCATAAGCCACTTGACCCACACGTCTGACAACTCTGAAAGGTCCATAGTATCGCGGCTTAAGTTTCTCGGAGCCCTTCTTGCGAAGGGTAGACTGCCTATACGGCTGAAGCATCAGGTACACCAAATCATCGATCTCGAAAGACCGCTCTACTCGTCTCTGATCAGCATATTGTTTTTGCTGATTTTGGGCTTTCTGTATATTTTCCCTAAGTGCTCTCATAATATCCTGGTTCTCCTGTAACAAATCACCAGCACTGGGAACTCTACTGTCACTCAGCAATAAATCAAGAAAGCTCGGAGCGTCATATCCATATAACGCTCGATATGGTGTCATCTGGATGCTCATGTGATGGGTGGTGTTGTAACAGTACTCACATAAGTATAACCACCTCACCCATGCCTTCTGCTGCCCTGAACTATAGTTACGCAAGTACCCTTCCACCCATTTGTTGACGATCTCCGTCTGCCCATCTGTCTGGGGGTGGTAGCTGGTACTAGGGGTGAGCTCTGTCCCACAAAGCTTGAATAACTCCTGCCAGAAGTTACTCATAAATCTGCTGTCCCTGTCGCTAACTATACTGCGAGGTAAACCGTGCAGCCTGAATACCTCTCGGAAGAACAAATCAGCAATCTGAGTAGCCGTGTGTGTAGTAGTGATTGCGAAAAAGTGTGCATATTTCGTCAATCGATCTACCACCACGAAAATACTGTCCTTCCCTTGAGCTTTTGGCAAGCCCGTGATGAAATCCATGGATAAACAATCCCACTTCCTCTCAGGAATAGGAAGCGGCTGTAGAAGACCTGCAGGGTATGTGTGCTCTTGCTTGTTCTGCTGACAAACAAGACATTCCCTGACATACTGGAGAACATAGGACTTGAGACCCTTCCAAGAGAATCTCTCCCGTACCTGCCGATAGGTCTTATAGTACCCGGGATGTCCTGCCATGGGTGAATCATGCAATGACCTCAAAACCCTGTCCCTCATCTCAGAACCTGGGACCAATAAAATCCTCCCTTTGTAGATGATAAGGTCATCTACAAGTGAATACCTGTCATCCAACACTGATCCATCTACTATGCTAGAGGCCCATGGGTCCTTAGCATACTCTGCTACAATCAGGTGTCTCCAGTCTTCTGAAACCAATGTAATAGAACTCAAGTGAGGACGGCGAGATAAAGCATCAGCAACCACATTCTGAGTGCCCTTGACATAAGAGATGTCAAAATCGTAAGACTGAAGCTTGCTGACCCATTTTTGTTGTCTCTCATTAAGATCTCGCTGTCCAAGAAAATGCTTCAGACTATTATGATCGGTTTTCACAGTGAACTTACTACCAATCAAGTACTGCCTGAATTTGGCCATCGCATGCATGATAGCCAACATTTCCTTATCATAGATACTAAAACTCCGTTCAGGCCCTCTTAGCTTTCTGCTCTCAAAAGCTATAGGGTGACGATCCTGCATAATAACTGCACCAATACCCTCACCACTGGCATCGCAATGTAACTCAAAGGGTTTAGTGAAGTCCGGTAAAGCCAAAACAGGACACGAAGTCATGAGAAGTTTGAACTTCTCAAAGCACGCTTGTGCTAATGGTGTCCACTCAAAAGCACCTTTCTTAGTCAAATCGGTTAGTGGCGCAGCATGCCGCGAGAACCCACTAACAAACCGACGATAGAAAGCACACAATCCTACAAATCCCCTGAGCTGTGTCAAAGTCTCAGGTGTAGGCCAATCAATGATGGCTCGAACCTTCTCTGGGTCCATGCTGACTCCTGCACCGCTGATGATGTGTCCCAGATATAAAAGCTCTGCCATGCCCAATGCACACTTGGACTCCTTGGCATACAAGGACTCCCTGTCAAGTATTCTCAGAACCTCATCCAAGTGAACCATATGTTCCTCCCATGATTTACTATAAACCAAGATATCGTCGAAGAACACTAAAACAAATTTCCTCAAGTGAGGATGGAAAACCCTGTTCATTGTCGACTGAAACGTGGCAGGAGCATTGGTTAACCCAAATGGCATAACCAAAAAATCAAAGTGTCCACAGTGACATCTGAACGCCGTTTTCTCTATGTCCTCTTCTCGGACTCTGATCTGGTGATAACCTGTTCTCAAATCAATCTTTGAGAAGTAGCAAGCTCCATGAAGCTCGTCTATCAACTCATCTATCCGAGGAATAGGATACCTGTTCTTAATGGTTTTCCTGTTGAGCATTCTGTAATCGATACACATTCTAAGTGTACCATCCTTTTTCTTCACCAAAACAACTGATGAAGCAAAGGGTGACTTACTCGGCCTGATGTGCCCCATAGCTAACAGCTCCTGAATAGTCTTCTCAATCTCATCTTTCAGACGCTTGGGGTGCCGGTAAGGAGTAATCATAATTGGTTTCGTGCCCTCCTCCAGCTCTATAATATGCTCAATACCTCTATCAGGAGGCCTGCCTGGTGGAATAGCACTGAATACCTTCGCATGTTTGATTCGAAGTTCCTGCACATCTGGATGGTATGGAGAAGCTTGCTGATCCAACTGTGAAGGCATTAGCTTGCATTCAGCAGCCCACTCTACCATATCATTACGAATCAAACGCTCCATTCGCCGAAGTGAAATCTCCCTAAGGTTGCTGTCCCTGATGGCTTTGAGAATATGATTTGTGCCATCAATGGTGAACTTCATCTCCATGTCACGCAAATTAAGCGTGAACTCTCCTATTGCATGAAGCCACTTCATGCCAAGAACTACATCAGTTCCACCCATGTTTACCACATAAAAATCTGCCTTGAACTCGAAGTTATTAAGTTTCAAAGGCAAGTCAGGTATCATCCTCTCACAATCGAGAGTGTTCCCATCTGCAACCCTCACACGTATACCTTCAAACTGCTGAGTTTGAATACCCCGTTTCTCTACCAACCGTGAATCGATGAAGTTATGGGTTGCACCTGTATCAAGGAGAGATATGACCCTTTGACCAGCTAGGATCCCACGGAGTCTGAAAGAACCCTCTTTCTGCATGCTGGACATATGAGCCTCCTTAAGTTCTGTTTCCTCTGCAATTTCTGCTTCATTTTCTGATTCTTCCCCATCTGTATCATAGATTGGAGCTCGCTGATCAGAAAAATCAGTCAATGGTTCTTCCTCATAAAACCACTCCATATGCTTATTTTGCCCTTTTGGTTTGAGGGGGCAATCGTGATTAAAATCATACGGACCTTTGCAATAAAAACAGAGTTTTCTCCTTCTCAAATCATTCATGGTTTCTCGATCTAAAGGGGCTGCAAATTTCTTTTTCTGATCTGTATTATTAGCCTTCTTTGGATCTGATTTATTTTCCGTGTATAATGTTGTAGGCTTCGAGCTCGAGCTAAAAGGCTTACGAGGTGTAGATAGCTCCATGCTGCGAGCTTTCCTCATTGCCTCCTGTAAGGTAGGTGGATCAAATGCTTTTATCCAACCTTTCATGGGCTCGAAAAGACCTTCAATAAATAATATGACCAGCCTTCTCTCTGAGATCCCTGTCACCATAACAGATAGTCTTTGGAATTCACCAATGTACGATTCCAAGCTACCTAACTGTTTCAGCTGTGCTAAATCTCTGAAGAAAAGCTCAGGATCCCTTCTGTCAAATCTCTCTACCAGTCTATCAGTAAACTCCTGGTAAGAGGTAATCCTGTCATGATGAAGGGTAGTCATACCATGAATCCACCAGTCATGTGCTACGCCATCTAGATGAAGTGCTGCAAAGCGAATGGCATCCACCTCAGGCATGGGGCGTAGTGTCAGGAAAGTATCCAGTTTACTAACCCAGGCACGTGCTGTAACTCTGCCACTGCCATCAAAGTGTACTAAAGTTAGTTTGCTGGTTGCCTGTTTAAGATCACTCTGTTTGTGTCTAGGACGCCTGTCATTCCTGTTCCTGGTGTGCTCTCTCTTCTGGCTCATAAACCTGTCAAAGTTAAGGTGCTCCTTAACCCTTGGTGGCAAATTATCCCACTCATCATGCATCGCCATAATATTATCTGCAAAATTTATTTCACCACCTTGTTCAGCTTCATCCACTTCCTCAGCATCATCTCTGGTGAACGTGGGAAATGTAGCTCTCTCATAGGTGCGTACTGGATCTATAATCCTCTGTGGCTGTCTATGGATACTGCCATCTCTATCTGAATCCAAACTACGAGCTCTGTTTAATGACAAATTCTGAACATTCGTGCTGAGTTGTTGAAGAATAGTTGCAACCTGCTCTTGCCCTGCAACCATGCCTCTAAGCACGTCTTTGGCTTCTCTGTCCTCATCCTCCCAGTTATTTCTGTGAGAACTTTCTCCAGCCCTGTTCGCCATATTGTCCCAATCTAATTCCTCCTCCTGATCTGCAAACGGAAATGGTGGAAATGGATTCTGGTCGCCTCTTTGATTTCTAGGGCCACCTCTGAAATAGGACTTACCAAAACCCTCTCTGTTTGACTTCATAAATTCTCAAACCCCACAGGCTGGCAGGATGTGAGCTCTGATACCACTGTGATGAGCCCTGCTGGCTCTCCGCTCAAAACCCCCAAATTCTTAAGTCTTTAATTGTTTTTTTAAGTTTTTTAAGAAATCTTAATAGACAGAAGAGAAGGGGCGCAGCATATTTTTGCTCATAAAATGAAATTTAAAGCAAAAATTCACAAATTGGAAATACAGAAGCTATTATTATACTGAGACAATTAGAATATGCATAACAGACATACCCGAAATACTCTAGTTATTTTATATAAAGCAATAGCCAGATCTACAGCCGGAAATGGTGAAAATCAGCATAAAAGCACGCCAAAGCTCCAGAAGGGGTTTCTCCTGCTGAGAAATAGGTCACAATGCACTGAATAGACTAGGCGCCAAGGATGGAAACCAAAACCAGCTCAAAAAGGAGGCGTTTCTCCCTTTGTCTTCACACGCCTTTCTCAAGGCACAAATTCCAAGACAAGCCGTACGGCCATGAAAAAGAAGGAAATGAATCTTTGAAGAAGAATCCCAGAAGCTGTAGAAGGACGCCACCAAGAAACCCTCAATGATTATTCTGAAGAACAAACATCTGCATAAATAAATCCTCTGTCTGCAACTGTAGAACTTCTGTGTGAAGCCCTCAACTGTACGGATTCAGCTGATCTCTCACAGCCTCAAACGTATTCAACACTGAAGAGTTTTCCGTTCTCCAATGGACACAATGATCAAACCCTGCTCTCAGGAGAATGCTCAGAGAAAAGATGCACAAGGCAAAGAGAAATGGTCAAATGATATGAGTTTCAATTGCCAAAATGCCTCTTTAAGCAAAAGCACGCATTTCCATAAGGATACGCCCTTTTTAGGTTTTCAAAATATTATAATATTTTAATATATTCCTTTTCAATAGTTGGGCGCACTTTTATAATATTTAAAGTCATTAAAATATTATAATCCTCCTTTTGAGATTTAAGTGATATAAAAATATAAATAAAGTCAATGTGACTTTATTAAAAGGGCGTTTTAAGTTAATAAATTAACTTAATCACTTAAAATCCCGTAAAATGCTCAAATCTCAAGATAATCTCGTGCCGTCAGAAGCGATGAACTCCTGGAATGCCAACGCTCACTGTGATCTAAACACTGTCCACTGAAAACACGAACAAACAAACTCTCCAAAATGCACCACTGACCCTCTATCCAAACTGGCTAGCCCACAAGGGTCCAATAAAGGGCTAACGCTCTGTTCCCGAGAACTGTCTAGCGAGGGGACATCACAAAAGATTTAATAAAGGCGCACTCCCTTTAGTTTATTCGCTGCTGCTGCTTTTCTTTTTTTTTTTCTTTTTGATTTTTATCTTGGGTCATTATTTTTTATAAGAGGGTAAGTACTTTGTATTTTGTAAAGAGGCGGCTGCCTTTTTATTTTTTATATTTTTATAATTTTAATTTTCTATTTTTAGTTTTATTTATTTTTAGATATCAATTATTAATTAATTTTTATTCAATTAATAATTTTTTTTTTTCTCGCAAGCTGACCAGAGGGTAGCGCTCTTCTATTACTCCAGAAAAACATTACAATTGTGAACCAATCCCTCAATCAATGAGAGAGATAACAATGATCATCTCAGTCCCCAAATTAGTTAACTGATTTTTACATCAGGAAGAGCCCTCATGTTTGCTTGCAGTTAAAACAAAACTGCCACCCTGAAGGCTTCCCCCAGCTCCATCTTGTTGATTTCTCTCGAACTGGACATGAAGAATCTAGAACCGCTTCCACCAACTAACCCCATCCCACCAGCAACCAAAAGCACCTGCACAAAGCAAAATCCTCCATGCAAATTTACATCTTGAAACAGATAAAGGAAGGATTAGAACAAACTAGACTTATAGCCCAGCGAGCAACCAGGCTCGAAGGAAGTTGCCCGTGGCAAAGTCCAAAGGAGTTCTGCATCTACAAATCACAATCTTCCCTTGCGCCAACCAAACATGGAAACATTCTCAACATGCAGCAAATTGATGCTGGATCAGACGTCCTATCCAATAGGCTTTGTAGATCAAAAGGATCTACATTGAATAAAGCGCTTTCCTCTATAGCGCAAAAAGCCAGATTAGTGAGGATGTTCGGACCCCAAAGAGAAATTTTCCAATCCATAGCCTCGAGCCCTGACCAATTAACACCAAAAGGAAAGAGTACTTGTGAACATTAGCCTTTCAAATCCCCCTGAATCCAGTTCGCCAGCCTTTCCCAATTGAACACAGTAGCGGACTAACGGACTTCTTCCACTTGGTCAATGCCTTGATTTGAAAGATAATCAGCTACCATGTTCGCCTCCCTAAAAACATGAGTAATGGTGTAATCATCAATATGCCTCAACATATTCAAAGCTTGCTCTAGACTTGAAACGAGTTTCCAACTTTGAACTTTCCTTGCGAATAGCGCATTGATTACCACTTCAGAATCTCCCTCTATGTCAATGCATTTTATCCCGACATAGACGCAATGATTAAGCCCTTCCACAAGAGCACGCCACTCAGCAACGTTGTTTGTACCGTCAGGGAGCTTTTTTGATAAAGCCCAAACCAAATCACCCCTATCGTTTCTTATAACAACACCAACACCTGGGGCCCCAGGGTTTCCACGCGAGGCCCCATCGAAGTTCATCTTCAGGCGGCCTTTGGGGGGTAGCAACCATTTGATTTTGCTTCGATCCACTTTTTTCTTCAACATGCAGATTCTTGGTGGATTAAGCAACGACCAGTTCTTCACCATTAATTGGTCCCACGATGAGACAAATTTGAACCGACGGTTGGCTGCCTTAGAATTAAGACGTTCATACACCCCCAATTCTATCTTTGAAAGCAGGCAACCAATAGACAGGCTTTTGCCTTTGAAAATTCTGGAATTTCTTTCCCGCCAAAGCTGCTAGATCACCATAGCTGGGACTTCTTGCCACAAGCCTTCCAATGCAGAGTCTTTATACAAGGCAGGCCATGAATCAAAAATGGCTTTTAGCGAATTTTGCAGAGGTCCACACCATACCAACTTGGCACAAACAAAAGACCAACAAGATTGAGCAGTCCCACACTGAACCAACAAATGATCAAGAGTTTCTTCTTCCTGGCAACATAGCACGCATCTGTGGGGGCCCAAAATGCCAATACGATTCAACCTGTCACTAGTGAGAATCCTTACGTGCAAGGCTGTCCAAGCAAAGGCACTTGCCTGTGGCAGCACCAAATTTCCCAACATAAATCTTTTGGCCATGATGATGTTCCCAAATCTTTCTTTAAAATTGCGTATCCAGCTTTGGCCGAATACATCCTCGATTTAGTTGCACACCAAATTATTGTATCACTGCCTACACCAAGAAACCATCTGCGCTTTGGCAACTCTGCCTCCAAAAGGGCTTTTGACTGAACATCCAAAAAATCAAAAGATTTCCATCTTGCTTCACCCTGGCCCCCTAAGTTCACTAAGTAATCAGAGACAAATTCTCCATAAAACAAACTTGAGGACGCCACAGCCGCCTCCAAACCTGGGCAACGATCTAGCTGTTCGAAACCATTCCATGAATCATGCCAAAAGGACGCCTTACTGCCGTCTTTCAAAAGCCACGTTATATGCTCAGTTATTACCGGCCAACATTTTAGGATGAAGTCCAAATCGCAGATCCACTTTTTGGGTTTGCAATTGTTAGGATGCGATCCACATCCATTGTATCCAAATACTTAGCCCTCAACAGATTACACCATTGTGCCTCTTCGTTACTGAATAACTCCCATACCAACTTTGCACCCAAAGCCTTATTGTGTAGGTTTCGATTTTTCACTCCTGTCCCACCTTCCTCCTTTGCCAACTCCACTGTGTTCCAAGCTATTGGTGGGATGCGCTTTCGATCATTCAAACCATCCCACAAAAATTTCCGTTGAATGCCCCTTAATTGTTTGCAAGTTTTTGAAGTAATTTCAATGCAGGACAACATATAAATTGGGATTGCTGCCAAAACAACTTTCAACTTGGTTAATCGTCCTACCAAAGTGAGCCACTTACCACGCCAACTGTCCGCCCTCAACTTGCATTTTTTCACCGTTTCTTCCCAAAGCCAACCTTTAACCGCTCCGCAGAATAAAGGGACCCCCAGGTACTTAGAAGGCAAGTTCGCATTCTGAAACCTGAGTAGATGTATGGCCCTTTGCTGAAAGTGCTTCGGTGTATTGAAGAAGAAAATGTTTGATTTCTCCTTATTAACTAGCTGTCCTGCTTCAATACTAAGCAAATCTATTGTTTTCTTGATACTTTCAAGATCAAGATTAATAGGCTTACCATAAAGCAATGTATCATTAGCAAAAAGTTGATGAGTGAAAGGATTTAACGATTGGGTGATCGAAATACCTTTCCACAAACTGTCTTGTTGGGCTTTGTTTATGTGCCTGCTTATGGAATTTTCCATTATCACGAACAAAAAGGGTGACAACGGATCGCCTTGCCTTAATCCCCTTGCTGCTTGGAAAAAGCCATAGGGCACTCCATTAATGACAACCGAATATCTTGGAGACGATATACATCCAAATACCCAATTCAACCATTTGGTCCCAAAACCAAACTTTGCCATTGCCTTCATCAGAAAATTCCACCGCACTCTATCGTAGGCTTTTCTTAGATCGATTTTAACGATCATCCCTGGTTTGTTCGATTTCTTCAAAGAATGAACAATCTCATGTGCTACAATGATACCATCAGTTATATGTCGTCCTGGGACAAACCCGCTTTGTTGCAAAGAGATAATCTTTGGTAGAAGCTTCTTCAATCTATTCGCCATCACTTTTGGAATGACCTTATACACTGTATTGCATAGGGAAATCGATCTATACTCTTCAAAGCTATTGCACGCCTCCTTTTTGGGAATGAGCACTATATTTGTGTTGTTCAGATCTTGAAGAATACGACCCTTCCTTCTCGATTCCTCCACCACCCTCCATAGATCCAGGCCAATAAAATCCCAACTAGACTGATAGAAAAGTGCTGAGAACCCATCTGGGCCAGGCGCCTTGTCTAGTGCTAATTGAAAAGTCGCCTCTTTTACTTCTTCCAAAGTGACTGGGGCCTCCAACATTCCATTATCAGCTTCATCTACTAGCGGAGTTATGTCATTTAAAATACTGCAATTTATATTCTCTGCTTCACCTACACCTCCCAGCAACGCTTCGAAGTATTGCACTCCCAATTTTACGATTACCGCTTCATCCGTTTGAGGGCCTTCCAGAGACAAAATTTCCTCTATTCTGTTCAAGCTACGTCTCAACTTCGTTGAATTGTGAAAGTATTTTGTATTTAAATCACCTTCTGCGAGCCAGGTTTCCCGTGATTTTGATCTCCAATAGCTTTCTTCTCGTGCTAGGACGTCATTATATTCGGCCATTAGTTGCTTTTCTTTATCATACTCCACAAAAGTCATACTTGTTTTCAGCACATCCTCGCCTAAGGCTTCCAATTCACCTTCAATCCTTTCCTTCTCCTCAAAAATATTAAGTGACCTTTCATTCATTGCAGTTTCTTCTGAAAAATAAACATCCTGGTACCTTGTAACTGAAATGGCTCTGTCCACCATGCTTTCATTAATTCCATCAAGTTTTCGCACCTCAACCACATCCTCTCAAATCGAAAATGACCTCTTGCTTGAGATTGACCTTCATTGACACACAATTCCACCGGAAAGTGATCAGAGATCGAAATTGTCCAAATCACTGCTTTTGGTAAAAGAGCTTCCTTCATCCAGTTCGCAGATAGCAAGAACCGATCTAACCGTTTTGCGATATATGAAAAGCCCCGCCTTCTATTGTTCCAGGTAAAAGTACCGTTTGAAGCTTTAATAACAATTGGATTATTTTGTTCAATAAACTTTTCAAAATCCTGCTGTGACTGGGAGGCCTTTCTTATGCCACCCGTTTTCTCATATATATTTTCTATAGCGTTAAAGTCCCCCCCTAAAATTATTTTGCCTTGTGTGTTTACCAGATTTTTGCTTAATTCTTCCCATAGAGTTCTTTTGTCCTCCGATTTTATAGGCCCATAAATGTTATAAAGCACATATTCATTTAGCGAAGAGAGCATTTGTATTCTTACCTTCATCCAATTGGGATATGATTCCAAATGAAAAGTTCTTGATCTGGAAGATCTCCATAACACCCCTAGCCCTCCAGAAGCACCTGTTGCGTCCACAAAGATACCTTCCCATTCTTTACAATACTTGCAGAATTGTTGAGATTCTTCGCTGGATAACTTCATTTCTTGCAGTAAAACTATATCTATAGATTTGTTTTCAAGCTGGCGTCTTACCAGCGTCTTTTTGTTAGGGGCGTTTATGCCCCTAACGTTCCATATTAAGATCTTCATCTCCCGCCAACGGAGGAGTTACCCCCCTTGGATCTCAACAAGTATGTTTTAATTGAGAACTGTTCCCCGTTCAATGCCTCCTCTTCGCGCTTCTGTTTGTTTGTTTTTCGGCCAACCTTTGCACCCGAGGCCACCTTTGGTTTTGCTGCACTCTGAGATATTGTTCTTGGTGTCACAATATCAAGATCAGCCTCCAGATCTTCACCAATGATTTGACCTTCTTCTACTTCCACGTCCTTTGTTACGTTTATCTGAATTGCTTCCACCATTGAGAGCATTTCAGTGTCTTGCAAAGAGGCTTCCTCATGTGACGGCATTACTTGACAGTTATTAACAGTTTCCAACAAAGCAACCTTGGGAGATTTCCAAGGTAATGCCAGCCACCCTTTCGGGATTTCTAGTATTGACATTGTTTCATTGATTAGATCATCATTATGTTCAATAATGTGATCATCCTCCTCCTTTTGTTTTGCTCACCATACATCTTTCTTCTTTGGTGGAAAACTTTTGCAATCTGGTTCAAAATGATTGCGACGTTTGCATTTCAGGCAAAAGTATTTTTGACTTTCTATCTCTATGCCTTGGCACCATTCCCTACCCCTTACAATTAATTTTATTTTATCAGGGATTTCTCTTATTGTTATTACCCTAATTCGGGCATAAATCAACGATTCACCATCTCTTAAGTCCACCTCCAAAGTCCTCCCAAAGGAGTTGCCTATCTTGGTTAGGCAATTGTCTAACCAGTATTCAAAAGGTAAGTTGTACATTCTCACCCAGACCCGTCCTTGCTTTGGTGAAAATATCAACGGATCGAAATTCCTCTCCCATCATTGCAAGTAGAGATAGCAATTTCCATGCTTCCACTCATCAATTGAAAGCATTTCCTCCCTCAATGCGTTTGTTGCAAATACTGCAACGAAGAAGCCTTTTGGCATGAAATTGATGATCGGATCGTGCTTCCAATTTTTGTACACCCATTCAGCGATCATCTTCCTTGGAAATCTCTTCCCCAGAAACCGGCAAATAACCGCTTTTTCCTCAAGGTTCCTTGCATCTATCTCAACGGTATCTAAAAGATCAACTATTGGAATTTCTTCCTTTGTAACGTCAATATCATTCTCGACCAAGATTTCACCCACCTTATGCTTCTGGCCTAAATCGCCAGGTCCTTTGGTTTTCTGCAAATCTTCGCCCTCCTCTTGCGTTCCTTCCGCCATTTTTTTATTCAATTAATAATTAATTCTTATTTATTTATTTTGTTTTTAATAATAATTTTAATTAATGAACAATTAATAATTAAAATTAAAATTGATAGTCGATTTACAAACATTTTATGATTTGAAATTTTAGATTTTGACATGGTAATCTATAACATGATAAAAAATGACTATTACAAATTTAGTTTTGACTTATGTTCAATGGGTCTTAGGGATGGGGGAATGTGGGCAGGGTCATCGGGGACCAAGACCCTAGATTTATGGACGAGGGGGGATGATAATGCATAAGGAATAACAAATGAAACTTTAAAATACTCAAACATATTACATTGAACAATGAAAATGCCGAATATTAGTATATTTATATTTAATCAAAATGATGATTACATTCAAAATACAAAATTCAAATACAATTGGCCAATGGCCCAATGCCTTTTATCATCATTCATCCTCAAAGTCCATGACAAACACCTCATCACTTGAATTGCTGGACTTCTCAAGGTCAAGCTCCTCCAAACCAATACTAACCAACCCTATTTGAGCTGCATTCACCATCAACCTGTATTGGTTTGTCTAGCTCTACATCCCATCAAATTATTGGACTCTCCTTGTATGTAAGCTTCTTGCAATCAATAGGATGCAAGATGCTATGTATAACTACAAGCTTTTCCACCCTCTTAGAGGTAAGTTTGTTTCTTTTAATAGAGTAGATAAAATTACAAGTAGACTAGTTCCTCTAGCAATAGAAGAACTAGAAACCTAGGACAATAGGTGAATGGCTAGTGTGGTTGCCAAAAAATTAGGCCCATGCATATTCCACCATAGACTTGGATCCTTGTGTGCCATATTCTCTCTATTCACCCTAGCCACTTTTGGATATTGCCTAAGAGTGGCATTGTTGACTTAGTATGAATGATGTTGGCTTGTGTAGATTCATACGTCATTTGAAAAGCCTTCATGAATCCCGCCTTTACCTTAACATCTTGTATAAGGGTAACTCTACTAAGCCTTTTCATAAACCACTTTAGGTTTCATGCATAGGCAACCATGTGCAAGGGAGTGTTGAGCTTCTCCCATCAACAATGAATGATTGGTTGAATATGTTCATTGTAGAACTACAATGTGGGGTTTTTCTCTTGTACAATGGTGCTCATTTGACCAAGCATAGTGTCAATGCACTCATTTACCCCTCTAAGGCCAGGTGCATTAGGGTCCCCATATTTAATAACTTTGAAGACTCAAGTAATGACGGTAACAGTGTATCTTGCATCAACCAAAAAAGTGTCTCTTTTCACCGCCTCTTTCACCCTCCTCCATTGCTTTGACTTAAATTAGGCCACTAATTCCACCTTGTTGACATGACCATTAGTTGCAATGCCTCTTGCAGCTCGAGTGTCCTCTCTAAGAAAATGAAGTACGATTCATATCTAGTCTCTTCAGGTTTCAAAAACTCCTTAGAGAAGGTCTTCAAGAGTGCATGTGAACTATGGTGGTTGTAAATAAATATTTGCACATTTTTAGCATCATTAACCACCTCTTCAATAAGGTCTTCAAGAGTGCATGTGAACTATGGTGGTTGTAAATAAACATTTGCACATCTTTAGCATCATTAGCCACCTCTTCAATCCAATTGATTTTACCTATGTCATTGAGTGCATTATTCATGGCATGCACACAACAAGGGATCCACCAAATATGCATGTAGACTGCATTAATCAATTCCCTACAACTTTGCATGCATATGTTGCATCTATCACTACTTGTGCCACATTCTCTAGCTTAATCTCCTCTATAATAGGTTTAAAGACTTGGAACTAAAACCTACATCCTTGTGATACCCTAAACAATCAATAGCCCTAAGGAAGTAGTGACCCTTTGTAGATGTGACCATGATGATGAGTGGATGATAGCTGATGTCTGTCCACCCATCCATGATTATGTTTCATCCACTAGTGATCCAAGTAGCCTTCGTTTCTCCATTAGAATATTAATCTTGGAATAGTTTTTATCCGAGATTGTTGTCCTCAATTTTGTCTCCCTTGGTGGCTCATATGATGGTCTTGCTCTTATGGGTTTTGCCACAACCTCCTTATTATAAGGAGAATGAGTCACATGGAATGCAATGGCATTGTCAAAGAACTTTGCCAATGGCATCATTTCCCTTACCCCTACTTTTGACATTTAATAATCCTACCACTATGTTTGTAGCATCAATATTAGTCATTCTATTTTCCCCCTTAGGCACAACTATCCCTAAACTAGGTGGAAAATTATAAGTAAATTGAAGTTGAAGTCATGGATCTTGGGAAATCCTAATATTAGTAGGAGTAGGGCCTCTCAATGGTAGAGTAGCAAGTACAAGTGTTTGGTCATCACCACAATCCCACTATCTACTTATTTCAACTCTTTTTTAAAGTGACAATTCCTTAGATTCTTACACTTTTTTCTGGTACGAAGAAGGTGTGCATTAACTCATGTTATACTGCCTTGAAATTCAAGTTGACAAAATGACATTTCCATAGCCTAGTGCTTCTCATTACCCTAATTCTTACTTGTACTTTGGTAGCAAATTGTCTTAAAAGGGATTTTTATTGAAGGGACCCTTGGCAAATTCTTCTAATAACTTGGAAGGGCAATTAAAATGTGCACTTCCAATATAACTAATTGCCTCACACCCTGCACATCTATACTCAAAGTCTCAAATTCAACCCTCATAGGATTTTGTTGTCCCTCTTCATCACTCATGTTGTGAGATGTAGAACTTATAGTGACATTGCAAGAAATAAAATTTATGGCTATCATACATATACCATAATGTCATTAAATTATGCATGGGCTCAAGACAAAAGGATTTGTTTTTCTTTTTTCAGGTCACACAAAGCACTGAAACAAAGGATAAATGAACATATGAATCCTTGTTCTTCAACGTTCATCAAACAAATATTCCATTTTTGTTTTTTCTTACTTTAGATTGCATGAAGCACAAAAGCAAAGGATGCACAAAAGATGAAATCTTAATTTGAATTTTAAATTATAAATTTATAATCAAATAATTATGCAGATTTGTAAAAACATTTTAAAAAATGATTTAATAAATAAATCTAAATACCCAAATATTGTTGTTATAAAATTATAAATTGACAAAATTAAAATTTGTAAGGTTAAACTTTAAACTTAAAGTTACAACTAAAAAAATGTAATTAGTATTACTAATTTCATTTTTAAACTCTTAAATTAGTAATTTTTTTAAATTACTAAATTGAAAACAAAAAAAATATTCAAAAAAATTTGTTATATGATCATTAATTTCAGCTTTAAGAATAACGTATGAAGTTCCAAAACTTACCTTGAGGCTTGAAGAATGTGTATTGATTCAATGGTTGATTGATGAAGACTTCACACTTGCTCTTCCTCTTGCTCTTATTTTCATTGTCACTCTTCCCAATTCTCTCACTCAACCAATAAAGACTCGGCAAATGTTCACTCGTCTTGTTGCTCTCACTTGCAATTCTAATGCTCTCACTCTTGCAATCTTTCTCACTGAGTCACTCTTGCAGCTTGCTGTTGCAACTTCCAAGCTTGGTGTTGAAACCTAAGAGTGATTTGGACTGAGGCTTGGATGTTTATTAAAGTTTTTTTTGTGATTGCTTAGGGTGTGGGAGGGGTCCATAGACTATTAGGGTTAGGGTTACTAGCACGAGCATCATATTTTTTTTGGTTTTTAAAAATGCACATTTTGCTTGATTAATGTGGGGAGCGACTAGGTGTTTTCAGTGCATTTGGGAGGCACAATCAAGACCCCTAAGGGTCCCAAGGATGCCTTGACATTTCTATGCAGTCTTCCAAACAAGACATTTTATAAACGTCTTGAAAATGTTCCTTGACAAGCAACAATGCTGGTGGAATGGCAAGGGGACATTTCCTCAGAGTCCCATCCCAAAAAGTTAAATACATTTGGTTTTACGAGGTGGGTGTCCTTGTGGAACATTGGTTTTGACACACAAATGATTGATTTTCTAATGGTGGAGTATATCATGTAACACAATCGAGTTTCAAAATGGGGACAATAAAGTCTACTATACCCCTACATATATTGCTTTGAGTTCAGTGCATAGGTGACCATGTACAAGAATTATTGAGACTCTCCCACGTCTATTGTATGATAAGATGAATGTGCTCATTATAGAACTATAAGCCATTGTCTTTTCTGAAAAATGACTTTCATTTGGTCAAGCATGCTATTGATGTAGTTGAATATCTACCCAAGGATGGGAGTGTCAAAGTCCTCATATAATATCATTGTGAAAATTGGGGATATGATAGAGGTTATGTATTTTGCATTTGACAAAAAAATGTTACACTTCACCACTTTTTTCACCCTCAACACCTACTCTGTCTTTGGCTTGGTCCAATGAGTCCACTCTTTTGTCATGATCATTAGTTGTAAGGGCTCTTGCAACTCAATTATTCTCTCCAATCCAATAGAAATATATGCATTTTTTGGTTTTTTATGGGTTTGATAAATTCCTTTGAGAAGGATTGAAATTATGCGTGTAACATTTGGTTATTGTAGATAAACATATGCACATTTCTTGCATTGGCTACAACTTGTTTGATCCTCTTAACTTTTTTGATGTCCTTGAGTGCATTGTTCATTGTATGCACACAAGAAGGGGTCCAATAGATATGCTTATAGGCATCTTCAATCAACTTCTTAACTACACTACACACGGATGTCAAATTTTGTCACAACCTGCACCATGTTGTTAGAGCCAATCTCCTCCATGGCATCTTTTAGGATTTGAAAGTAGAAATTTGTATCCTTGTGGTTCCTTGAACATTTAATTGTCCAAAGGAAGTAAGGGCCCTCCTTACATGTGAACATGAAATGTTGCACCTGTGTGTCCTTTGTTTTCTCCCTAAGTTACCAACTCATTGAAGGGAATTGTTGGGTTTGGGTCCAATCCATTTTGGATTCATATCCCAATATAGTGTGGGTGGGGGCGCATCTAGGGGACTGTTGATGTGATTTTTGTGACCGCACCAATCAGCAGAACAAAGTTGTCCGAAGGCTACTCCATTCTCTCTTGATCAAAGTATTCCGTGTGCTAAGATTGCTAGTAAGATCGCACGTTCAACTCCAAGGTTCCGAAATGCTTTGGAATGCCCTCAGTTGGTTCGTTGTGAATTGCTGTTTTACGAGGGGACTTACACAATTGTTCGACAACTGACAACAGATAGTAGATTGAGGGCTTTCATGTAATTCGGATGATTTGGCAGGTAAGTGTAAATTTCCTAACGCTAACCAGAAATGAACTGAATTTAAAATGAGTGTAGGGCCTAAGAAGTTTATGTTCTATCTAAGGACGGGACGTGGGATCAATCTCGACAGATTTCGACCAGACTCTGCTCCACCTCACGTTGGACAACTTACACAAAGTCGGTGCAATCTTCAAGGGAGTGACAAGAGGTTTTCAAATTATAACTCAACATGTAAGTACCATCAGAACGACGCATACAAACACATGAATCACAATCGAAGTTAAGTTTGTAATGTTTTCCAGTTGACCACACAAGGCAAACTTGCCGTCAACAAGCCGCTAGTGGTATGGATAAAAATGAAGTTGCCTCGATTAACACCACAAATCCACAGCTAACATCTACTTGCATAAAAATGAAAACCACTCTACTTTACGCTACTTCAAGATGCTACGTGAATTGGAAGGACGAAGAAGCCTCGACAACTACTCATAACAAAGAAGAAATCACCATCAATGAAAAATTCTTTTATTATGAAAGCATTCACGACAACTTCTTACAAAGTATTCAAAGGGAAGACTTTCCTTCCTTTTCAATCTAAACTATACTATCAAACTATTCTACTTTCTATTCTATCAATTTCTCCCCATTCCTTCTCTGCAATTCTAACTCTACTCTAATAATGTACAAATGAGGGGGACTCCCCCTTTTATAGATGGCCCAGTCCAACGGACGGCTCAGATTACAATCGGCTGGATGGCCCAGACTGTGCCACCTCAGCCCTAAACAAGATTCACCCTAAAAACCGCCACAAAGAGGAGTGGGGCAATAAATGAGCAATTAATGGCCACCATCTTCTAGAAGATTCCTGTTTGTAAACGCGTTCACACTGTTCTTCTTTTTGGACTAGTATGGCAGGCAAGTTCTCGATCTGTAACTTCAAGTCGACAACCTCTTTTCCTGCTCGACGATGATTTTCCTCCTAGATGTTGTTCTTCAACCTTGAAGTACTTGAGGATCATTTCTAACCTTTGGGCCTTCATCTTTTCAAATCCTGGACTTGATTGCATTTCTCTTTGCCGCCTGAGCTGGGCACATGCTAAGTCTCAACACTTAGCCATTTTCTCCAAGTATTCGCTTCATCTCCCTAAGTCATCACCGTTTGGCCTCAACGTTCCTCCTGCAAAACAAGCAAGGAGAAGAGCATCAAAACACCTCATAATATAAATTCACTTTACTTACCTGATTTTCATGCTTTAACTTCCAAAGGTTCATTGTTTTCCTCTAGCCAACTTCACTTTCTTCATGATATTTCAACATCTATATGCTGGGGCATACAACACCTGTGCCTCAAATGCCTTAGACAAATTTCATCCTTCTCAAGGGCGTGCTTAAGAGATGCACTTTTAAAATCTTTTTCAAGAAATTCACTTTTTTGGCTGAGGCGTTGATATTCAATTTTATTCATCTCTGGCTCAAGAAGATTATATTCACGAAGAATTTGAGCAAATTCACCTAGGCAGTCAACTTCAAATTCATCATCCATAGCACTTTTCCTTTGAAAACACACTTTACTCATTTTGCCTTAGAAAATTTTTATTTATTTTTTTTCTTAGGAAAATTCCATAATTCAAGTGTCGATCAAATTCTCCATCTTTAAAGCCTTGGTGAAGTGCAAAGGACTTTGAAATCCACTCCTTGTCGAAGATCTTCAATACCCAGAAGAAAATTTCCTTCAGAAGGCGTCGAATCCATGGGTATACAACGAAGGGGTTTATTTAATTTTTTCTTGAATTTTAATTTTCGACAAATTTATTCTTGTTCTTCATTCCTGTGAGTATTTTCTTGCCCTGATTTGAAAATTTCCAATCAACCCTATGAAGCTGGCATCCACTGACTTCTCCACTGGCAATTTCATTCGTGTCTCAGGAAAATTTCATCACTACCTCAGCTTGGGCGTAATTTTCCTAAGGAAGAATTTTTTTTTTGCCTTAGAAGAATTTAAAATCACTTAGCACATTTTGAATTTTTCCATAGAAATTTTTTCATTCACCTTCAATCACTCTCCCTGTGAAGAAATTTTTATCAACTCACTTAGCACAATTTTCTCCAATGCCTTGGGCGCATTTTGGATGTCATGAGGGATATTTTTAATTTCAACGCCTAGCACTTTATCAGTTTCACCTTCCTTTGGCGTATTTGACACTTGAAGAGGATTTCTATTTCCACGCCTTAGCCATTTTATTTCATTTTATCATATCAACTTGGGCGCATATCACACAGGCAGGAGGATGAACTTCATTTCAACGCCTTAGCAATATTTTATTCCATGTCCCATTCAAATTATCATCACCTTACATTTTCAATGCCTTAACTCTTTTGTCTTCACTTGCCTTGATTTGGGCGCATTTTAGCATATGAGGAGGATGAAACACTTTCCAACGCTTTGACCTTTTGACTTGTTTTGTCCTTACATGCCTTCACTTGGGCGCATTTCCTATGTCATGAAGGATGGGCGCATTTTGCTTGTGTAGAGGGAGGAATCTTTTTCAACGCCATCTTTGACTTGTCTTTGACTTCTCCTTGAGCTTCTTAACATGGGCGCATTTAGGGGTATGAGGTGGATATCCTCATTACTTAGAATTTTTTTTATCCTTTTGCTTGTGAGGGCGCATTTGAGACATGGTGAGGGATGAACTTATGCCTTAGACTTTTTTTCTATCTCATGCTTGTGAAGTGGGCGCAATTAGCATGTAGTGGAGGATTTGCTTCAATACTTAGAAACTTTTTGCATGCTATTACCTTGAAGTGGGAGCATTTGGCCTAGGGAGCAGGATATTCCAACACTTAGAAATTTTTCAATCATCTTGAATGCAAGTTGGGCGCATTTAGCATATCCAGCAGGATATAGCACTTAGAATCCTTTTCCACCTACCAGACAGCTGAGGATGAGGGCGCATTTCACATGTGCTGGAGGATGAAACATCAACACTTAAACATTTTTCTTGACTTCTAGTTGAAGATGGGCGTATTTTGAAGGTGGAGCAGGATATAAGTCCAGACTTAGCAAAATTTTCATCTCATGCCAGCTTCTCTATGTCCTGCTATTTGTAGTAAGTCCTCTGATTTCCATACTTCTGAAGCTCGGATCAATTTGAAATTTTAAACACAGGAGATTTATGACCTTGTCGACCTATTTATACTGCCATCCTGAGCTGACTTGCTATTTTTAGCCCATTTCTGAAGGTGGTTTGCTATTTATAGTAACTGCTTGTTTCTGAGACCTCCACAACTCCGTTTGATTTGAAATTTGAATGACGTGCTCCTCACCACGTGACCTGCCTGTTGACACTGGCGCCTGCTGCTAGTTTACTATTTTTAGCCAGTTTCTGGAACGCCTTACTATAAATAGTAAGTGCTCCGTTTGCCTTCAAATTTTACCAGTGGATAGCTTGAAAGATACTGATCGCAGTGGGATACACCGGTTTTCGAAAATTCTGACTTTTTACCCCTCTTTTTGGGTTCCGAAGCTGGAAACCCTAATCTGACTTGCATGCATATCAAACGACCCCCGTTTGACCTCGTTTTTGTTGCACTTCAGTTTGTGATCTGAAGTGCTGGAGGTGGCTGCCAGAGTGCATGCTAAAAATAGCAAGTTGCTGAAGAAGTGATTATCTTGCTTTGCATGTCACATCATCGTGAAGCTCTCGAAAAACCCACAAGGAATCACCAGACATGCAAAGAAAACCCTGACATGCAAAAAGCCTTTGAAGGCTGAACTCTGAAAGTCATTATCTCATTTTGCATGTTACACCATCGCGAAGGTCTCTGAAAACCCAGAAGGAAAATGCAGACATGCATTGAAGAACTTTGCATATAAACCCTAAAATTTGTTTTGGAAGCTGAATTGCTAAAAATAGCAAGTTGTCTGTTCTGGCTCAAAATTTGCAGACGAGCAACTTGATGTGCTCTGAATGCAGTGTAACTGTGGAAACTTTAAGAATGTTGAAGGAACGCCCGGAATTACACACTTACTAAAAATAGTAAGTTGCCAGGATTTGATGAAACTTCAGTGGAAACTAGCTAGGAGCACACTGACTGCAATGTCGATCTCTGTTTTCAAATTATTCACCTCGTTTGACCACAAATTGACCAGGAAAGCACAAACCCTAATTTTCAGACTTGGCCAAATTTCATGTTTAAGCTCAATGACGGACTCATCCCCGGAAAGGCAGACAGCAGAAAGAGACAGAAAGAGAGAGAGAGAGACAAAAACAAAGCCAAAAGACCAAAATGGAGCAAAAATTAGGGGGGTCCCCATTTTGAATGGGGCGATGTCTGAAAAGGTCGCAACAGGGACCCATTTTTTCTTGTGGATTTGTCTTGGAATCTGGGAGAACCAAAAACAAACCCAGGCGTATTTTGAGGAGCACGTAGTGGATTTGGTGAATTTTGATCCTTTTTTTTTGGCTTTTTGAATTATTTAAGACATTTGACTTTGACTTGAACGCATCCTTAGCGCTAAAACCTCATTCCAAGGCATTTGAAAGACAAGCAAAGTAATCTATTTCATTGTGAATGCAAAACACAAAAGTCATTCATTTTAGTTGAACTTTTGTTCTTGCTTGCCATCAAATGAATAGAGTTGAAGATTGATTGATGAAGGTTCGAGAATGGTTGGTTTACTATTCCTATGCATGTGCAAGCACCCATTCACTACAATGGAGATTGTAGAGGAAGATTTTGGAAAAAGAGGTTGTTTTGTTGTTTGTTTTCCTCCAATTTTCTTTTGGTTTGAAATTCTTTTATTATTTTCTCTTCTATGAATCTATGGCATATATGTGAATTTATTAAAATCAGTTAGGTTCTTTAAATATTTTTTTGTTTTCATTTGTTTCGAACATGTTGTCTATTGAACTTGTTACTATAGGGATTACAATGGCATACAATTCAATTTTTATGGGCTGACTCCACTTCAAAGCAAACCTATTTTTTCTCCTTTGGAAATATGTTAGTATGATAGAATTGTTTCTAGGTGGTGGGGGTCATATTTGGATTTGCAATAGTCTGCTGTTTAGTATTCAAGTTCATATAGTTGGGTGAAATCCCATTTGTGTGACATCCCTGGGATGGGAATTAAAGTTTGCCTAGGAAAATATATTGTACCCATTCCATTAGAGCAAGTCATATCATATATTAATGAGCAGAAAAAGGTAGATGAAACAATAGATTGTAAATCAAACCATCATTTTCTAAAGAAGGGATCTTGAGGAATGAAGCCCTCTCCACTGCCATCTAATCCCTAACTTGTAAAGAGCCATCCATTTTTCACCATACATGAGGAACAACCCATAGCTTTTACATGTAAGAGATCAAAGGGACCGTTGAAAATGACATTTCACAATAAGTCTCATGAGATTGTTAATTAACACATTGTGAGATGTATATATGCAAAAAGATTGGTTTTCAATATTGTTTGTTCACCACATTGGTAATAAGTGGTGAAAGTAATTAATATGGCTCCAAAAGGGTATAAGGGCCCAAGTTTTGAGAATGTGCATAGCACCTTATTAGAAAAGGAAGTGAAGTTTGTAGAGGAATCATTAAAGCCCATAAGGGATTCTTCGATTGAGATAGGGGTATTGATTATTTCCAATGGATGAAAGGATGCAAAAAATCAGCTATTGATTGCTATTATTGCAACGTTGTTTAAAGGGGCAATGTTTTTGAAGGTAGTGGATTATGAAGGGGAAGTGAAGGATGGTGCATTTATTGCTAATATTCTTTGTGAAGTCATTGAGGAAGTGTTGCCTCGAAACATTGTTGAAGTCATAGTTGGAAAACTTGACTCACCAAAAGACTCACCAAGCCCAAAATTGACGAGTTTTTAAAAACTCGGCAAAAACTCGGGAACTTGAAAAATTGCTAAAATCACATTAGAAACACATTTTTTTTGCAAATTTCAATGGCAAGATGAATTCAATGAGTCCATAAATGATTACAAAAGTGTTTTCTATTAAATTTGATTGACATGAATCTTGTTTTTGGAATCCAAATGCAAAAATCCTTCTTCTATTTGCTCCATGAAGTATTTTTTTCAATTTGGAATCAATATTTTGCAAAAAGAATGAAAGAAAATGATTAAACAAAAAAAAAGGAAAACCAAAAACCTACCTGTGATTCGAATTTGCCTTCTACATTTGCAAAAAAAACCGTTTAAATCTGCTCTCCTTGATGGAAAAACGTTGCAAATGGTGTCTATTGTGACCTTTTCACACATCGCCCCATTGCAAATGGGGACCCCCTAATTTTTGCTTCGTTTGGGTCTTTTGGCTTGATTTTGGTTGGTTTTCCCACTGTCTCTCTCTATTCCATCTGTCTTTCTGGGGATGTGCCCGCCTGAGTTGAAATGTTGGCTAAGTCTGTAAAATTAGGGTTTGCACTTCTCATGTCAGTTTGGGGCCAAATTGAGTTGGCTATTTGAAATATGAGCTTCACACTGCAATCAGGATGCCTCCTGTAGGTTCCCACTGAATTTTCACTGAATTCTGACAACTTACTATTTTTAGTAAGTACTCTATTTAGGGCATTTTCTCAACACAGTTGAAAATTCTGACTGATACATTGCATTTTGAATGCTTTGAGCTGCTTTCACGCAAAATTTGGGCTGAATCTGACAACTTGCTATTTTTAGCAAGACCGGGCTTCGAAGCCAATTTTGAGGGTTTGCATGTAGGATTCTCCAATGCATGTCTGGAGATTCTTTCTGGGTTTTTCAAGACCTCTGCGATGGTATTACATGCAAGCTGAGATATGGACTTTCAGCAGTTCTGACTTCAGGAGCCATTTCGAAGGTTTGCATGTAGGATTTTTTGATGCATGTCAGGTTATTCTTTATGGGGTTTTCAAGAGCTATGCAACAAAGTAACATGCAAGCAAAATTGATCACTTTTCAGGAACTTACTATTTTTAGCAGGTTCACTCCGACAGCTCCCCAACACTTCAGAATCACGAACAAGGCGACATGCAATAGAAACAGGGTCAAACGGAGGTCATTTGAGGCACATGCAAGTCATATTAGGGTTTCCAACTTTGGCGCCTAAAATGAGGGGCAAAACGCGTGAATTTTCGAAAACAGATGTATCGCATTGTGATCAACATCCTTCAGGCTATCTACTGGTAAAAATCTGAGCTCATTCCGAGTAAATAGTAAGTCACCTCCAAAACATGGCTAAAAATAGTAGGTCGACACATAAGGCCAGTATGAACAGGTTAGTCATGCTATGAGGATCCCGTGGAACAAATTTCAAATCAGACAGAGTTGCAGAGGCTTGAGAATTAGTGAACTTTCTAAAAATAGCAAACAGGAGCAGGTAGGCTTGGAAATTTTCTAAGTCTCCAAAACTGGTGGGAGCACCTTGTAAATGCGCCCAGGAATTAGGGAGGCCAAAAAAAAAACTTTCTAAGGCAGTGAAAATTCCTGAACCACCCCTCATATGCGCCCAATCTTGTCAAGGAAGCACAAAAAAATCTCTAAGTCTGAAAAGTGGAAGCTCAACCCCCAGAATGCGCCCAAGGTCTAAGAGGTTGATAAAAATTTGACTAAGTCTTGCAAGATCAGAAGTACCACCCCTCAAATGTGCCCTTGAGAGGAGGCTGGGTGAAGAAAATTTCTAAGTCAGTGAAACTAAGAGCTCAGAGGGTCAAATGCGCCCTTGGCAGGAATGGAGGCATCGAAATTTATTAAGTGTTCAAAATGAAACCTCAGCACCCTAAATGCGCCCCAGCTTAAGGGAGGAGAGGGAAAATACTCTAAGTGTTGCAAATTGAAAGAAAACCACTTGAAATGCGCCCCAAGCTGGAATGAAGAAGATGAGAAAACGTCTAAGTATTGAAAAGTTGAAGTAGCCTCTCCAAAATGCGCCTAAGCTATAAGGGTGAATGGAAGATTTGCCTAAGTCATGAAGAATGGAAGCAGACCCCCTTGGATGCACCCTAGTAATTTGAGGTTGATGAGAAAATTTCTAATTATGGGAAATTGAAAGCTCACCTATGGAAATGCGCCTAGCTTGGAGATAAAGGCTTCAAAAATTTTCTAAGTCATAAATTGGAAGGAGGACCTATAGAATGCGCCCTAGGAAGATTGGAAGCCTCAAGAATTTCTAAGTCTTGGAAAATGGAACCAAGACCCCCCCAAATGCACCCTTGAGAGGGATGGAGGCATCAAAATTTGCTAAGTATTCAGAACTTGAGGCTTAGGGGCACAAATGATTCCTTGAAGGGAAGAGGAGATGAAAATAATCTACGTGTGGAAAACTGAAAGTCCAACACCCTAAATGCGCCCCAGCCTAGAGGAGAGGATAGAGAATAATCTAAGTGTTGGGAATTGAAAGTGTGACCTCCTAAATGCGCCTTAGCTTGGATGAGTTGGTAGAAACTTCCTAAGTATCACAAAATGGATGTAGAGGGGGTTAAATGCGCCCAAGTGCCAAGAGGTTAATTTAAAAATTTTCTAAGGCATGGTGAATGAAAGTTCATGGGTCTAGATGCGCCCACCTAGTAGAGGAAGCTCAGGAACTTTCTAAGTCATTAAAATCAAAGCACAAGGGTCCAAATGCGCCTAGTTTGAGGAGGAAGAATGGAAAATTGGTCTAAGTCATGAAAATGATAGTAGCCCTCCCTAAATGCGCTCCTCAAGGAGACACAACTTGAAAAAGTTTCTAAGTATGCAAAAATGAAAGATGACCCCCCAAAGTGCGCCCAAACGAGTTTGGGATGAAGAGAATCGTTTAAGGCATGAAGATGGAGCAACATGGGTCAAGATACGCCCAACTTAGGAGGAGATAATGAGATAATTTCCTAAGGGAATGAAATGTGACTAGGACCACTGAAATGCGCCCTGAGAAGAGGAGATATAAGAATTGTCCAAGGCAAAGAAGATGAGGTGGAGACAAGGCAATATTTGCCCTCAAGATGACTGGAGATGCATTGAAACATGAAGCACAGATGTCAAATGCGCCCACAATGAAAAATTATGAAGGAGGCAAAAGTTGTGCTAGAGAAAAATGATGAATTTTATCAGAGATCACTCGGATCTTGGAGATCAGAATATGGAGATCAGGTAAGTAAAGTGAATTTATACTATAAGTGTTATGATGCTCTTCTCTTTATCAGTTTTGCAGGATGAACGCCGGGGCGAGAGCACGATGACTTGAAGCAATGAAGCAAGTAATCCAAGATGATATTACAACCTTGAAAGGAGATAAAGTTATGTGTTTCAAGCTCCTCCATGAGATCTCAGGTGCACCCAAATCATGAAGGAAGATGTTGGAAGAAATGGCTAAGTGTTGAAACTCCTCCACATGGATTTGAATGCGCCCAACTCAGGTGAATAAATGCTCGAGTCCAAGACCAGAAAATCCTTCAAGATCAGGATGAAAGAAAAGATGAAGTACCAAGCGTTAAAGATCATCCTCAAGCACTGAAATGCCCTCAAGACTAAGGAAGAAGTTGAAGCCATGATGATCAGACTCATCCAGTTCGCAGTCAAGAAGAAGAACAAGAACAATGCGAACGCGTTTCCAGACAAGAATCTTCTAGAAGGGTGGTGGACATTAAGTGCTCATTTATTACACCACTCTTCTTGGTGGCGGTTTTTAGGGTTAGGGCTTATATAGCTCAATTTGAGCCCTTCATTGTAATTGAATCTGAGTTGTCCATTGGACTTGGCCAACTATAAAAGGGGCATCCCCCTCTCATTTGTACCTCATTAGATTAGATTAGACATAGAGAGCATTAGAGAGGCAACTTAGCTTAGTGTAGTTTGATAGCATAGCATAGATTGAAGAGGAAGGAAAGCTTTCTCATTGAATGTTTTGTAAAAGGTTGTTGTGAACACTCTCATAATAAAAAGTGTTTTCATTGATGATGATTGCATCTTTTGTTGTGAGTAGCTAGCAAGGCTTTTTCGTCCTTCCGAATCACTTAGCATTTTTTTTAAGTAGCTTAAAGTAGAATAAATTTCATTTCATGCAAGTAGATGCTAGTTGTGGAATGTGGTGTTTGATTCAAGCAAGCTTCGCTTATTCATACCACTAGCGGGCTCGCTGATAGTGAGTTTGCTTTGCGTGGTCAACTAGAACATTGTGGACTTAACTTCGATTATGATCTTCATGTTGGTATGCGTCGTTGTGACGGTGTCTTCATTGTTGAATTGTAATTTGAACATTTCTAGTTACTCCCCTTGAAGATTGCACCGATTCTGTGGAGGCTGTCCAAAGTGAGGCAAAGCAGAGTCTGGTTGAAGTTCGCGAGAGTCGATTACCATATCCCACACCTTAGAGTAGAGTAGTACTTTCGTAGGCCCTGCAACCATTTATATCCAGTTATTCTCTGGTTAGTATTAGGAAACCTGAACTTCATTGAAAATCTTCCGAATCTTGTGAACATCTCTTTCTCTTTGAGCTTCAACTGAACAATCGTGTAAGTCCCCTTGAAATACCAGCAAATCACATCAAGCCAACTGAGACTATCCACTGCATGAAGGAACCTTGGAGTTGAATGCATGATCTTTCTAGCAATCTTAGCATGCAAGAGATTTTGCTTAAGAGAGGACAGAGTCGCCATTGGTAACTTTATTTTGTGTTGGTGCGGTCACGAAAACACATCGACAGTGTCTTCTTGCTTGGGGAGGGATTTTTTTCTCTAAGAACCAATAAAAATTTGTTTTTGCATTATGAAATGGTGTTTTTTGACGCAGATCCCCGTTATGCTGATAACGACGAGTTTTTGGGTCGGGCTCGTCGAGTTTTTTGCAAAAACTCAACCTAATAACTTGGTAAGTTAAATTGGTAAAAACTTGCTGAAAACTTGGTGAGTCTTCCAACTATGGTTGAAGTCATAGAGGACAATGCAAAAATAGTAGAGTAGCTAGTTTATTGGTTGAGGAGCATTACTCAACATCTTTTGGACACCTTGTGTGATCGATTCCCTCAGCCTTATGCTACAAGAAACTGACATTGAATTTGATTTGATTAAATATGTGTATATTGAGGTTGAAGAGATCCAAATGTTTATTACCAATCACCATATGCCACAAGGCATATTCAAAACATTCTTGAAATTGGAGTTGTTAAAGGTAAGTGAAGCAATAAAATTTATTAAATATGTTTTAATTTTGTAATTTTAATTTTTAAAAGAAATTTTGTTTATGTATTCTTTTTTAACAAGTTAATAAATTTAATTTTTAAATTGGGATTGTTAGAATTGGCTATGGCTGCCAAGATCTTGAGACCAAATGGAAAGCACAAAAAGAGAGAGAATGGAATGTGACAAGAATAAACTATATTCTTATCAATATGATTCAATGATATGAGATGATTGATTGTACAATGAGAGATACCCTTGGTTATAAAGCCAAGGTGAGATGCAAGATGTCATAGGATTATGACAAGTGTCTTAATCATATGACATGAGACAACTAATCACACTTACCTAGGTTCACATGTAATAGTTGTCAAAAGATAAGATGACAACTAATGACAACTAACACTTTCTAGAAAGATTTCTTCCTATGACCTAAGTAAACTTAACATGTGTAAATAAGTCCCCTAGTAATGAATTAACTAGGTACAAGACTGTATTTACACCAACACCCCCCCCTTAAGTGCAACTTAGGGAGTAGCAGATTATTATGCAAATGACACAAAGATGCAAAGATGGGTCCCAACTACTAGGTCATGTTAGGTACCTATGTACAAATGCAATGCAATCAATGCAATCTCTCACAATGGAGAAAAGGAGAAAACCCAGTGGGATAAAACTCCTCCCCAAAAGAGATGAAATACAAAGTTGAAATGCTCTCATAAGAGAGAAGTAGAAGAGAGACAAGGCAGCCCCCCTTCAATGTTGAGTCTCTTGCAATGATGGTAGAAGCTCGACATTGAATGTTGAAGATGATCCAATCTCGCCGGACAACGTTCTTCCCCTTAGGAAGAAACAAAACCATGGATGTATGTAGAATGATAGGAATATGGATGAAGGATAATGTCTTTGAAGCATGCTCAAGTGTCTCCATGTCGATGCCGAAAACTGTCACACTCCAAACAGGTGTTCTAGGCCACATTGTTGAAGAGGACAATCCAACATCTAGTAGAGATGAATGTATAACATGATCCAAAGATAAGAATATCCCCTTTGAAGACAAAAAAGCCTCCTTCAAATGTTGTCCAAAAGTATCCACACTCACGCCAATCTGTGAAGAATGATCATGTAGAGAATGAAGAAGAGGGTCAGAGTGTTCCCTCACAACAACTAAAGAAGGAGCATCTTCATCAAAGAGAAGATGAATGCTATCGATGATGTCCCCCAAATCTGCAAGATGAGACTCCACAAACAAGTCTAAAATACCTATCAGGAAGTCATCCCAAGTAGCCATATTTGGAAGACTATGTATGTCTTGCTGCATTGAATCACAAGGAACCAAAATTGTGGAATCACAAGCATCATCGATTGCAACAGTAGGTGGAGGAGATAGAATGCATGACTCAAGAACTGGGTCTGATGTGAGAACTCCCAAGTTCAAGTAGCCAAAAGTCTCCTCTGAATCATGGCTCATATGATCAACAGTCGAAGGAACAATGTCACCATCAAAAGCAAAATGTGCAAAGGTATACAACCGAGATGAATGATCAACCACCCCAGTAGCAATGATCTTTCTACTCTCCAAGTCTCGAATGATGACTGAATCAGGTGTGAACTCCACAGTTCTCCCATCTCCACCATGTGTAATTTGATATATGGAAAGATTGTTCCTCAAATGAGGAACACACAAAACATCCTGAAAAGTGTTGTCCCCAAAACTAATAGATCCCTTCCTTGTTACACTCATGTATGTATTGTTTCCCATCAAGATAGGAGACATAGTACAAGGCTGAAATGAAGAGAAGATAGTCTATGAAGATGCCATATGATGAGATGCTCCTGAATCTAGAAGCCATCTCCTTGATCCTGGACCTGAATAAGCACAAAGAGCTTGTCCTTTATTTCCTGATGTAGATGCTTGACCTTTATCCTTTTTAGACTGTTTTGAAGGAGGAGAAGAAGATTCAGACATTCTAGAAGGAAAATCAATGTGATTCCTTTTGAGAAGATTTTTCAACTCATCAATGTCCTTATAACAATAGTGTTCTTCATGTCCATCCTTTTTGCAATATGCACAAAAAGGCCTCTCCTTCTTTGTTGATTCTCCTTTCGATGAGGATGAGGATTCTGATTCTTTATGTGGCTTGTTCTTTTTCTTCTTTTGGTTCTTATCAAGATTCCCTAATTCTTTCTGTAGCTTTGACTCACTTGCCACTAATGCTTGTGACTTGGAAGACTTGATTAGACCCATGTTCATTAACTTAGCTTCCTCTTGGATTAGGAGATTTGCAAAGTCATCAAACTTAGGATCAACATATGATGCTCCCATAGAAAGTTGATGGGTATGAAAGCCAAAAACAAACAATGAATACTCAGGACCAAGCTTGGATAACACATTCAAAATCAACTGTAAATCCTCTTTTTCAATGCTGCATTCTTTCAACTGTGTTCTTAGTTGCTTAACTTTGGAGATGTAGTCTTGGATGTGGTCAAAACTTTAGGATCAAGATTCATCAAATCATTATCAATCTGATATCCCCTAATTTTATCTATTTTACCATACAATTTTTCAAAAGTCTTCCAAGCTTCTTTAGGTGTATTACATGATTCAATATGAAATTGCAAATCAAATGAGACTATTGAACATATGCATCCAAGTGTTTTCTCACGATCAATCTCCCACCTTGCCAATTTTGAAGCATCAGTAGGTTGAGAAATGGTTTCCTTTAGATAGCCTATTAGAGCTTTTCCCATGAGATAGTTCCATACCAATTTTCTCCATGTAGCATAATTATGTGGATTTAGGAGTTCAATTTGAGATTTCCCCATTGCAAGAACACAAACTAAGTAAAAGAATGCAATCAACCACTGCAAGATTACCCCCTCAAATCACTCAATCATGAAACCCCCCCAAACAATATCTGATTTGGCACTTTATGAGTAGTGCGTTTACAATAGTCACTTGCCAAAAATAGTGAAGTGGACTTGATCTTGGTACATGCAAATGCCAAATTTGACCACAGAATCAAGTACAATTTTTGGTACAAAATGAGATCAATTTAATCATACCACTGGGAAGTACACGAAAAATCATGCACTTTAAAAAAAAACTGCACCCAAAAATGTTACCGTAGGAGCAAGATATGAGCTCCCGAAGTTCCCAAAATGAGGACAAAGCAGCAACACCTGTAAGAATCTGCAATTTCTGGAAAAACTAGGTACCAAAACCAAAAACTGATTGCACCACTGAAAAGAGCACGAAATTAAAAATTGCTCGGAAAAAGGAGCTCGTATGACTGAGATATCAACGTTTGAAAACTAGCTGCTAAAACCAAAATGCAAACCGTGAGGGGTAAAAAATTTTCAAAGCAGTGCTGACGTAATGCCGATGTCAGCAATCCACGAAGTTAAATTTGACAGTTTACCCGACCGTCAAAAAGGAATATGCTCCTCCCTCGTCGGAATATTCTCCAAACGGAATATGCGCTGGAATCTTTTTTTCCAATATCGGGAATTTGTAGATTCTCAGAATATTCTTTTCCTCGCCGGAATCTTCAAATGACCGCCGGATTTTTGAATGAGGGCCGGATCTTTTATTTCACCGCCCGAGAATTTTTGAAGCTCCTATCTTTTTATTGCCGGCAAAAATGCTTTGATTGCCACTGCAAATATTTGATTGCTGAATTTTTTTCAAATCACCCGCCAGTTTTATGATGGACGCGGGGTCATGGCCTACCCAACCAGTGAGGGCCCTCCACGTGGTGGGTGGCAGGGCCACCAGTACTCGTGGGTACTTTGTACCAGTGTAGGTACTTTGCGACATGCAAATCTGCAGAAAAAAACTTTTTTATTTTTTTAATTTTTAATACAAATTTTTCCAGAAAAAATCAATCGATCTTTTTAATTTTTAAAAAAAATTTCAAAAAATTTCAAACGAATAAAACATCTTTTTTTTCAGAAAATTGTACCCTGCGCAATAATGACGACCTAGGGGGCCATACAGCTCCTTGGGCAAAATTTTTTTTTGCCTCACCGGACAACTGCTCCGATTTGGACGATTTGGCAGTCGATCTTAGGGTTTTTGGCCCTTCTGGACGCAATGGCAAGGTTGGATTTGACCCAAAATGCTACAAAAATGCAACTACCTTCTGGATCTGGCAATCACTCTTCAGCTTCAAACCCTCATAGATTTGGCCTCGTATGTCCGATTTGGACGAAATAAAAGGAAAAATCGACTTTCTCAAACCTTTCAGACGCAATGGTGAGCTTAGATTTGCACCAACAAGCTTCAATATGAACCTGCAATAAAGAGCCAAAAATGGAATACCCCCAAATTTGGTATCTCTCTTCAGAAAAAAGACTCTCCAATGGCACCCAACTCGCTCTGATACCATGTTAGAATTGGCTATGGCTGCGAAGATCTTGAGACCAAATGGAAAGCACAAAAAAAGAGAGAATGGAATGTGACAAGAATAAACTGTATTCTTATCAATATGATTCAATGATATGAGACAATTGATTGTACAATGAGATACCCTTTGGTTATATAGCCAAGGTGAGATGCAAGATGTCATAGGATTATGACAAGTGTCTTAATCATATGACATGAGACAACTAATCACACTTACCTAGGTTCACATGTAGTAGTTGTCAAAAGATAAGATTACAACTAATGGCAACTAACACCTTCTAGAAAGATTCCTTCCTATGACCTAAGTAAACTTTAACATTTATAAATAAGTCCCCTAGTAATGAATTAACTAGGTACAAGACTTTATTTACACCAACAAGGATTTCTATTAAATAGGTTGTTGAGGCTTGTTTTGCCTCCAACACAATTGTCTTAAGACAACTTGTGAAGGTTTGGGAGACATTCTCTAACATGGTCATCACCCAAAATTGGTGTATATGGAGGCAGCCTAGCATTGCAAAGGCAACAAATAGTAACAGGATGATCTTAGATGACACTTAGTGGGATTGTGTTGAATATCTACTTAGTTTCACCAAGCCTATATTAAGTATGATTCATGATACCAAAATAGATTGGCCTTGTTTGGGATATATGATGGCATTGACTCAATGATTATGAAGATGAAGGCCATAAATTTGGTAAATAATCAGATCGATCTTATTAATAGAAGATTCTTGCTCTTATAGAATTTACAAACCCTACAAATTAGGGAGTAGCAATAGTTAATTGAACGTTAACTAGTACGAGAGAGGTAGTTAACAGATACAAAAGTAGAAGTTAACTAACACAATACAAACAATTAACCAAACTAAAGCTTAAAAGGCGGAAAGATGCTAAATGCAGACTAAGTTAACTACAAGTTAACTTACGACTAACTAAAGACTAAATAAAGCTAAGATGACCATTAATATTACATTTAATATTTTAATACCCTCCCTTAATGGTCATCGTACAAACAAAAACTAAGTCTACCCATATTGTGCTGGTCATCAAAATGAATAGTGTGCAAACTCCTTTTGCTTAGTCTGCTTTGCTATGTGAGCACTTTGTTGAGATGCTTCCTGGTTGGACTTCTCATTAGCCAACCGCTTTCTGCAATACCTCTATATATGACCAATCTTCCCATAGTAATGGCAAGTAAAAGACTTCTTGGAGCCCTTTTGCTTATTCTGCTCTGCTATGTGAGCACTTTGTTGAGACGCTTCCTGGTTGGACTTCTCATCAGCCAACCGCTTTCTACAATACCTCTATATATGACCTATCTTCCCACAATATTGGAAAGTAAAAGACTTCTTGGAGCCCTCCTCCAAATTGCCTCGTCCTGTCTGCTGAGTGGACTTGCCTTTGCCAACGTCCTTGGTAGTAAATGCTTGTTCAACATTAGGAGACTCATTCTTGCTCCCAAACTACTTCCTCCACCTATCTTGCTGCAAAAGCTTGTTGCATAGTTCATCAAACTTCAAGTCAACATTGGTGGATGTAATGTTGAGCGTTTCGATGAAGTGCTCGTAGGAATGTGGGAAACTCTTCAAAGTGATCACCACCACATCCTCCTCTTCCATCTTACAACCAATGGCCTCCAATTGATCGTGAATATTTTTTATTTTCATCAAATGCTCTTGCAAAGTCACTTGGTCTTCCATCATAATAGAGAAAAAGCATATTCTTCAGAAAGCAAGCCCTTTCCTTGTCTGAGGTCTCATGAAGATCTTTCAAATGCTTCCAGATCTCTGCAATAGATTTACCAAATGGTATTTCTGATAACATCTCATCGGTGACAAATAATTTTAGAAGCATAACTGCCTCCTTATTACTTCCATCATACTTGTCCCGATCCTTCCCAGCAACAGTGGGATGAACTTTTGTACCTAGAACAAGCGCATCCAAACACCGATACTCAAAGATGGTAAGCATCCTCTGCTTCCACGTGTTGTAATTCTTTCCATTGAACTGCTGTGAACTTTCCAACATAACATTGGACAAAGACGCCATCCCTCCCGTTTTCCAAAGCATGAAAAACGAGGTAAATCTATGATCAACTGGCAAAACACTGGACAATCAGTTGGTACAACACACAATTTTTTTGAAAAATCGTCTCAAAAAGAGGCTCAAAAATTGTAAGATTTTCTAAAAAAACCTTCAAAAACTCTAAAAAGTAAAGATTTTTTAGAAAAATTCTCATAAACTTAAATAAAAATTTTATAGAATTTTTTTCAAAAAGTCATGTAAATTCGAAAACTCTATACAGAAATTTTATTTTTCCAGAATTTTTGTCAAAATTGGCTAAAAATAAAACAACCCTTCAGGCTGCCATGAAAACACAAACTTCAAAAATCTTTAGCAACACTAGAAATTGCAGAAAACGAACTGGAAAAGGCACAAATCTTTAGAAGGAACCACGAATTGAAAAATGCGCACAAAACAGGAGAAAAAACGCGTCAAAAATTGTGTCAGAAACCCTAGATGAAGATATATTGCGCCCAGAAAAGACAATCTCTGACAGGTTGAGGAAAAGATAAACCCTAGTCTCAGAGAAAAACGCATGAGAGAGAGTCATGCGGGTAGCAGAAGAGAAATACGTGACAAAAATGAAGGTCACACACTAGAGGTTGCACAAAAATATGTCTTCAGACACTGTGAAAATCTCCAAACAACCTGTCGCGATTTACAGAACCCTTTAAAAATATGCAAGTTGCGATTTTGAAAATCGCCTAGAAAAACCCTTTTACAGTCATGACTTCAGACGCCCAGGACTGGAAAAAATTGCGCGAACTGTAGAGAAAGATCCACTAAATACTTAGAAAAATGCGCGTCAAAAGAAGATCCGTCGCTGAAAAAAAAAAGCCGCGTTTTTTTCATACGGTGCCACAAACTGAATACGTTATTTTAAAAAAAAATTTTACAACCAAAAAAACTCACAAAAATCAAAAGAAACCTCCACGATTTTTCCAAAAACAAACACGAGATTCATCTCACAAAACCCTTGAAAATTTTAGTAGATGAAACTCGGCTAACCAAGCTCGAACATGAGCTCTGATAACATGATAAATTCGGTAAATAATCAGATCGATCTTATTAACAGAAGAGCCTTGCTCTTATAGAATTTACAAACCCTACAAATTAGGGAGTAGCAATAGTTAATTGAACATTAACTAGTACAAGATAGGTAGTTAACAGATACAAAAGTAGAAGTTAACTAACATGGTACAAACAATTAACTAAACCAAACTAAAGCTTAAAAAGTGAAAAGATGCTAAAAGCAAACTAAGTTAACTACAAGTTAACTTACGACTAACTAAAGACTAAATAAAGCTAAGATGACCATTAATATTACATTTAGTATTTTAATAGATGAAGGCCATCATAAATGCAAAAGGGCAAAATTTTGAAGGAACTTTTTTCAAATAACTACACAATTATCAAAGAGAGATGGAACAAAATGACAACCCTACATTTTCTTGCCTTTGTATTGTGTCCCAAATATTATAGTGCTGAGATCCTTTCTGTGTCGACAAGGAATACTCCATACAAAGATCTTAAAGTCAACCAAGGGTACAAGGCAACACTTCGTAAACTCTTCATTGATCTTGACATGTGGGATGAAATTAGGATTGAGTTCATGGATTTTGTAAACTCCAATGACTTTAGTATTGATGCTTTTCATGACAACTTTAAGGTTGATGCTCATAGTTAGTGGTACTTCTATGTCCAATTATTCACACAACTACAACCTCTTGCAATCAAGATTTTATTGCAAGTAAGTTTTATACAAAAAGTCTTTTATCTTTTATGTTTCATTTATGATTTAAATTTTAAAATTTTATAACTCTTATCATAATGGACTGTGGAAATCTAATGTCTCTTATTTTTATAACTCTTACTCTCTAATTTTGTCTGAATAGGTTGTTAGTTCATTTGCATTTGAAAAGAACTGGAGCACATACTCCTTCATCCACTTAGTAAAGCACAACCATTGCACTCAAAAGATGTAGAGGACTTAGTGTATGTGCGTTCCAACTTGCAACTCCTTTCACACAAAGAAAATGACTACTAGGAAGGGGACATAAGGAAGTAGAATATCAAGTTAGAGCACATTGACTTGGATGCTACCACTTTCCATCTTGCAACACTTGATGTTGAGGGTGAGCCAACTAGCAAGCATGAAAGTGCTAGTGCCAATGGCATTGTTTGTGGTTCTTCTGGTATACTAATATCTACATCATCTAATATGGATGGTGATGATGATTTCTTTCAAGACCCATATGATGTTGATCCTTGATTAGTGATGGTTGATTGTTGACAATTTGATATTATTATTTTTAATTTTAATATATATAATGATATTCAAATTTAACTAATTGACATTGCAGCATTTTAAATTTTTATGATGATTTTGTTTATTATATGATTCTATGTGATATTTTGAACTTAACAGCTGCTACAAATTCGTGTATTTTTATATTTTTATATTTTGTATGGACAAACCCAAAATAACCCAACTCTCCAAATCTTCTTGACCGAATCCACAAACCAAACTTATGAACCTAAACCTGTGAACCTGAACTCGAGTTAATACCAAGATCGGTAACTTAGTTTTCTCCATTAGGAGATTTATTTTGGAATAGTTCGTATTTGAGACAGTAATCCTTGGTTTTGTCTCCCCTAGTGTCACATATAAAGGTTTGCTTGTGCAACCCTAGACACGGCGTCATTAAAATAAGGAGAGTGAGTAACATGAAATGGAATGCCATTCAGAAAAAAGAAAGAAATATGCCCCTTTAATTTTTCTTGGAATTTTCACAACACAATCAACACTACGCCAAATGAATTAGCGTTAGCTCCAAAATTGAAACCCAATTTAAAATGATCTCAACGCCAAGAATGCACACTCAATCCCTATGAAGGAGAGGTGTTGTCATATGGCGGAGATAACTAACCAATAACTGAAATGAAATTACAATTGAATGGAGCTAGGCGGTAAACCAGCCATGAAAGAATTCCACACTTTCACTAAATCAGTGGGGGGAAAAAGATTACAAAACAAACTAATTCATCCGCTGCGGCGGGCATCCACTAGTGAGTGGGAATTCACCACTTTTCAGTGGGTATAAATGAGAGAATTAACAAGTTCTTTTTCCACACTAGCGGTAAACCATCCAGGGGTTACAAATGTGATAATTAAACACAAATAAAGCAGTAATAAATGGACTGAAACAATACTATTGTTATCAGCCTTACAATGTAGAGAACTACTGCAAATTACAAGTGTTTTCAATAGAATCAAAGTACAACTGATAGAAGATGATCTCTCTTCATGATACCTTTCTGAATTATTGAAAATCAAACCAAAATCTGAACCTTAAGCAATCTGATTTTTCATACCAGCAAACTGAGATTTCTTACCAGCAATTAGCCATCAATTAACTACTCATATCTTCACCCCAAAGCTTCTACCTTCTTCAAATGGACTGCACATGAGCACTAGCAGCATAGTTGCCCAAGAAATATTGCATCACAAGGAAAGAACTAAGTCTGAAATAAAATACCAACTCATTAAAATACAGACCAGCAACCATGATCTCCCTATAATGCTCAAATCTTATTCAAATCACCTCTAATCCAACCCAACACTGTTATGATATAAATCTGATATAAAACCAACAACTGTAATTTATCAAACCAGCAACTAATCAACACCCAAGAATACACAAAACTCTTACCAAACTCCTCCAAAATCCAATGAAACTGAAATTTCATCAATTCCAAAGCTGGGCGACCAAGAAGCAGCCACTATCCAAGCACAAATATCACCAAAATGACCCAGCACGAAATCCAAAGCACCAAGTACAAGGTACGGCCCTAGGAAGAAGTCAACCTTGCTTTAAAAATCAATCTTTCCATGATAAAATCTGCAAATGCACAATTAGGGGCGCCAAGAGTAAAGACATTGAATAATCAAATACCCATAATGAAATTAAATTCCCTCTATGAGCTGCAATTAAAAACATCTTCAACAATACAAAACTAGCAAGCTCAAATCTGGAAATTTTCACCAAATTCACCAACGTTGAAGCTCAATGTGCACTTCTGAATGAATCACACTCCCAATTGACCATTTAGGGAACCATAGTTTCAAGCTCGAAGAATGGTGTAAAATACTAAGCTCCCCCTTAGCCGGGTTCTGAAATCAATTCAGCAGCATAACTTTACAATATTTTCCAAAGATGAGAAATGAATGAGCAATGGCCTGCTTTTATAGAATTGAAGGTGACTGTTGGCTCTTCAACTTCCATCTTTTTTTTCCCTCCAAAAGAGACATCCATTTCACTTTTGAAATATTTTAACTTTTTAAAACATTAAATTCACCTTTCTAGGCATCCAAGACTTGAGGAGAAATATTTACTTTAGAAATATTTAAATAATCTCTCAATGAGACATCCACCCTCAAAGGCCACCTTTTAAAACAACTTTAAGTCATTAATACTAGGCCAAGGGGGCCAATAAGAAATTATAACATTAATGACTTAGAATAAATAATTTTACCCAAAATGAGCCTCAAAATGCTGAAAGCCAAATATGCTCCAAACTGCACTGCTCGAAATGGAAACTGAGCTGACTGCTGATGCTATTGCCCAAGATGGCACTGCCAAAAATAGAACTTACTAAAAATAGTAAATTCTAAAAAGTTGCCCAATGCCTTTGCAAAACATACCACTACGAAGCTCTCTGAAAACCCAGAAAACTCCACCAGACATGCATCCGAAACTCTAACATACAAGCCATCAGAAATGCATCAAAACCCCTATAAAATAGGAAACCCTAATTTTACCTCTGACGAGCCTACGGGCTTCCGGAAATAGGCTATCAGTCACTAAAGGGCGTATAGCTAAAATGGGAACATTACAGAGGGTGAGCCAACTAGCAAGCATGAAAGTGCTAGTGCCAATGGCATTGTTTGTGGTTCTTTTGGTATACTAATATCTACATCATCTAATATGGATGGTGATGATGATTTCTTTCAAGACCCATATGATGTTGATCCTTGATTAGTGATGGTTGATTGTTGACAATTTGATAATATTATTTTTAATTTTAATATATATAATGATATTCAAATTTAACTAATTGACATTGCAGCATTTTAAATTTTTATGATGATTTTGTTTATTATATGATTCTATGTGATATTTTGAACTTAACAGCTGCTACAAATTCGTGTATTTTTTTATTTTTATATTTTGTATGGACAAACCCAAAATAACCCAACTCTCCAAATCTTCTTGACCGAATCCACAAACCAAACTTATGAACCTAAACCTGTGAACCTGAACTCGAGTTAATACCAAGATCGGTAACTTAGTTTTCTCCATTAGGAGATTTATTTTGGAATAGTTCTTATTTGAGACAGTAATCCTTAGTTTTGTCTCCCCTAGTGCCACATATAAAGGTTTGCTTGTGCAACCCTAGACACGGCGTCATTAAAATAAGGAGAGTGAGTAACATGAAATGGAATGCCATTCAGAAAAAAGAAAGAAGAAAAAAGTTCTCTAGCGACATGATTTGCCTATTCTTTGGTTTGTATATCAAACATAGCTTCCTTTGGGTTTAGTGTTGAAACTATGGCCACACATTTTCCCCAAGGGTCAGTTGCACTCAATGCAAAAATAGGAACTTGTGCATGTAGAGTGCTAGTAGTTCTAGAATAAGGTGATAGTGGCAAGGTAACAAAAGGAATAGATATGACACAATTAGACAATTTTATTAACCCAGCCCTTTGTTTAACTGAGAGTTGATTGCATACCCCAACTCCTTTACCGACAATGTTAGGAAAGCATTCACTGTTGTAATGCTGCCATAGTATTCAAGGGCACACAAATGGCATTTCCATAGGCAAGTTTGCCTTGAATTAATAGTTTTGTTGGATCTAATCTTGTTGCAAATTGTCATAAAGGGGTCTTCTTATTGAGTGGACCTTTGAATAAAAATTCCAAACATCTTGGAAGGGCAATTGAAATTCACAATGCTTCCAGTTGAATTACCATTTTGACTGCTCCCTTTGTTAGCCTTTCCCGTCTTGCACTTCTGCTACCAATTTTTGGATTTCCCAACATATTAATTCTTCAAGAAACTCACATACTGGTACTGCAAAAACAAAGTAAAATTGACGTTTTACTAATCAAATAAGGACTCAAGATACAAGGTTTTTCCTTCTACTTTCCATAGTTCAGGTTACATGAGGCATTGAAGTTGAGGGTATATAGAATTTGCAATATTTCTTTGAGTTATCGAAGACTCTCAAGACATTATTTGACATTATTTGATTAGCCTATTGTAACTAAATATTAGAAACAATTACTAGTCGTACAAACATAAGGATTTTCTTCCACTTTTGTTACTTCAGGTCACATGAGGTGCAAAAGCAAAGGACACAAAGGTTGCATTCCTTGAGTTATCTACGTCTCCTAAGACATTATTTGGTTAGATTATTGCAACCAAAAGTTAAAAACAATCTCTATTTGACATAAGGATTTTCCTATTTGATTAGCCTATTGTAACTTAATATTAGAAACAATTACTAGTCGTACAAACATAAGGATTTTCTTCCACTTTTGTTACTTCAGGTCACATGAGGTGCAAAAGCAAAGGACACAAAGGTTGCATTCCTTGAGTTATCTACGTCTCCTAAGACATTATTTGGTTAGATTATTGCAACCAAAAGTTAAAAACAATCTCTATTTGACATAAGGATTTTCCTTCTGTTTTTTCTCACTTAGTTCATGTTAAGTCCAAAAATAGAGGTTACAATTCTTCTTTGAGTTATTTAAGACTCCCAATACATAATTTGATTAGACCATTGTGAATAAAATTAAAAAGAAATTGTAGTTATACAAACACAATGATTTTTCTTCTATTTTTATTACTTCAAGTTGCATGAGCTGCAAAAGAAGGGGATACATAGAATTTCCAATTCCATTTAACATTATTTAATATTTAGTATTTTTAGAAGTTAAAAAATTGTCTCATGAATGACATAGTTTGAACTTTGAGGTAGAAACTTGAAAATGGGAAGATGAATGGTCATTGGGAATTAGGAACATACCTAAAGGAGCTGGTGTTGGTCTTCTTCCTCTTGCTCTTTCTTATCCCTTCTCCACTTTTCTTCTTTTTATGTATTTCTCTTCTTTGCTTTGGGGGATTGCAATTGGGCATGGCTTGGGATTTTTATATGTATCTTAGGTTGGAGGCCTTGGAAGGGTCCATGTTAAGGTTTAGGTTTAGCACTTTTTTTAAAATAAAAAATTGTTTGTTTTCTTAAAATTGATGTCCTTGGGATGGTGGAGTGACCTTAGACACCCTTGCAAAAGAGAGGCGTCCTTGTAGATACCCTTTCTTTCTGAGGATGAGCCCATGTTGGTACTATGGAGGACTGGGGACATTTTTTCTCTGTATCACTACCCTTGGAACATCCTTGTTTTGGGGTATGCTTGTAAAACTTGGGGGATGTGCCCTTGGGTACACAAAGAAAATGAAAGCCCAAATCAAATTTCAAGAGCTGGAAGTGAAGAAAGTTTATGACAATGGACAAAATGAAACCCAAGGTTGAAAGGAATTTTGAATATCTTCGAAGAAGAGGGTTCAGTTGTAGAGAAGAAAAATGCTTCTAGGTTTACAACACTTGAGAGGAGAAAAATCTAGAAGGTGAACTCAGCTGCATCAAATTTCAAGATTTGGAATCAAAGAAGAGTTAATGACAAAGAAGAAAATGAAGCTCAAGGTTGAAAGGAATCTTGAGTAACTTCAGAGAAGAGATTGCGAGCCCATGCAAGTTGAGAAGAGGGAAAGATTAGTCATAGTACAGGTGAAGTTTGCTTGGAAGGAAAATGGGGGTAACTTTTGGAGAAAGATTTATCCAAGAAGAATCAAAGTTTTTTTACAACTAGTATGGTAGTGCTTGACCTAACAAGTGGCAACCTAACTCACTACATCCTTTTGACAAAGGGACATTGTTGTCCAGCATGCAAGGCTCGTTTAAGGGTGCGTTCTAGCTATCTAGGAGAGGATAGGCTATCTAGTAGTGTTTCACCCATCCAAGCATAGGGACTCACCTATTTGGCATTAGGCAACCACTTGGGAAGGTCCTCAAATGGGGGATAGTGTGTGAGATGAGGGGACCATTCAAGAGGGTAGTGTAGTAGTATCCATCTCATTGGAACAAGGGGTCCATTGAACCTTTAGTACCAATGGAAATGTTCATTAATCCCCATCCATTTGTGAGGAAATGTAGCATCTTGGATGAGCATAACCATTTGGAGGTGTCATTTTCATGGACAACAAGATTGTCATCTATCTAGAGCAATTGATCTATGCCAAAGTGAGTTTTTTTTATTTTAACACTTTTGGAGGTCTAGCATGTGTGGACAATTGAAGATTGAGAGGAGACAAAAAAGCCTTGGAGGTGCTAAGGTTGGAAAAGCAACTCATTGAATATGACAAATGAATACAAATGAAAGGCACATAGTTGTAGAGTGCTAGGAATCAAGCATATCAAACTAAGAAAAGAGAAGTTGCTTGTAACAAAGCAATGAAAGTTGAGATGAAGCTAGCTACAATTTGGCATTGGATGCAAAGGTTGAAAAGTGAATGAAGACAATAAAGTAGTGGAAAGCTATGGAGGCAATGTGTGATTGAACGATTAGAAAGCTTAATGACAAAAGGCTTAAAAAGGGAATTTAATGATTGTAAGAAAGTTATTCCTAGTGAGGGAAGAATTGAGTGAGAACAAGGGCTTAAAGTTGACATCTCTTTTTGAGACTCCTAGAAACTGCTTATCTTTTGTTCCAACTTCTCCTATGACTTGCCTTCTGGAGTACGAGAGTTCAAAACCAGTATTTCAGCTCACATTTCCTTTCTTGATGATCATAAAGGATGATGGCACACCTTAAAAGAAGGGTAGATATATTAGGAAATTATGGTTATTATATGAATTAAGAACTAAGCTAAATTAATAAACAAGTCTTATGTTATGAAAAGGATATACCATATGAATGGGTTGTTTAATCTATCATTGAATAGGTGGTTCCAGACACTGATGGTTGTCTCTAACCATTGCACCTTCTAACCTGGAGGCTGGAATGTGATATAGTGTGTTGAATTCATTGGACAAGATGTGGTAGTGGATCTTATGTCATAGATTTCTATTGACATACAACAATAAGATATTCTATTATACATCAATAAGTATAATGGAAAAGAATCTATTCTCATTTATTTTTGTGCTAATTGGGTGATGCAACCTTTATGTATAGCGCAATATGTGTATACTCATTCTGTATGATATTATATTGTGGGCAAAGTTAATATCGTATATGATATATGTGTCATTTGCGTAGCTATGTGCAAGAATGCTACAACATTAGAACATTGTTTTGCCACAAGATCTAAGCCAATAGGCTTCCTAGAGAAATGTTTTGGTAGAGTTTTGTTTTAGTGTGGTTGGAAAAAATTTCAGGGAAGGATTAAGATAGCTTGCAAAATTTGTGCACTGCAACCAGTCCATGATCATGGTTATGATGTATCAAAATAACTTATGGATTGTACAACTTAGTTGGGTCATCGATGATACATGATGCATTTATTCATTTTTTCTCTTAATATTTGCATGGTTGTACAGTGTACTTGTACTTTTTATTGGAAGGATGTGCTCCAAAGGTGACTTTATTGTTTGCCATTCCTTTTCTGGAGACCATTGGTTTTTTGAAATTGGAATAATATCTTTTAGGACCCAGAAGTAGATGGATCTTTAGTAAACAAAAACAACGTGCATTTTATTAAACTTAGATTGGCATGGAGGTTATCTAATTTTTGGGCATGTTTTCTGGTTTTGAACAGTACCTAAGATTGAGGGATCTTCAAAGGAGATCCTATACGCACTACTTTTATGAGGGAACTGTTGGTGCTGGTCTACCAATAATCAGCACTCTGCGTGGCCTTTTGGAAACTGGTGATAAAATTTTACGGATTGAAGGCATATTCAGGTGAAGTGCTTATTTTTGTCACTTAAAGAATGTTGTTTTATATTTGTTTTGTTGGTGCATTTAGAAGGGTTTTTAAGTGTCTCCAAACAGCATCATTAGATGTCATTGATTTATCATCTGAATTAGAGTTCGTCTGTTAGTTAATTTGGCACCAAGCTGTCTGTTTTATTGTGATATGGGTAGACAACTTTCTTTCATGGTGTTTCTAAATGTAAACATGGTTACCTTACTTTGTTGATATTGTAGTATAGAAAACAGAGGCTTCTTTAATAAACCCTGGCATTATGTATGACAGATTTAAATTTTTTATTGCAGTGGAACTTTGAGTTACATTTTTAACAGTTTCTCTGGGCAAGAAAATTTTAGTGAGATTGTAGCAAAGGCAATGAAAGCTGGGTATACTGAACCAGACCCTAGGGATGATCTATCAGGCATGGATGTTGCTAGAAAGGTAATACTATCGTTATTATGTTGGAAATTTTCATACTCATGAGCTCATATCTGACCTTTGCAATGCAGCTATTTCACCCCAGATCGGTAAAATTGCATAGTCTTTTAGTGGCAGCAGTTATCTTCAAGATTACGTTATAGCAGATTTTATTATTATCATAACAATTGATATAATAAAATGTAAATAGATATATAAATATATTGAACTTTGGAGTATGTGAAGAACAATCAAACTCTTGATTAGAAAATTTGATGGTTTTTAAGTTACTGTTCTTGCCTTGCCAACAATTGCTTAAATGCCTCAACAGGTGGTTTTCGAGGAAACTAAATGGATACAATAATTTAAAATTCAAAATCAAATCAATGCATGGTGAGTATAACCTTGCACTAGTCTCACCAGCCTACATTAATCTAGTGATTACAACCTTTTAGGCAGTAGATGTTTTAAGAAAATATGACTAGGATGATTACTTGAACACAACTCCAGTGATTCTGACAAGCCTACTCTCATGGCCTATGATAATGCGAACTCACATTTCATGGTTGGTGGTATTCTAGAACACTCTCTTGAGGTTTGTAGTATCCTCAAGATTGTCAATCTACCTCCATCAGATGCCATATAAACTTTTCTAGTGGTTCAAGACAATTTGGATAGATTGGACATGGTGCTATTCAAGCACACACAATGACAAAACCTTATGTGGTTGCAGTCGTTAGCTTTGTTAGGGTCTCAGACCTATAGATCAAATCATCAAATCACTGATGTACATTAACAACAGGTTACTATTGTGTGCCGATAGTGTTGGGCTTTCATCCTAAAAAGGGCTGAGCCCTTCCTATGTGGTGTAGATAGGCATCAGGTACCCGGTGAAGGACAGAATCTCACAGCCTCCAAACACAACAGCAACTCTTAAATGTACTACAGAAGCAATGGCAACAAATACTAACTTTATTTATCAACCAAGATTGCATGCTTCCCCACAGGCAATCAGTCCAGCTATAAAGACCTTCAAAGTTCAAATATCAAATCAGAAAGCTACAACAATCTATGGGCTGTATACAGCCACTATCACACAGGCATGCAGCCCAGCGTAACCATCCAGAAAACTCAGAAATTCAAACTGTTACACTCATACAGGACAACAATCTTGATTCAAAAAAAAACTATCCTTTTCTTTGTGCCGTTCCTGTTCTGTTTTTCTATTACTCTGCCTACCTACAAATATATTCTGATTTCAAAGCAGCTACCCTGTAAGCTTAAGTCGCCAGTAATTTAACCCTAGAACAATTTCCACGATCTACCAGTAATAACTGCTGCAGCGAATGGTAGTGGGAGAAGCGCCCAGCAACATAAAAACTGTAAACGCCAGCAGGAGATTAATATTGACGCCTCTATTAAAAGACAATGCCAGCAAAGAGACTGCCGCTGCCTAAATACCCATGACCCACAATATAACCTTAATTGCCCAGCATAGGAGACAAATTTGTGGGTCTTGTTGTGACCTTTTCACACACCGCCCCATTCAAAATAGGGACCCCCTAATTTTTGCTTTGTTCCTGTCTTTTGGCTTTGATCTTGTGTCTGTCTCACTCTTTTCTATCCACCCTTTTCTGATGATGTACCCATCTTTCTGACCTGGATTGGAATTTTGGTTAGGTTTGGGGAGCATCTGTGGAATTAGGGTTTTGAATCTTCGTGTTAGTTTGAGGTCAAATTGAGTTGGCTAATTGAATTCTGACTGTTACACCGTGCTTAGAACACTTTAAGTTACCTGCCTGCAAATTTTGAGTTGAAATGGACCACTTGCTATTTTGAGCAGTCCGGGCTTCAGGGGCTAATTTTAGGGTTTGCATGTATGATTTTCCAATGCATGTCTAGATACTCTTTTTGGGTTTTTTGAGACCTTCACGATGATATGACATGCAAGCTGCGACAATGACTTTTAACAATTTTGGCTTCGGAGGCTAATTTTAGGGTTTGCATGTAGGGTTTTTCATTGTATGTCAGGATATTCTTTATGGGTTTTTTGAAAGCTTTGCAATGATGTGACATGCAGGCAGAGTTGATAATTTTTCAGGGACTTACTATTTTTAGCCGGTGCTCGCATGCAAACCAATTTACTGGGTTTTTTTGGGTTTCTTGAGGTCTCTCAGGCAGTGTGACATGCAAACGCATCTGGTAGATGGTTGAACACTTTTTCAGACGTTTACTATTTTTAGCAGGTCCACTCCAGCAGCTCCCCAACACTTTAGTATCACAAACAGAGCGACATGCAACAAAAATGGGATCAAACAGAGGTCGTTTGAGGCGCATGCAACTCAAATTAGGGTTTCCAGCTTCGGGACTCAAAATGAGGGGTAAAACACCAGAATCTATGAAAACGAATGTATCCCATTGCAATCAGTATCCTTGAAGTTATCCACTGGTGAAATTTGAGCATGATCCGAGTACTTACTATTTATAGTAAGTCACCTCCAGAAACAGGCTATAAATAGCAGGTTAGCACGAGGCACCAGTGTGAATAGGTCAAATAGGTTTACGAGGCCCCCATGGAGCAAATTTCAAGTCAAACAAAGTTGCAGAAGTTCGAAAATCAGGCACTTTCTATTTTTAGCAGGTCCATATTTAGCAGGCTCGATGCCATCAACACTTCAACTTTCAGGATTGAGCATCACGCAACGAGAACGGTACCCTATCCAAATCAGCATTCTTCAAAATTTGAGCTCATTCTGAGAACTTACTATTTTTAGCAAGTCACTAAAAATGGCAGGTGCATGCAAACATTAGGTGTCGGCAGGCTAGTCTCGTCACGAGGGTCAAGCTAAGCAAAGATCAAGTCTTTAGAAGTGGAAAATCCTTGAAAATCATGAAGACTCTGAAACTTTCTAATAATAGTAGACTAGGGCAAGCCGAGGAGAAAGCTTGAAATTTCCTCAATCATGAACAATCAGAAGCTCACACCATCAAATCCGCCTTGAGATGAAGAAGATGGATGAAAATTTGCTGAGTCTGGAAAAATGAAAGTTTAGGGGGTCAAATGCGCCCTAGCTTGAGAGTTGATGAGTTGAAATTTTCTAAGCGATTGAAACTTGATGCTCCCCCTACCAAATGCACCTTAAGAAGCAAAAGGAGGCTTGAAATTTGTGTAAGTCAATAAATTGGAAGCCTACTCCCCTAAATGCGCCCTTCAAGGTGGCATAGCTAGAAATTCTTCTAAGTATCTAAAAGTTGAAGCTCATACCCTCACATGTGCCCATGAAGATCTTCCAAGTCATGAAATGGAAGTAGGCCTAGGCAAATGCACCCTGTTGTAACCAAAATTAAAATTTTTGTTACACTTAGATATTTTGAAGAAATGAGTAAAAGTCTTGTCAAATCAGTCAAAAAGGTCAAAATTTGGGTGTGCGCGTCTTGCATGAGGGGTTAAAACATAAAATTTTCAAAATCTGATGATTTGGGTCTGCTTAGAATGGCTTAAACAACAAAACCCAGATCTCAGTTTTTCATCCCTAAATTTTAGGAAAATTGCTATTCTTAGAAATTTTCTCGAAATAGTAACATTTTCTGGGTTTTTCTGGGTTTCTTTCGAAAAGGATACTGGCAAAATTTTCTAAAAATAGAAAGGTGGTCCGTTAGGGTTCAAATTGATTTTGATTGGCTCAAATCTCGCCCACATCAGACTGGTGCAGTCAGAATCTCAAATTGGTTAGTTTTGCCCTACTGGGTCTATTCTGCTTTTTCAGAAGCATATCTGGAGCTCCGAGGTCATCAATGGAGGTCATTCGACTGCCAGGTGTCAAATTCAACACTCGAACATTCAACAGAAGATGAATTCATGAAGCTATCATGAAGAATGAGAAAGAAAGTGAAAAATGAAGAAAATTTTCTAACACTGCTAGAATTGGGCGCCCTAGGTAAAGAAAAGGCGCCCATCTTTTTAGGGCATCAGATGTTGAAATTAGGGTTTGCGCCTCCAATCAAAGTTGCTCAATTCTCTATCAGCTTCGCAACGGTTTCAGCGGTGCGGTTATTAGATCGTCCAGTCATCCAAAATTCGACGCCAAACACGAGGTATTCAAATTGAAGCCAGAGTGGAAAGAAGTGAAATTTATCAAATGGGAAATTTGTCTAAGTGCTCAAGATGAAAGCTCCAACACTCAAATGCGCCCAAGTTGTAAGAAGGCACAAAATTTTCTAAGGCATTGAACAATGGAAGCTTGACCCCTCAAATGCGCCATCATGAAGAATGAGGTGAAGGAATTTTCTAAGGAAAGAAAAATGGAATGACAAAGTAGTAAATGCGCCCAACCTGTGAAGGTGACTCTTAAGTGATGAAAAATGTTGGACCCCACCTCAAGTCCGCCCAAGAAGGAGAGAAGATGGAATATGTGAACATTGGAGATAAATATTTTTCAAAGGGTGGAAAAATCAAATGTACCCCTTCATACATGCATACATAAATAATATATTTTCTGAGGGGAATTTTTTGTGGGTATTGGATATTTTTCTAAGTGAATGATTTTGACGCTTTTCACTCCTTACATGAGAACTTAAAATGAAGATTTTAAGCGGGCGCCTGGTTGATTGAAATTTTTCTAGAAAAAATAAAATTTTCTAAGGTAGAGAGATAAAATGAATATGCCTAAGAAGAGAAATAAAATTTTAAAAAAATAGTGCACCTGGCATAAGAAATGAAGGAAATTTCTTGGAATAAATAAAATTATTCTAAGGCGTTTGAAATAAAATATCTTGATTAAAAACGCCTTTGTCAAGGGTGAAATTTCTAAAATGTTGGAGATTTTACTTCCCATTAGTGTGTGAGATGACAAATTGTTACAGGCAGTTGAATGGGAAAAATTCAAATTTTGAAAGAAGAAAGAATCTCTAGCAATAGCAAATTCTATGACGACTCTATGATGACTAGGCACATCTTTGTGACAACTCGCCAGCCTTCTCTCCAAAATTGGGAAGTTACTAAGTAGTGGAGAAGAAAATTTATTGCAGTTGCTAAGCTGGGCATCCTCTCACAATTATATAAGCTTCGAAGTTATTCATTTTTCTTCACCAATTGCAGATTTGAAGTTGTGAGAAAAAGAGTGCTGAGAGGAAGGAATTTCTGAAGTAAGTGAGTTGAGTAAGGTTTTTCTATGTGTCGGAGTGATATTGCTGAAAGTTTCAAGCCTTGAAGTTTCAAGCTTTGAACTTTGAAGTTAGAATTCTTGAGGTTTGGAGTTAGAATTTTAATGCTGGAGGAATTTTTATTTTCGAAGTCAACTCCATTCTTCAGCCATCTCACGGTGATTTTATTTTCTAAAATCAGAATTCTAATGTTGATGTTTTGTTTTGCAAATGGTTGAAAGAGGAAGGGGAGATGTTGTTGGAACAAGCAAAGCTACAGGCAAAGCTCCACAAGCAGAAGCTGGCAAGGAGAATGCATCTAAGTAGGCGATTATGAAGAAGCTCAAGAAATCATTTCTTCCTGAATCGAAGTTTGTTTCGAAGCTGGGAGGGTTGACTGACACCAATCTTGGTTCATTCAACCTCGGAGCACTCAGAAGCAGAATGTATGGGCAGGGTGGTCATCAACCATCAATTACAACACATAATATTATGAAAAGTGGATTATATGTAGCTGCTGGTTTTCCACCAGCAATCTAGTGTCCAGAGCTGATTGCAGAATGTGCTAATTGCTATAGGTCAGATCGTAGGATAATAGTTTCTCCTGATGGCAAGTTGTTCACCAACCTCATGCCAGAAGCTATTGGAGAAGTGTTCGAAATTCCCACATTTGAGAAGATGCTCTACAAGACAAAAGAAAGGGTTGACAAAATGTACGCCTCCTCTTTTGAGAGATGCACTAGGAGAATTAATACATCTTGGATGCGGAAGCCTAGACCTCCTGGTGCCAAGTTGCCCAAACAAATTATCTCAGAGGAGCTGAAGCAAGAATACTGTGATCTCATTATGATGCTTAGTTGGGTGAATGGGAGCCCTCAAGTATATATTTTTGAGCCTTGGATGTTCTTCTATATCAGCGAAGTGATGGAGGGAAGAGAATATGTCGACTGGGCAAGGATGATCAGTGATAACATAGATGAACAATTCAGGAGCCTGAGGAGAATGAAGACTTTTTACGTGAGCTCGTACGTCATCTACATGCTGGCTCGGATGACAAAGTATAGAGGAATCACTTACAAAGAACCAATTGGAAGCGGTCCTGATCAGTACAAGATCCATGAGGCCTGCACACAGTTACACTTGACCAGTACTTCCCACTTCAAGAGGGTGAACGATGCTTTTACGATGCACATAATATGGACTCTCCAACGGAGAACACACCAGAGAATATCACAGGAGGCCCAAAAGTTAATTGAAGAGTACAGGTATTGGTTCATCCAATTCTCAAAGTTCACCTACATTAGGCTGCAGGGGTTCCACTCATACACCTACAGATTGCCGAGGTACCCCATTGACAGGATGGTGATGCTTGAAATATCTAGGCAACTCCTTGCCTACGATAAAATCCAAAAGAAGAAGAAAGGAGGGCTGAACTACCCCATTATTATGGGGAATTCAATTGAAGAGTGTCCATCTATACAAGCAGCCGGAGAAGTGGAGGACGAATTACAATTCTTCCACCTCACTCTTCACAATAGCAGACAAGATTTCGACCCCTATAGGAATATTGGAGTGGTGCAAGGTATGGAGCATGGGCATAAGGCTCATGTCGGGGATTTTTGGGCTAATGCAAAGGATGAAGTTGTAATTAGGAAGAGGATGTTCAGTAGGCTACCTCTGAAGCTGATTAGAGAATGCAAGGTTATTGTAGTCCCGGACCAAGTGGATGAGGATGTCAATATTATTCACCCAGATTATGAGTCAATGAAGGACACACCAGTCCCACCACTTGACTAGTCAAAGCCATAAATTATGGACTTGGACATGCTATCCATTCCAGTCTTGACATTCACAAGGAGCTGGGTTGAAAGACGCGTTAATAGGCTCAAGAGCAAGTTGATTGCTCTCACATACAACCTTATGGGAGATCAAAGGCTGCCTACTGCAAGGAAAAGAAAGCAGGCTACCCAAGTTGCAGAGCCATAGGAGGAAGTACCAGTTCAACCAACACCTCAAAGAACGAAGGAAGCATCACCCACGCAATTACTAACTCACTCTTCTAGTGTGCGTGAGGTTTCATTATTTGAGGGTCAGAGGGTTAGATTGGATGAAGAGCATGAGTTAGAGGAAGTCAATCCGCCGTTGCCTAGGGAGCCGGATAGTTAGAGTGTTAATGCTCCTAGGAGTGAGCCAACTGGAGGGAGAGGAAGAAACAAAAACTGACACTTGCTTGGAGCAGGCGATCGAGGCAGCCTTTGAGGATGAAAATACTACGGAGCCTGAAGTTCATGGTTTTGAGGAGGAAGTGCAGCACATAGAAATAGATGAGCCTCAACAAAATGGTGGTGGAGAAGAAGCTCGTGAGACAGAAGCAACGGAGGAACAACCACTTGTCATCTGTAGCATGCAGCAGGTTGTACCAAATTGGCTCACTACGAGGATGAGAAGAGATCCAGAGGATGACACCGACCCAACAATTGAGATGGAAGCTTTCCTTAACAGACTCAGTGGGTTGCCAAAGAAGAAAAGAGCTAGAAAATATTCAAAGATCAAAACAGATGAATCTGGTTCGCGCACCCTTCATGCTGTTGTTCCAAGGGAGGAATGTGATTGAGATGAAGAAATGCCTGAAAATTATGTGATCACCACTGTTGAACTAGGACGTCCTACAGGAGCACAAGTAATTGAGGAAGTTGATAGCTCCTTTCGGGCATTGAAAGATAGATTACTTCAGAAAGAAGAAAAATACAAGAAGTTGAAGAGGGAGCACAGGGCGTTGATTGGCTATGTGCAACACTTAGCGCGTCTGTGTGCACAGGAGAATCCAGTGGTGGACCTCCTGGCTGAGCTTCCAAGAGAGTTAGTTAGTGGGCTCAAAGAGCTGAAGAAGGCGATTCAGGAGGCAAACAAATGGGTGGGTGGTATCCATGTTGAAGCTGAAAAGTTCATTGAGGACCTTCTCTCATCTTTTCAACATGCCTCAAGCATCCTCACGTGTATGGAGAACATTGATCAAGCTTGGAATGAGACTCATATCTATCAGGACAACCATTCCACGCTTGGCAGCCCTTATGCATATGTTTGTGCAGACTTTGGTTGAAGGAGGAGTGATCCAAGAAGGAGATCGGTATGATTTTCTAGGCTGGTATTCTGCAGCATTCACTGGCCGAGGCTTCTTTGATACAACACGGGCATAATCGGTCAAAGTGAGGAAGGCAATTAGAAACATTCAGGAGGGCATCTTCAACACACTTGAGGCCTTGTTTGCAAAACGGTTAACTCCTGAGGAGGTGACATTAGATGGCTTGAAAGGCAGATTGCAGCCTTTCTTCTTAGAGGTGAGAACATTTGTCCAAGTTGATTTTGAGAACGTTTCCACTTTCTACAACATCATCCAGAGTATTTAGGAAGCCATTGAGGCCTAGAGAAAATCTTGCATTCGGCAGGAGTAGACGTTCACCATCCTCGAGTATCAGCTCAATCTCACTCCATCTATTTCGGTGCAAGAAGTTGAAGCAGTGCTGGCCCGATTCATTGATTTTGCAATCAGAGAGAAGAACAATGGGAACGCGTTCCTGGACGAGAATCTTTTGGAAGGGTGGTGGTCATTAATTGCCCGTAGTGGTCAAAGGGAGGAGTTTGTCATTTTGTGCTCATTTATTGCACCACTCCACCTTCTGGCGGCTATTAGGGTAGAATCTTGTTCAAGGCTTATGTGGCTCAATCTGAGCCGTCCATTGTAATTTGATCTAGGCTATCCATTCATATTGGCCAGCTATAAAAGGGGCACTCCCCCTCATTTGTAATTCATTAGGAGATTAGAGATTAGAGAGATAGATCATAGAGCATAGAGAGACAGCTTAGAGTTAGCATAGTTTCATAGTTTGAAGAAGAAGGAAAGTTTTTCCATTGAAAGCTTTGTAAGAAATTGTTGTAAACACTCTCATAATAAAAAGAGTTTTCGTTGATGATGGTCTCGTCTTTTGTTGTGAGCAGCTAGCAAGGTTTCTTCGTCCTGATTCAAATAGGATCTTAAAGTAGAATAAATTTCATTTCATGCCAGTAGCTAGTAATTGTGGAATGTAGTGTTTGATTCAAGCAAGCTTTGTCTAATCCATACCACTAGCGAACCTACTGATGGTGGGTTTGCCTTGCGTGGTCAACTGGAACCATTCGAATCTAACTTCAATTGCGATTCACATGTTGTCATGCATCGTTGTGATGGTGTCCTTATGTTGAGTTGTGATTTGAATACTTTTCGTTACTCCTTTGAAGATTGCACCGACTTCATGGAGGTTATCCTAAGCGAGGCAAAGCGAAGTCTGGTTGAAGTTTGTTGAAGCCGATCACCACGTCCCACACTTAGAGTAGATTATAGCATCTCTCATCCCTGCACCCTTTTAAATTCAGTATATTTCTGGTTAGTATTAGAAAACTTGCACTTACCTGACAAATATTTTGAACCACGTGAAACCCTTTAGTCTACTGTCTGTTGTTCGCTGTTGAACAATTGTGTAAGTCCCCTCGTGATACCAACAAATCAGAACGAACCAATTGAGACTATCCATTGCATAAAAGGAACCTTGGAGTTGAACGCATGAACTTTCTCGCAATCTTAGCATGTGGAATACTTTGATCAAGAGAGAATAGGGTAGTCGTTGGACACTTTATTCTGCTGTTTGGTGTAGGTCACAAAACACACATCAACAGGTCTCAGACTCACCAATACTAGTCAGCAAACAAAACAAAAAAAGAGAATATCCATGCCACATGAAACCTTTGGCAGGTCCCAGCAAGTAAGATGATGCAGAAGGAATATATGAAATTTTAATTCTGTCCTCATGTCCAAGAGGAATATGTGGGCCCCTGTAGAAACCCTTGTTTCCTCTGATTCTGAAAACTGACTGTTTTGATTGTTTTTTTTCTTGTTTTTGCGTTTTTGAAAGAAAATGTTGAATAAATTTATATAAAATAATGCAACACCGGAAATGATAGAATCTATTGAAAATGCTGATGCCAGTCTATTGATTAATCTTCTAGAATGATTACAAATAAGATTCGATAACATGCAACTAAAAAGCAACAGTATTTTGATAAAAACCTGATTATTGCAGCAAGCTGAAAGAAAACTCTGTGAACGTTCTGTGATAGCTTCTGAATGAAGGTATCCCTCTGAATGCAATAGATCAGCTGATATTTCACAGCCTCTGAACTACAACACTGAAGATGGCTCGTTCTCCAATGCCTGTAGACAACTGAAACCCTTGGCTTCGTTCTCCGGAAGAAGACTTGATCAAAAATTGATTTCAAAAACATAATGAGCTCAAATCCCAATGAAACCCTTATATCTCCTCAAGAGTTCGAATTTTCTCAATTAGGTTTCATTTAAATAAATTCAAACTTTTCTTTTTAATTTTTCAATAGTTTTCGAAAGCACTTTTAATTATAAAATATAATTAAAAGTGGCCCCTTCAATGATGGGCGACCCCTTTAGCAAAAATCACTTAAGTTATAATAAAATATTATAACTTTATATTATAATGCTCCAGTAATTAATATTTAATTAAATCAATTAAATATTAATATCTCCTTCAATATTAACCCGATGCTCGAGCCGTCTGAAGCTGACGAACAATGAAGTGATTTTGAACATAATCCATCCATACTGCTAAAAATAGCAGGGGTCCCACGCTGACTGCCAATAACTGCTAAAAATAGCAATCCGGCATAGTGAGCGAACGACCCAAAAAAGCCAATGATAACAATCGGCAACTGAAGCCAAGCCAAGCTCCATCAAGACCCTCTATCCATCCTATCAACCTCTTACGAATGATAATAGAAGCAATCCTCAACTCGATGTTTCAAAATTGGGACATCCGGCCGAAATTCTTTGTCCTCAAGCAATTCTACTCAAAGAAACCCAACTCCTTGAAGGCCTAAAATAAGAACCGTGGAAGTGTCCCACACATCTCTAACTGCCTCCTCGTAGCATCAACAAAACACAACGGCGCAAGCTATCCCTGATCCCAAACCCATAGTGAAAGTAGTTCTGTCATCCTCAGCTGCCACTGTGCGCTACTGCCTTCCAACTTCACCATGTTGTGAGTGGTGAGGTAACCAATGGGACCCATTCAATACCCAAAGGCCAAATCGTCACCACTGGATCCCAATACCCTGAATTCACATCCATCAGTATGTAGAGATAAAACTTCTAGAAGCATCTGCTACACTGAATCTCTCCCTGTCCTCTGCTAAACCCTCATGGATGTGATAACTGACCAAGCCATCATGCCAACTGACACCATAGTCATCCTGTAACCATGTACCCATAAGAAAACCTTGTGACATAGAAGTAGCAAACCCTATTGGATACATATCGTCATGATGTAAAACTGATAGCTGTCCCTGCAAGTGATCCCCCACAAACCACTGAGTCTGGCGCTTGCAGCTGCTAATCTCATCTTCTGAAGATGGTGAATACCCATCCCACAACGGATGGTATAACTCCGGGGCCAATCCACACCGATGCATCATCAAATCCTCCGTGTGTGGACCAAAGGAGAAGTGATAAACACTCCTCACTATGCAATCAAGATGAAATGCTCCCACCTCTGTCAATGGCTGACCATCATAGTCCTGGGGAAACAAATTAGCATAAGTACAAATCTCCATACTGGATGATGCCCCACATATCTCTTGTGACGACGATGAAGTAGTGACGTGATCTGTCACACAACTCTCGGAAAAATCAACTATCTCATCACAAGAGCTCTCAACCAAAACACTCATCCCATCTGAATTGACTGCACCAATATCTGCGATAGATGTAACCACATCCTCACTACAACTCGTGGATATAAGATCCTCATCAACTGCCTCTGTATATAACTGTATTGTATTTGCAGCTGGTGGAGACTGTGCCAAACTCAACTCCACGGTAAGCTCCTCCAACCGTGACTGTGACTTTTGAAGGGCCAACTGAGCACTCTCCAACGAGTCCATAGTCACCTCAAGCTCATGAGTGAGCTCATCGACCTGATCCTCTTTTCCCTTCAATGCATCATAACAAATGCAATCCCACTCGAGAAGAAAATCCCTGTCTGCAAGTAGTTTTAGGTAATTTTGTTTCATCACCCCAATTGCTTCAAGAAGTGCATGTATCTCTGCAAGGGAAAAACCACTATCACCGTGCTCATCTGTCAAAGGAGTACTCCAACCATAGGTAGCTAACATCTGATGAGCAACATCAAAATGCTCAATGGTTGTGGCAATCATATTGTCATTCACCTTTAGTTGCCCAACCAAATGATGACTCTGTAGCTTATGACCCCCATACAAGTTGTCAAGTTCACAATCTGCACTATGATATGAAGCTGATTCGTCATCACTCACTACATGATAAGCAGCATCATGTGTGCCTTCATCCATGCACACCTCAACATCTAAGGTACTGCTGCTATGTACCTCAAAGGACGACTCAACTGATAAAGTAGAAGCTGCTGATATAACAGTATCTTCACACACTTCCACTCCCGATGTAACTGTATCACCTTCCAACTCATAATCCTGGGATTCCATGTCAACATGTGAACCTTCTAACTTATTTTTTAAAGTCTGATCTGGAAAATCAGACTCACTAGGACATGAATCCTCAACACGTAATGCATCACTAGAACCCAATTCTTGAGTCCCTTCATGTGACAACTCAATAGGATCATTTTGCATATGTGAAATCACTGCTGTCTCATGCTCATGCAAAGTTTCATCATCGCTGTCATGAAAATCAGAAGTAGCCTCTACAGTAGAAACTTCTTGAGTCACCTCTTGCAAGGATGATGTAGATAAATCATTAACCAAAGCTGTTCTAGTGTCTTCTTGAATCAAATCAGCATGTCTATCAAATTCATCATTTAAATTTCTGCATACCTCATCGGAACTTGAAGACACCACATCATTCTCATGAAGAATTGTATCAATCACATGTGAAGATCCTCTACCCAATTCGTGTGTAAACAATTCATGGGCTATAGTGTGATACTCCTTCCTTGCTTGCTCAATTTTGTGGGAAAGACTTGGGTGCAATTCCATGTAACTTTTGAATGAACAGTTCTTCTTAACACGTTGAGGAAGAGTGTTATATTCCTCGAACATGCTAATCACTACCTCTTCTCTGTTTTGTGGTGTTGGAACTTTGCTGGTAGGAAGTGAAATAGATTTTTTAGGCTGTACCAACTTTGAAAGCGACTGCTCTAAACGCAACAACTCTCGATTGAGCTTGTATTGAGATTGTTCAAGCTCTTTCAATGCTTGTTTATTGTTGATCATTGTTGTCATGACGCCCATTTTCGCTGTTCAAACTGAAAACCAAATCCAACTAATTTGTGCACAACTGATTTTACACCTCCACCATGCAATACATTTCATCACTGGTTCTGTGTTTTGGTTTGTATTTGGTTGCTTGGATTGATACCAAATATATTTTTGAATTCTTGCAAGTGTAGTTTGAGTTCATCAACTAACAAGCTTAATGTCTAAATATGCCAATAGGATGCAATGCAAGTCCTTCAGTCTCCTTAAGGCTTGAATTTCAATGAGAAACTGCTTACAGAGATAAGCAGCTAATTGCTCTTCCCAAGAATGTAAATTCAGATTACAAACTCATACCCATACATTCATCTATTGACTCTTCCAACACATGCTCAGAAATGTGTTTCAGAGGTGATTTAATAGCAATTAAGCAGTTTACAGAGATATGTAAGATGTGAATTAACAATTATTCTCCAATACCAATCTTTCATATACAACAGAGATATATATCGATTTATATCAAATTTGAACTTATAGTGATCCTGGCAGCGACATCAACATGTGAATTTGCTTGAAACTACTTCCCTGGATGGATACGCTGAACTCCAAACGTGTGTCTGCTGAGTCAACATAAGGGGCACACCAATTCAATCGCATATCCTTTATCATATAAATCTGGAAATTAAACTTTAAAACCTTCTTAATCCTTGATGGCAGCGATTCCACTCCTAGCAGCTAGGCGTCACTCCCTTTCACAATTTTGTATTTTAATTGACTTCCATAATGAGATCGCTCTACTCATGCTGCGCTGGGGACCCTTTTTCCGTGATTGCTCCTTTAAGCTACCCTTGACAGGTGAAATGCAGTCCTCAATCCAAAATATTAAAGCAAGCAGGCAACACCCGATACCTCCATTCTGACGCAAATTGGAGAAAGAAAATTTGTTTTTGTCTTATCTGATTTACCTTTGACCCTTGTCCATTATGAAATTCGTCTTTAGCAGCAGCTCCCGAATTTCCTTGGCGCAAGACTCAAGGCCACGAATTCCTTTTTAAAGTTCGATCTTAATGTTTTTCACCATGAACATCTCCTAAGCTGCTCCCGATAGTTGAAGCTTTAATTCGGTATCCTTTCCCCTATCTTCTTAAAGTTTTTTTTTTTTATCGAATTTCCTTTTAGTTTTGAATTCCCGTCACGTTGAAAATCTGACGGCTCAAGGAAAAACCCGACGTCTTTTCCTACGGCTGCCTTGGACTTTAGCGTCGATCTTAGCAATATAAGACAGACGAATTTGTTATTCCGGCTCCTTCAGAAATATGTGTCTTTATCTTTAGCGGAGTGCTCTTAGAAAACGCAAGCAGCGCCCGATAAAAGAGAGAAAAGCGTTCTTCTTCTAAATATTTGCGTGCCCTTCTTGTCTCAGATAAGTCGCGATTCAACTTCCAACGTTTATGCCAAAGATTAATCAATCACTTTGTCTTTATTCTAGAGACTTCCCGTATGAAGCGTCGCATTTGTCTTTTCTGCAGATGTGAAAAGCCACGTCCTCCACAAAAATGACGGCCAAGTTTGAAATTAATCTCCAAGCCGTGCTAAGCGATTTTATTGCTTATATAGATTTCATCTTTTTCCAAGCTTCACCTTTCTGAATATTAAGAAAAATATAATCCTTTGCCAAAGTGAAACTCAAAGACACGGGTTCAACAGCAAGTAGATCGTTCCCAAAAAAAATTCGATGCCACAATATTTTAATCGATTTGTTCTTTCTGGAACTTAATATTCATAATTTTGATCCAAGCTAGGTATAAATTGAACCCTGAAATTAATTTTTTTCTGAAATCGGCTTCAAACCATGGAATATTTCTTTCTCACACAGGATGGCAGGATTTAGCTCTGATACCACTGTAGAAACCCTTGTTTCCTCTGATTCTGAAAACTGACTGTTTTGATTGTTTTTTTTCTTGTTTTTGCGTTTTTGAAAGAAAATGCTGAATAAATTTATATAAAATAATGCAACACCGGAAATGATAGAATCTATTGAAAATGCTGATGCCAGTCTATTGATTAATCTTCTGGAATGATTACAAATAAGATTCGATAACATGCAACTAAAAAGCAACAGTATTTTGATGAAAACCTGATTATTGCAGCAAGCTGAAAGAAAACTCTGTGAACGTTCTGTGATAGCTTCTGAATGAAGGTATCCCTCTGAATGCAATAGATCAGCTGATATTTCACAGCCTCTGAACTGCAACACTGAAGATGGCTCGTTCTCCAATGCCTGTAGACAACTGAAACCCTTGGCTTCGTTCTCCGGAAGAAGACTTGATCAAAAATTGATTTCAAAAACATAATGAGCTCAAATCCCAATGAAACCCTTATATCTCCTCAAGAGTTCAAATTTTCTCAATTAGGTTTTCATTTAAATAAATTCAAACTTTTCTTTTTAATTTTTCAATAGTTTTCAAAAGCACTTTTAATTATAAAATATAATTAAAAGTGGCTCCTTCAATGATGGGCGACCCCTTTAGCAAAAATCACTTAAGTTATAATAAAATATTATAACTTTATATTATAATGCTCCAGTAATTAATATTTAATTAAATCAATTAAATATTAATATCTCCTTCAATATTAACCCGATGCTCGAGCCGTCTGAAGCTGACGAACAATGAAGTGATTCTGAACATAATCCATCCATACTGTTAAAAATAGCAGGGGTCACACGCTGACTGCCAATAACTGCTAAAAATAGCAATCCGAGTAAATAGTGTCCGAACGAGCCCAAACGAAAGCCAACTGATAACAATCTAACAGCTGAAGCCAAGCCAAGCTCCATCAAGACCCTCTATCCATCCTATCAGCCTACGAGGGTCGCATAATAGGCTAAATCCATTGAACTCTGATGCTCGCAAAATTGGGGACATTACAGCCCCAGAACCAGACTAAAGAGGAACCACTAGCGCCAAGGAATTCTTTTCTCAACTAATAGGGGAAGGGTAATACATGGGCCCCAACAAGTAATCTGTAGCCCAATAGGAGTTTCAAACAAAAAGATGTGGTGTGTCCCAAGGAATCATTCTCTAATAATTCCCATAGTAAAATTTTCAACGCCCGGCATGAAAGAAAAAATAAACTGTCTATATGTCCAGCTCAGCTTCTGTGGACCTCATTGATCAGCTAAGAATTTCAAGAAGTCTGAAAGAAATAACCATTTGATGAAGAATGTTGGTGCCATATGCTAACCAGGCATGTGGGCTCAACCAAAGAACTAAAGTGAAAAGTTGAAAAGATACGTAAACAAGGGATAATTTGGAAACACAATAAAAATTAGAACAAAATTCAAAATTGAATTGCCATGTTTTTGGGTGATGTAGGATTGCTTATGGACCTAGATGCTCTTTCATCAATATGACACAAGGGATACTCCTCATTGGATGTGGGTAAAAACCCCTTAATCTAGATTCAATTATTGCATTTCAACATAATTTATTTCAATTGTTAGAAGATGAGGAGCCACATGGAAGACCAACTATTTCATCTTCTATAATGGTTGTTCAGCCTTCACAAATTTGTAACATTATGTACACATGCATGGTCATAGCCATTGGTAGCTTCAACAATGCCTTTCTCATGCCATTCCTTGAGCTTTGAACTACTAGCAGCTACTGATATTCATATAAATTATAAACCATTTTTTATTTATCAATTATCATTAACATTTATGATTTGACAATTGAGATTGTTATCAATTATTGGTTGAGTAACATGTTCTCAATTCTGTTTAATTTTGTACATTTTGTATGTATTCACACCCAACACACATATATATCCCCAAAATTTAGGAAAATATATGCCATCCCCACAACAACAATCTTCTGCTGAAACTGCATAAAGGCAAGTAGGAAGCTTGAATTCCTAAAACAAGAAAATACTTGCTATGCTGGATTTTATGAGCCATGTGGGTAGTTTGTTGTCCACAAAACTTTGTGCCAATCATTTTGGCCCTGCTTGGAGAAAATGGCTTGAAAATATAAGGTTCATTTCTTTTTTGAGTCTTTGCCATGTATTGTCTTGGACTTGAAGTGTGGCAAAAGAAGAATTAGATTTTTGTATCACAGATGAAATATGCCAAGGCATTGCTTAAGAAATTCAGGATAGAAGATTGCAAGCCCCTAGTGACACCCATGGAAACGAGATTGCAACTTTCTAGACATGATCGATCACCTTAGGTGAATGCTACTCTTTATTGCTAGTTGATCAGGAGTCTTATTTACATGAGGCCAAATATCAAGTATCAACTATGTTATCTATCTTTCAAGGTTTATGTAGGAACATAAGGTTTCACATTGGAAAGCAACAAAGTGAGTTTTGAGATACATCTGTGGTACAATGGAGTGTGGTCTAGAATATAAATAGAAATCTGCAGAGAGGCCAAGAATGAAGCAGCAAAAGACATGTAAAACCATCTGTAGTCACAAAAAATCCGCATATGTTTGGCAGATGCAAACATGAAGACAATATAGGAAAAAAGAAGACCTGAAGCAATTTAGGAAAGCTCCTGCCAGGAATAGGGAAAAAAGGTAGGAAAGTTAAAAATGTCATAAGAAAAAGGCAGGGAAACATAAAAGAGCCCACAAAGTAGTGCACGAGAAAAATCAACATGATGGATATGAAGAAGATACATTGTTAGAGGTCAAGCGAAGGCCAATCCATATGTGATAGAACAGTTTGCAAAAGAGGATAACATTCATGAAAAGGGTACAAAAGAAGTGGTTGTGGATTTGGAAAAAATAGTAAAATAGGCAGGGATGGGAGTACGACACAACAAACACAAGTCATTGCAGAGGAATGAAGGTATTCAATGCTAATTCTCAAAGTCTGATTGACTGGATGGGTTTAGTTTGACATACCAACCGTTCTATCAATGTACTTGATGGGCAGAATTCATCTTGTTTGCCATTGGGTGATCTACCCATGATCATATTCTGTTACATGTTAAAGGTCAAGAGAAGGCCAATCCATGTGCAATAGAGAACAGTTGCAAAAGAGGATGACATGAAAAGGGTACAAAAGAAGAGGTTGTAGATTTGGAAAAAATAGTAAAATAGGTAGCAATGGAAGTAGGTCACAACAGACAGAAGTCATTGCAGAGGAATGAAGGCATAAATGCTAATTCTCAAAGTCTGATTGACTGGATGGGTTTGATTTGACATGCCAACCATTCTATCAATGTACTGTATGGGTGATCTAACTATTATCATGTTCTGTTACATGGTGAGTGGCTTCATAAATTACATACAAAAAGTGGAGTTTTAACTTTTGATGGCTAAGAAGTACAATGTACAAACACCCATTAAATAGGATAGCAAACTGCTGCACAAGGCTTCTTTAGCGTATATAGTTCGCTAAGTCCTCTCCTGGGCTCCTTTTATGACTTAATTACTGAATCTGAATTTATTTTGCTGCAGATAGCAACCTTCATAAATACTTTTAGCTATATGACCAATATAATTTTTAGATGCTTGGAGCATAATAACATTTAAGAGTTTTGCACAAGTTCTATCAGTTCACAACGAGTGAATGGAATCATAAATAAGAAATTGCCTTTGCCTTCCACTTTACCCACTTAGTATAAAAGCTTTGTGTGCAATTATGAGGCTAGTTTACCCACTTGGCTAAGAGCTCAGTGTGCAATTTTGAAGTTAGTTTTTAGCCCAAGGTTAAAAATCTAACTGGCACTAACACAGCAAGATCATATTAGTGCTCGTTGACTTAGCTGAGCTACCTTTTGTATATATGCTAGTAAACAATATTTAGTTATGCTAAGAGATGCTACAGAGTCTTGCCCTGAGGTATATACCTTTTAGCTCAATGTTTTGGGCATGACAATTTCAATTTGCTGTTTGAAAGACTTGACTTTTAAACTGTCCTAGAAATGGTTACCAAGGTGATTATTTGTTTGCAGCACATGTTTTTAAAGATTTAGCATGACAATTTCAATTTGCTGTTTGAAAGACTTGTGAGTTGAAAACTGTCCTAAAAATGGTTACCGAGGCAATTGTTTGTTTGCAGCACACCTTTTAAAAAAATTTAGTGAGGTAATCTGTTCTTCAAATCATGATTTTTTTGTGCAGGTTATAATCCTTGCAAGGGAAAGTGGTTTAAAGCTAGAACTTAATGATATTCCAGTTCAGAATCTTGTTCCAGAACCTTTGCAGGTAACTTGTCATGCCTATCATGTACATCTATGTTTACTTTTAAAAGCATAAAATCTGTCATCCATGCTTCTGGTCATCAGTAGTATTCACCATATCTTTGATGTCTACATTTATCAGAAATTTCATCATTTTATTTTTTGGGTTCTTTTGATAGCAAATTTTGTCTCAAAAGGCAGATTCTTAATGTGGCCCCATGTATCATGATTCACAATGGCTTTTTCAGGGTTGCACTTCTGTGGAAGAATTTATGCAAAAACTTCCTGAGTTTGACCTTGAGATCTCAAAGCAAAGAGATGATGCAGAATCCTGTGGTGAGGTAAGTGAGACAGCAGGTTATGATTGGTTTTGCTCCTTAAATCAGATTTGAGTAAATAGAAGGATGATGAAAAAAAGAACTCTTATGGTTGGCATGAAAACTTAATGCCATAAACTCGGGGTCCTTCCACTTAGCAAGTAGATTTTAATTATTAAAAACCATTCTTATATCCTAGATATAATTGATTGGATATAAGAGGTGAGAAAATCTTCATCCAGAACTGGCATGCCACCTTAATACATAATTACTATTTCGTTTGCAAACATGACAACATGAAGGCAACTTTCACAGTTAAAATAATTTGTATTGTTCGTTTGGTAGGATTTTGTACAATTTGTGTGTTTGGAGATAGTTCTTAGGCGAGAGAGTAATCTCCTTCATCGTTTACTTGAATATCTGATTTTATACAAATTAGAAATTATTATTAATTTTAATTTTCTCGTTTATTTGTGGATTTGTTGGGCAGTGGGGTAATCTCTTTCATTGCTTACGTTGATTGTCTATGCTTATAGAAATCAGTAGTTACTAGTATCTTTTTCCTGTTATACATTTTTGGTATTTTAACTGCGATATCAAATACTGATTACTTAATGTACTGTTTGTCTTCAAAGGTTCTAAGATATGTTGGAGTGGTGGATATTCTTGCTAATGAGGGTCGTGTTGAGCTGAAGAGGTATTCTAAGGGACATCCATTTGCTCACCTATATGGATCTGACAATATCATTTTATTTACAACAAAAAGGTATCATGAGCAACCACTTATTGTGAGAGGACCAGGTGCAGGAGCAGAAGTCACTGCAGGTGGAGTTTTTAGTGACATTCTGCGGTTAGCCTCATATCTTGGTGCTCCATCTTAGTCATCTGAGTAAGACAGCATAAATGAACAAATGATGCTTCTCCTAGATGTGTGTAACGTAGCAATTGTGTAACTACCCAATGTGGTCAGTTTCTGCATGAAACCCACTAATTGGTTTTAGATGCTTTGATTTCTCTAGAATTTTCACTATGGATTATAGGTACGGGAAACAGACACTGTCAAGACTTTTGCAAAGTTATTTGATGGAAAAACTCGTCCAGTTTTGCCATTACAAGAAAGGAAGGATATGGTGGGTGGCATTTAGAAATATGATATTAAACACAATTTAAGATGCTGCTAAGCCCTTGCCAAGGCTAAGAGGTCTTGATCAAATATTGAAGCACTCTCCTCAAATTTGTACGTCATGTGATTAGTTCAAACTCGAGTTTTAAATGCGGCTGTCAATTGTTTATAAAACTGAAGATATTCTGCATGGTAACCCAATAGAAATACGGATTATAATTACTTTCTTAACCTAATCAAATGCAACAAGATTTTGCAAATATATATTTTCTACTAGGCGTTAATTCCCTTATGACGTGGCATTATTCATAAAGGGATTTGAAGTGGTACTTTGTCTTAGGCAAAAGAAATCGGGGAAAATGAATATGATCAAACGGCCAGAATGAGTACGAAATGTCTTCATTTTTATCAAGATATATACTTTTGCTATTTAATAAAGATCCTTGAGTTATAGGCTATTTATAATTTTGGGATTATGATTGTATAGAACTTACTCCCCAATGGATGCAACTCCCATTAAATATAAGGATTTTCTACGAACGACTATGCATTTTTCTCATCTTACATATGTATTCCCAAGAGCTCTAGACAAACTAGATATTCAACATAAGTTCCAGAAAATGAATAATTGTTTACCTCCATCAGTCATAGATTTCAAACCTGTGAAAGGTACGAGGACAAAATATTTTCTATGTAGTGTCAGATTGGATTCAAGGACAGTGGCGGCAATAGAGTGCGATTGATAAGATTTCAAAGTATAAATTAAAATTTAACGAATCCTGTTATTCCAAATATGTATATACAAAGCAATAAAAGTTAACGAACAATATAAGACAAGATTTTGTAAGTAGGGAAACTGTATTTACTGAAAAAACTCCATGTGATTAATAAAAAATTGGCAAGGAAAATGCAATGTTTCCACAATACATGTGCCTTTCATAAGATATGAGCCAAAAAGAATGAAAAGAGAAAATAAAACACATGACAGTACTAGAAGAAGCCCTTTGACAAACAGACCTAGGAGCTTTTACTTTTTAATTAGAGAAGAATATAAGAGGAGCTGCAGAGTAAATCCATCAACAAAGCTCTAGCCAACCTTTAAAGTGTGGGTAGTGTTCCTATTGCCCAAGGAAATAATTCTTTTATATAATTATAATGTTTTTCATAAGGAATCATCCCAATCTATTTAAATTATAGAAATAAAATTTATAGAAGAATTAATATCATAGGATAAAGGGTGACCCTCCAATACTTTTTAAACTTTCTCTGATAATAAGGAACATGGCATCATTATTTTATGCCTTTTAGAATAAGGTTTTATGTGGCTGTTTAGTTTATTTTGTTTAAAATTTACTTTTTTTTTCAAAAAACAGTGGATTTACAACTTATTTTTCTATTTAACAGTTGTTTTAAATTATAATATTTGTAATTATGTAATTTAAAAAAATATATTTCAAAGGTATATTTGTATTAAGAAGAGAAATTTTGTAAGGAAATGTAAAAAGTAAATAAATGTGTGCAATCATGTGATACTTTTCATTATGCGGTGGCTGCATAATTCAACCTCCTCAAATTTTCATAACATTTCAATCTCTGAGCTGCAGTAACATCATTATTATAAAAGAAAGATTATAAATTATCCATATACTTAATTTAAAATTTGCATGGAACTACTAGCTTCAATAAATAATGGCATAAGCCTCCTATTAATAATAATATTTTGTTATAAACGTTTTATTTTATAAAATATTTGAAATTAAAATAGAAAAGAATTTGAATGCATTGGTAAATCAAATTGTTGATATCAAATTGAAGTGATACAAATTGCCTAAAATATAGAATATTGCACCACTTTAAGGTCTTAATGAAAATATATAGATTGTCACTGTTGTGAGTTAAAATGACCAATTATATAAGATGATGGATGTATTTGAAATTTTCATTATGAATTTGAAAAATCCAAAGCTCTCGCTAATTTTTGAGCAAGTGTTGATAAATAAATTTAATTAAGCAAAAAGTAATAAATATAATGTACCTAAAACATTATCCAAGTCAAAGTAGATTATGAAGTTAGAGTAATGAGTTCTTGTTAATGGGATAAGTAATAGAGTCATTAACAAAGAAAAGGTAAAATTGATTATGACTTAACGGTTTTGTTAGAAATAGTTTGGGATTGATTGGGGCTTGGTGCATTATGTGTTGGGGGAGTGGTAAAGGGAGTGCAAGAGGTGGGGAGTCTTGTGGAAGATGTGAGGTGGATGATGGGGAAGGGAGAAGAAAGGAAAAAGGGAGGGGAGTTAAGTAGTGGGAGAGCGATGGAGTTGTGATGCTTTCTTCCTTTTTAAATATTCAAACAATGTACTTGAGGTAATAGTGGTGAAGGAATGAATTTGACAATAAAAAACATTTTGAAAATTGGTGGTTGATGGAGATTGATTGACTATTGTAAGGGAGAAACCTCCAGCTAAAAAAATGACAACATTTTGAGAGAAGCAAAGAATTTGATCAAGTGCTTTGATATAATAGATTTTAAACATTGTTTAGGTCGTGTAACAAGTTGATAGATGTTTTGGCTATGTTGGAATTGTGTAATGTCTTGAATTGTTTTTTTTTGAGTTCTCACTTTCATAATGAACTAACATGAATTCTCAACACCTTTTGATCACCAAGATTCTAATATGGGCAAGATGAGAGCATATAGTGAAAAGTTTAGAATAATATTATATTAAAATGCTTGGTGGTGGCAAGCCACACAACTTAATATTGCAAACTTTTACAAAATTTGAAAGTAATGATATGCTTATTTTGGTGGCAAGCTTATTAGATTCATCACAAAGTAAAAATTGAAAGTAACTAAAGTTAGTTCTGACACCAAGCTTTCTAGAATAATTTATAAGATCTAGCCAACAATTGCACAAATTAACATCAAAAAATTGGAAATGAAATCAATTCATTGATGTCATGGCAACATAGCCATCTAAACTTTCAATATTGAATTTAAATGAAAATTTTATATCCTTTCTAGCGGTTAATCATAGAAAATTACAAAATAATCAGTAGAAAGATTATTCTACTATTGCTAACCAAAATAAACAATACCAAAAATAATTATTAATATACGCTAAAATTGTCTATGTGCTACAATAGTATCAATAATACGTTGTAATAATTAATTATTAGAATATTTCCATTAACAAAAAGGCACTAGTCAATGATAAATAGCTCCCAAAAGGCGGTGGTTGAGTCCATGTACGACAACCCAAAGGAAGGAAGAATTAATATTTTATTTGGAGCGGTAGCCTTATGTAATGAATCACAACCTCTTTTAAAGGGTATAGTAGGCCTAAAAGAAAGTTAAAAGCTTAGTATTCTCAAATACAAATCTTTTAATAATAATCAACACCTTTAAGGATCAACAATAATAATATTATTCATGGCCTTTACTCCCTAGTTGATGGCTCCTCTTAAGACAACAAGTCTTCTCAAAATATTGGTTCTTAAGCACCTGGTGCAACTCTGATGTGCCTTGCCCCTATTTGTACATTGGAGAATCCCAACCTCCTACTCTAATCACTCTTCCTATTATGCCTTCAGCTTCATATCAACTTCAACCTACTCATGTGGTGGTGATTTGTTGTTTGGCTATCATTTTGTCATTTTGTTGTTCCTTCTATGCAATGGTTGGATCCTTCCTTCCCCTCCAGCCCCCTTGATGAAACATAATTATACTGAGAGGGGGGAGGGTGAATCAATCTTTTACTTTTTACAACTTAATCAACCACATCAGTAATACTTTAAAACTTAATCATCCACAACGATAACACACATACAAGATCTAACAATTAAGAACACAAGAACACATGATTTACGTGGAAACCCTTATGGGAGAAAACCATGACAATATATATAATTAAAACGAAAAAAAGGGAAAAGTCAGGGCATCTGGGAAAAAATGATTTATCTCAATTAATAAACCGGCTAAAAATTCCAACCATAAAGTAGCTAACACAGGCATTGTGGAAAGATGTTTTTATATCTTGCATTGTTCGTAAGTTCTCCTCAACCGTGATGACATCCAACCATGAACTTCAACTCTTCTTTTTTGAATGTAACAAAGACAATCAATGCCAATGACTAACATCAATTACAACTAATAGTCAATGTTGACAATAGATGCCAACAATCTCCATCAATGACAACCATCAGTGTTGACATCAATGACAACAACACAACTATTAGGGTTAGAAAGTAGATATCTAATAGTTAAATGCAGATTTGATCAATAAAATAGAGAAATAAAACACAAAAAAATTATAGCAGAAACAAGACAACACAAAAAATTTAACATGGTTCACCCAATCCGGGCTACATCCACAAAACCACAACCATCCAATGATTTTATTATCCAATGTAAAATATATTACAATCTTGCTAATAATGCCATACTGCAACCCCCATCCAAACCGCTTATAACAAGCCTTTCAAAAGCTTCCAGAATTAGGGTTTTTACAAAGTCAGTTTTTTTCCTTTTCGGTGATTTTTCCTTTTTCGGTGACAACACGAAAAAAAGGGATACATGTTGGGTGTACAGTATAGCATGATCAGTTGCCACATACCACAAAAATCTCCCACTTGGAGACTAATCAGGCTCCACACCAAACAACAACCATTAGTGTTGACATTAATGACAACAACTGCCAATAATCTTCCCCTTTGGCATTGATGGCAACACACTACTCACTCTTCCCCTTTGACATTATTGATGGAAACACACTACTCACTCTCCCCCTTTGATATTATTGATGGAAACACACTACTCACTCTCCCCCTTTGATATCAAGGACAAAGGGCCAAACACTTCTGCACAAGGCAACATGACTTTTTCTGTCTTTAGGAGCAAAGAGCAAAAGGATCTTTTGTTGAAGCAACAACACATGCTCCCCCTTTGACCAATGCCACTTCTTTTTCACACACATATACAACAACAACATAATTTCTTTAGGACTCCCCCTTACTACCAACTCCCCCTGAAAGGTAGCACCCATCAATCTAGGAGAAAATATATGACATGAATTTCTCCCCTTGGAAAGATGCACCATCTTATGCCTCTAATTAGAGCAAGGAGGGGCAATAACCCCTAGCTTTTTCCTTAAGTATTCAAAAGTATCCTTTGAAAGATCCTTTGTAAATATATCTACAATATGGTCCTTGGTAGGCACATACTCCATTTTGACTCCATGTTTTGCAACCTTCTCACTTAGAAAGTGATACCAGATTGAAATGTGTTTAGTCCTTGAGTGCATTACCATATTCTTAGAAATGTTAATAGCACCTATATTATCACACAGTATAGAAATAGGTTCATCATACACCACCTTTACATCATTTAAGATCTACTTCATCGAAAAGCACTTGAGTGCAGCAAGATGCTGCAACAATATATTTTACTTTTGTTGTGGACAAAGACATTGAATCACTCTTTTTACTGAACCATGAGACTAATCTATCTCCCAAAATGAATGCATTTCTACTTGTACTTCATTCATCAACACAACCTACCCAATCAACATCAGTATAGGAATTCAGAAAGAGATTTTGATCCTTTTTATACCATAGACAATAATATGGAGTTCCCATCAAGTATCTAAAAATTATTTTCACAACTTTCTCATGAGATTGCTTAGGATTGGCTCGAAATCTGGCAACTAAACATACCACAAGGATGATATCAGGTCTGAAAGCAATTAAGTACAATAATCCTCCAATCATAAACTTGTAGAGAGTCTGATCAACCTACAGAGACTTATTTGATTTACTTAGGTGACAACCAGTCACCATAGGAGTACCCACAAGTTTAGAATCTTTCATTCCAAACTTCTTCAACATTTCCTTTACATATTTGGCATGAGAAATGAAAATTCCACCATCTTGTTGAATAATCTTAAGACCAAGAAAGAAGGATAACTCATCGACCATTGACATTTCCACTGCAAATTCTTTTTGCGTCTCCTCTGCAAACTTTTTGCACATATTATCATCTCCACCAAAGATGATATCATCAACATACACAACTACAATCAACAACTTGTCTTCCTAAACTTTTATATATAGATTATTGTCCATGAATAGGTTTTCATCATTTTGAATCATTATATTCATCTTCAGAGGAACAATAGCTCTCCTTATAATATAATCCTCTTTTGATTTTCTCTCTTTGGTTATCATCAACAGATTCTTTATAGGGACATCTAGATGCAAGATGGCCAACCCTTCCACAATTGAAGCACTTGAATGGTAACTTACCTTTATATTTTTTGGTGCCTTTCTTCAATCTCCTCACAAAGCTTGCTTCAACTTCATCAAATTCATCAATTTGATCAACAACTTCATCTTCAATATTTTTGTTAACTTTGAATGCAACTTCTTTCTTTGGAACATCTTGACCAAATTCTCTCATCTCAAAGGTAGTAAGAGTACCAAACATTTCATCAACTAAATACTAATCCAAATCTTTAGATTCTTCAATGGAAAATAATTTGTGACTATAAGATTTTGGGAGAGACCTCAAAACCTTCTTTACAGTTGCACTTTCTTTTACTTCCCCACTAAGTCTAGACATCCCAGAGATAACTTCTTGTATCTTAGGCATATAACTTGCAATGTCTTCATCTTCAATCATCCATAGAGTCTCAAATCTTCTCTTGAAGATCTACATCTTGGATTGCTTCACTTTAGAATCTCCTTCATATATGCTACCAAGCTTCTCCCAAGCATCTTTTCCAGAATTGAAATTCATCACCTTCAACAATTATGAATCAGCTAATCCACACAAAATAGCATTCTTGGCTTTAGCGTTACATTCATAAAATTTGATTTCAGTTGGATCTGTAATAGGAGCGATATGAGTAGTATAACCACTTTTGACTAATTGCCAAACACCAAACCCTAGAGATTTTAGGTGTCCTCCCATTCTCAATTTCCAGTAGGAGTAATTAGTCCCATCAAGCCTAGGACCTTTGTATGAACTACCATGTTCCACCTGGATCTTTTCCTCAAGATGTTAAGCTTCTACAGAGGAACTTGGATTTGATACCAATTTTTGAACACTTTCGGAGATTGACAAGGGGGTGAATCCATCTACACAAAAATTAACCCCTTCTAGAACTTGAAACTTTCAACACAACTCAAAATCCTTTAGTAGATAAAGATAGAACTCTAAGCAAAGTAGTAGAGAAGAATATAGTAATTTGAATTTTTAACACCTCCAACAAACTTTACAAGTGAAAGACATAGCAATAATCATATCAGCAACAAAGAGAAAGATATATAGAACACACACATGCATAAAGAGACACCAGACTTATGTGGAAAAACCAATCAAGGAAAAACCATGATGAGAGTTAACTCATAGTATAAGGCTCACTGCCAAAAGACTTGCACGAAGGCTTGCTACCTTAAAGAAATATACGAAAAGGACTTGCAACACTAAAGTACCAACCAACTCCAGGAGCAAGATACAGGGGACCTTATGAGATTCACTATCTCAAAGCAGGATAAAAAAATATTTATAAGAGAATTAAAAAGATTGCCAACACGACTCTTTGTTGACTGAGGCGTTCAATGCTCAATTTATCTTTCCTTTCACAATATTTAGCACTATCTCTGCTGGATATTCAATATAGCTCATTTTTCCACATTTTTTCACTTGTACACTACTCCATCCATGTTGCATCCAAAATGATCTTGCATTTATATCTATTGCAACACTTTAATTCTTTAATTAGGCTAGGCAGGAAGAGAATAAACAATGAATTCAATTGATTGACCACCAAAGCATGATGCAATCCTATCCCAAGGATAGAGAAGACCAAAGAAAAACTTAACACTTCTTTCAATGTGATCCAAAATGATTTACATGCAGGCGCACATCAACCTAAGTCGGCATCAATGAAACGTGTGGATGAGACATTGAAGCACATAACCAGTTGACCCATAAATACTCTTTCAATTGAATTTACTTGATGCGGTCATAAACAGGATAGGTCAGGACCCAAATCTATCATGACACATCTTACATTGCTAGCACAGCCCCCCCAAACACACAACCCAAGCAAAGGAACAAGCCTTGTCGGCCAGATACCCACAAATAACCCAAAAACCCAACTCAAGGCACAATCAGCACCAAAGCGGCCAATTAGAAACATGAAAATCACATAGGGATGTTCCTTGAACATCCAATATCACTTCCATTCACTTATTTCATACTATCATGCCATCAATAGCCACCACAAACCAAAAAGGTACATAAAACTCTGTTCAGGAAACACATAATACATAACCAGATGATGTAACATTTGTAGAACAACTTGTAGACCACTTCAACATATGAGATTGGAACTGAGACATTGCATAGACTTTGTGACCACATTCACCAAGCTGTTGGAGCAAAGACCTTAATGTAGACAAATGCGGAGCATTTCTTGGACTAGTCCACACAACTAGCAACACTGCCAACCCTCTACAATTCACAGGAACCTCCTCGACAACACAGGTGACCTAAAAAGATAGGAGTACAAAATACACATAGAACTAACATTGAATACCAAATTGCAAGACTAGAACTACAACAATGAAGGAATGTGGAGCAATATTGTGCACCTATAGCAGCTAGTCTATCAACATATTTGTTCTGATTTCTAGGTATAGACAAGTTAAAAGAATGAAAATATTCAATAATGTCCCATACCTTATTCTTATGACTTTAACAAATAATTCTTGGTGACATAGAGACCTCTTACTTGATTGACAATTAGTTCACTATCCCCGTAGACTTGTAAACAATTGATTTTCTTTTTCCTTGCCCATTCTAACCCATGAATTAGTGCTTCATACTCAATTGTATTATTGGTACGGTTGAAGCAAAATATAAAAGAAAAATAG
>VDFB02256004.1:0-115596 GCA_007258455.2 Sequoia sempervirens
TTTTTAGATGCTTGGAGCATAATAACATTTAAGAGTTTTGCACAAGTTCTATCAGTTCACAACGAGTGAATGGAATCATAAATAAGAAATTGCCTTTGCCTTCCACTTTACCCACTTAGTATAAAAGCTTTGTGTGCAATTATGAGGCTAGTTTACCCACTTGGCTAAGAGCTCAGTGTGCAATTTTGAAGTTAGTTTTTAGCCCAAGGTTAAAAACCTAACTGGCACTAACACAGCAAGATCATATTAGTGCTCGTTGACTTAGCTGAGCTACCTTTTGTATATATGCTAGTAAACAATATTTAGTTATGCTAAGAGATGCTACAGAGTCTTGCCCTGAGGTATATACCTTTTAGCTCAATGTTTTGGGCATGACAATTTCAATTTGCTGTTTGAAAGACTTGACTTTTAAACTGTCCTAGAAATGGTTACCAAGGTGATTATTTGTTTGCAGCACATGTTTTTAAAGATTTAGCATGACAATTTCAATTTGCTGTTTGAAAGACTTGTGAGTTGAAAACTGTCCTAAAAATGGTTACCGAGGCAATTGTTTGTTTGCAGCACACCTTTTAAAAAAATTTAGTGAGGTAATCATGATTTTTTTGTGCAGGTTATAATCCTTGCAAGGGAAAGTGGTTTAAAGCTAGAACTTAATGATATTCCAGTTCAGAATCTTGTTCCAGAACCTTTGCAGGTAACTTGTCATGCCTATCATGTACATCTATGTTTACTTTTAAAAGCATAAAATCTGTCATCCATGCTTCTGGTCATCAGTAGTATTCACCATATCTTTGATGTCTACATTTATCAGAAATTTCATCATTTTATTTTTTGGGTTCTTTTGATGGCAAATTTTGTCTCAAAAGGCAGATTCTTAATGTGGCCCCATGTATCATGATTCACAATGGCTTTTTCAGGGTTGCACTTCTGTGGAAGAATTTATGCAAAAACTTCCTGAGTTTGACCTTGAGATCTCAAAGCAAAGAGATGATGCAGAATCCTGTGGTGAGGTAAGTGAGACAGCAGGTTATGATTGGTTTTGCTCCTTAAATCAGATTTGAGTAAATAGAAGGATGATGAAAAAAAGAACTCTTATGGTTGGCATGAAAACTTAATGCCATAAACTCGGGGTCCTTCCACTTAGCAAGTAGATTTTAATTATTAAAAACCATTCTTATATCCTAGATATAATTGATTGGATATAAGAGGTGAGAAAATCTTCATCCAGAACTGGCATGCCACCTTAATACATAATTACTATTTCGTTTGCAAACATGACAACATGAAGGCAACTTTCACAGTTTAAATAATTTGTATTGTTCGTTTGGTAGGATTTTGTACAATTTGTGTGTTTGGAGATAGTTCTTAGGCGAGAGAGTAATCTCCTTCATCGTTTACTTGAATATCTGATTTTATACAAATTAGAAATTATTATTAATTTTAATTTTCTCGTTTATTTGTGGATTTGTTGGGCAGTGGGGTAATCTCTTTCATTGCTTACGTTGATTGTCTATGCTTATAGAAATCAGTAGTTACTAGTATCTTTTTGCTGTTATACATTTTTGGTATTTTAACTGCGATATCAAATACTGATTACTTAATGTACTGTTTGTCTTCAAAGGTTCTAAGATATGTTGGAGTGGTGGATATTCTTGCTAATGAGGGTCGTGTTGAGCTGAAGAGGTATTCTAAGGGACATCCATTTGCTCACCTATATGGATCTGACAATATCATTTTATTTACAACAAAAAGGTATCATGAGCAACCACTTATTGTGAGAGGACCAGGTGCAGGAGCAGAAGTCACTGCAGGTGGAGTTTTTAGTGACATTCTGCGGTTAGCCTCATATCTTGGTGCTCCATCTTAGTCATCTGAGTAAGACAGCATAAATGAACAAATGATGCTTCTCCTAGATGTGTGTAACGTAGCAATTGTGTAACTACCCAATGTGGTCAGTTTCTGCATGAAACCCACTAATTGGTTTTAGATGCTTTGATTTCTCTAGAATTTTCACTATGGATTATAGGTACGGGAAACAGACACTGTCAAGACTTTTGCAAAGTTATTTGATGGAAAAACTCGTCCAGTTTTGCCATTACAAGAAAGGAAGGATATGGTGGGTGGCATTTAGAAATATGATATTAAACACAATTTAAGATGCCGCTAAGCCCTTGCCAAGGCTAAGAGGTCTTGATCAAATATTGAAGCACTCTCCTCAAATTTGTACGTCATGGGATTAGTTCAAACTCGAGTTTTAAATGCGGCTGTCAATTGTTTATAAAACTGAAGATACTCTGCATGGTAACCCAATAGAAATACGGATTATAATTACTTTCTTAACCTAATCAAATGCAACAAGATTTTGCAAATATATATTTTCTACTAGGCGTTAATTCCCTTATGACGTGGCATTATTCATAAAGGGATTTGAAGTGGTACTTTGTCTTAGGCAAAAGAAATCGGGGAAAATGAATATGATCAAACGGCCAGAATGAGTACGAAATGTCTTCATTTTTATCAAGATATATACTTTTGCTATTTAATAAAGATCCTTGAGTTATAGGCTATTTATAATTTTGGGATTATGATTGTATAGAACGTACTCCCCAATGGATGCAACTCCCATTAAATATAAGGATTTTTCTACGAACGACTATGCATTTTTCTCATCTTACATATGTATTCCCAAGAGCTCTAGACAAACTAGATATTCAACATAAGTTCCAGAAAATGAATAATTGTTTACCTCCATCAGTCATAGATTTCAAACCTGTGAAAGGTACGAGGACAAAATATTTTCTATGTAGTGTCAGATTGGATTCAAGGACAGTGGCGGCAATAGAGTGCGATTGATAAGATTTCAAAGTATAAATTAAAATTTAACGAATTCTGTTATTCCAAATATGTATATACAAAGCAATAAAAGTTAACGAACAATATAAGACAAGATTTTGTAAGTAGGGAAACTGTATTTACTGAAAAAACTCCATGTGATCAATAAAAAATTGGCAAGGAAAATGCAATGTTTCCACAATACATGTGCCTTTCATAAGATATGAGCCAAAAAGAATGAAAAGAGAAAATAAAATACATGACAGTACTAGAAGAAGCCCTTTGACAAACAGACCTAGGAGCTTTTACTTTTTAATTAGAGAAGAATATAAGAGGAGCTGCAGAGTAAATCCATCAACAAAGCTCTAGCCAACCTTTAAAGTGTGGGTAGTGTTCCTATTGCCCAAGGAAATAATTCTTTTATATAATTATAATGTTTTTCATAAGGAATCATCCCAATCTATTTAAATTATAGAAATAAAATTTATAGAAGAATTAATATCATAGGATAAAGGGTGACCCTCCAATACTTTTTAAACTTTCTCTGATAATAAGGAACATGGCATCATTATTTTATGCCTTTTAGAATAAGGTTTTATGTGGCTGTTTAGTTTATTTTGTTTAAAATTTACTTTTTTTTCAAAAAACAGTGGATTTACAACTTATTTTTCTATTTAACAGTTGTTTTAAATTATAATATTTGTAATTATGTAATTTAAAAAAATAAATTTCAAAGGTATATTTGTATTAAGAAGAGAAATTTTGTAAGGAAATGTAAAAAGTAAATAAATGTGTGCAATCATGTGATACTTTTCATTATGCGGTGGCTGCATAATTCAACCTCCTCAAATTTTCATAACATTTCAATCTCTGAGCTGCAGTAACATCATTATTATAAAAGAAAGATTATAAATTATCCATATACTTAATTTAAAATTTACATGGAACTACTAGCTTCAATAAATAATGGCATAAGCCTCCTATTAATAATAATATTTTGTTATAAACATTTTATTTTATAAAATATTTGAAATTAAAATAGAAAAGAATTTGAATGCATTGGTAAATCAAATTGTTGATATCAAATTGAAGTGATACAAATTGCCTAAAATATAGAATATTGCACCACTTTAAGGTCTTAATGAAAATATATAGATTGTCACTGTTGTGAGTTAAAATGACCAATTATATAAGATGATGGATGTATTTGAAATTTTCATTATGAATTTGAAAAATCCAAAGCTCTCGCTAATTTTTGAGCAAGTGTTGATAAATAAATTTAATTAAGCAAAAAGTAATAAATATAATGTACCTAAAACATTATCTAAGTCAAAGTAGATTATGAAGTTAGAGTAATGAGTTCTTGTTAATGGGATAAGTAATAGAGTCGTTAACAAAGAAAAGGTAAAATTGATTATGACTTAACGGTTTTGTTAGAAATAGTTTGGGATTGATTGGGGCTTGGTGCATTATGTGTTGGGGGAGTGGTAAAGGGAGTGCAAGAGGTGGGGAGTCTTGTGGAAGATGCGAGGTGGATGATGGGGAAGGGAGAAGAAAGGAAAAAGGGAGGGGAATTAAGTAGTGGGAGAGCGATGGAGTTGTGATGCTTTCTTCCTTTTTAAATATTCAAACAATGTACTTGAGGTAATAGTGGTGAAGGAATGAATTTGACAATAAAAAACATTTTGAAAATTGGTGGTTGATGGAGATTGATTGACTATTGTAAGGGAGAAACCTCCAACTAAAAAAATGACAACATTTTGAGAGAAGCAAAGAATTTGATCAAGTGCTTTGATATAATAGATTTTAAACATTGTTTAGGTCGTGTAACAAGTTGATAGATGTTTTGGCTATGTTGGAATTGTGTAATGTCTTGAATTGTTTTTTTTTGAGTTCTCACTTTCATAATGAACTAACATGAATTCTCAACACCTTTTGATCACCAAGATTCTAATATGGGCAAGATGAGAGCATATAGTGAAAAGTTTAGAATAATATTATATTAAAATGCTTGGTGGTGGCAAGCCACACAACTTAATATTGCAAACTTTTCCAAAATTTGAAAGTAATGATATGCTTATTTTGGTGGCGAGCTTATTAGATTCATCACAAAGTAAAAATTGAAAGTAACTAAAGTTAGTTCTAACACCAAGCTTTCTAGAATAATTTATAAGATCTAGCCAACAATTGCACAAATTAACATCAAAAAATTGGAAATGAAATCAATTCATTGATGTCATGGCAACATAGCCATCTAAACTTTCAATATTGAATTTAAATGAAAATTTTATATCCTTTCTAGCGGTTAATCATAGAAAATTACAAAATAATCAGTAGAAAGATTATTCTACTATTGCTAACCAAAATAAACAATACCAAAAATAATTATTAATATACGCTAAAATTATCTATGTGCTACAATAGTATCAATAATACATTGTAATAATTAATTATTAGAATATTTCCATTAACAAAAAGGCACTAGTCAATGATAAATAGCTCCCAAAAGGCGGTGGTTGAGTCCATGTACGACAACCCAAAGGAAGGAAGAATTAATATTTTATTTGGAGCGGTAGCCTTATGTAATGAATCACAACCTCTTTTAAAGGGTATAGTAGGCCTAAAAGAAAGTTAAAAGCTTAGTATTCTCAAATACAAATCTTTTAATAATAATCAACACCTTTAAGGATCAACAATAATAATATTATTCATGGCCTTTACTCCCTAGTTGATGGCTCCTCTTAAGACAACAAGTCTTCTCAAAATATTGGTTCTTAAGCACCTGGTGCAACTCTGATGTGCCTTGCCCCTATTTGTACATTGGAGAATCCCAACCTCCTACTCTAATCACTCTTCCTATTATGCCTTCAGCTTCATATCAACTTCAACCTACTCATGTGGTGGTGATTTGTTGTTTGGCTATCATTTTATCATTTTGTTGTTCCTTCTATGCAATGGTTGGATCCTTCCTTCCCCTCCAGCCCCCTTGATGAAACATAATTATACTGAGAGGGGGGAGGGTGAATCAATCTTTTACTTTTTACAACTTAATCAACCACATCAGTAATACTTTAAAACTTAATCATCCACAACGATAACACACATACAAGATCTAACAATTAAGAACACAAGAACACATGATTTACGTGGAAACCCTTATGGGAGAAAACCATGACAATATATATATATATATATATATATATATATATATATAATTAAAACGAAAAAAAGGGAAAAGTCAGGGCATCTGGGAAAAAATGATTTATCTCAATTAATAAACCGGCTAAAAATTCCAACCATAAAGTAGCTAACACAGGCGTTGTGGAAAGATGTTTTTATATCTTGCATTGTTCGTAAGTTCTCCTCAACCGTGATGACATCCAACCATGAACTTCAACTCTTCTTTTTTGAATGTAACAAAGACAATCAATGCCAAGGACTAACATCAATTACAACTAATAGTCAATGTTGACAATAGATGCGAACAATCTCCATCAATGACAACCATCAGTGTTGACATCAATGACAACAACACAACTGTTAGGGTTAGAAAGTAGATATCTAATAGTTAAATGCAGATTTGATCAATAAAATAGAGAAATAAAACACAAAAAATTATAGCAGAAACAAGACAACACAAAAAATTTAACGTGGTTCACCCAATCCGGGCTACATCCACAAAACCACAGCCATCCAATGATTTTATTATCCAGTGTAAAATATATTACAATCTTGCTAATAATGCCATACTGCAACCCCCATCCAAACCGCTTATAACAAGCCTTTCAAAAGCTTCCAGAATTAGGGTTTTTACAAAGTCAGTTTTTTTCCTTTTCGGTGATTTTTCCTTTTTCGGTGACAACACGAAAAAAAGGGATACATGTTGGGTGTACAGTATAGCATGATCAGTTGCCACATACCACAAAAATCTCCCACTTGGAGACTAATCATGCTCCACACCAAACAACAACCATTAGTGTTGACATTAATGACAACAACTGCCAATAATCTTCCCCTTTGGCATTGATGGCAACACACTACTCACTCTCCCCCTTTGACATTATTGATGGAAACACACCACTCACTCTCCCCCTTTGATATTATTGATGGAAACACACTACTCACTCTCCCCCTTTGACATCAAGGACAAAGGGCCAAACACTTCTGCACAAGGCAACATGACTTTTTTTGTCTTTAGGAGCAAAGAGCAAAAGGATCTTTTGTTGAAGCAACAACACATGCTCCCCCTTTGACCAACACCACTTCTTTTTCACACACATATACAACAACAACATAATTTCTTTAGGACTCCCCCTTACTACCAACTCCCCCTGAAAGGTAGCACCCATCAATCTAGGAGAAAAGATATGTCATGAATTTCTCCCCTTGGAAAGATGCACCATCTTATGCCTCTAATTAGAGCAAGGAGGGGCAATAACCCCTAGCTTTTTCCTTAAGTATTCAAAAGTATCCTTTGAAAGATCCTTTGTAAATATATCTACAATCTGGTCCTTGGTAGGCACATACTCCATTCTGACTCCATGTTTTGCAACCTTCTCACTTAGAAAGTGATACCAGATTGAAATGTGTTTAGTCCTTGAGTGCATTACCATATTCTTAGAAATGTTAATAGCACCTATATTATCACACAGTATAGAAATAGGTTCATCATACACCACCTTTACATCATTTAAGATCTACTTCATTGAAAAGCACTTCAGTGCAGCAAGATGCTGCAACAATATATTTTACTTTTGTTGTGGACAAAGACATTGAATCACGCTTTTTACTGAACCATGAGACTAATTTATCTCCCAAAATGAATGCATTTCTACTTGTACTTCATTCATCAACACAACCTACCCAATCAACATCAGTATAGGAATTCAGAAAGAGATTTTGATCCTTTTTATACCATAGACAATAATATGGAGTTCCCATCAAGTATCTAAAAATTATTTTCACAACTTTCTCATGAGATTGCTTAGGATTGGCTCGAAATCTGGCAACTAAACATACCACAAGGATGATATCAGGTCTGAAAGCAATTAAGTACAATAATCCTCCAATCATAAACCTGTAGAGAGTCTGATCAACCTATAGAGACTTATTTGATTTACTTAGGTGACAACCAGTCACCATAGGAGTACCCACAAGTTTAGAATCTTTCATTCCAAACTTCTTCAACATTTCCTTTACATATTTGGCATGAGAAATGAAAATTCCACCATCTTGTTGAATAATCTTAAGACCAAGAAAGAAGGATAACTCATCGACCATTGACATTTCCACTGCAAATTCTTTTTGCGTCTCCTCTGCAAACTTTTTGCACATATTATCATCTCCACCAAAGATGATATCATCAACATACACAACTACAATCAACAACTTGTCTTCCTAAACTTTTATATATAGATTATTGTCCATGAATAGGTTTTCATCATTTTGAATCATTATATTCATCTTCAGAGGAACAATAGCTCTCCTTATAATATAATCCTCTTTTGATTTTCTCTCTTTGGTTATCATCAACAGATTCTTTATAGGGACATCTAGATGCAAGATGGCCAACCCTTCCACAATTGAAGCACTTGAATGGTAACTTACCTTTATATTTTTTGGTGCCTTTCTTCAATCTCCTCACAAAGTTTGCTTCAACTTCATCAAATTCATCAATTTGATCAACAACTTCATCTTCAATATTTTTGTTAACTTTGAATGCAACTTCTTTTTTTGGAACATCTTGACCAAATTCTCTCATCTCAAAGGTAGTAAGAGTACCAAACATTTCATCAACTAAATACTAATCCAAATCTTTAGATTCTTCAATGGAAAATAATTTGTGACTATAAGATTTTGGGAGAGACCTCAAAACCTTCTTTACAGTTGCACTTTCTTTTACTTCCCCACTAAGTCTAGACATCCCAGAGATAACTTCTTGTATCTTAGGCATATAACTTGCAATGTCTTCATCTTCAATCATCCATAGAGTCTCAAATCTGCTCTTGAAGATCTACATCTTGGATTGCTTCACTTTAGAATCTCCTTCATATATGCTACCAAGCTTCTCCCAAGCATCTTTTCCAGAATTGCAATTCATCACCTTCAACAATTATGAATCAGCTAATCCACACAAAATAGCATTCTTGGCTTTAGCGTTACATTCATATAATTTGATTTCAGTTGGATCTGTAATAGGAGCGATATAAGTAGTATAACCACTTTTGACTAATTGCCAAACACCAAACCCTAGAGATTTTAGGTGTCCTCCCATTCTCAATTTCCAGTAGGAGTAATTAGTCCCATCAAGCCTAGGACCTTTGTATGAACTACCATGTTCCACCTGGGTCTTTTCCTCAAGATGTTAAGCTTCTACAGAGGAACTTGGATTTGATACCAATTTTTGAACACTTTCGGAGATTGACAAGGGGGTGAATCCATCTACACAAAAATTAACCCCTTCTAGAACTTGAAACTTTCAACACAACTCAAAATCCTTTAGCAGATAAAGATAGAACTCTAAGCAAAGTAGTAGAGAAGAATATAGTAATTTGAATTTTTAACACCTCCAGCAAACTTTACAAGTGAAAGACATAGCAATAATCATATCAGCAACAAAGAGAAAGATATATAGAACACACACATGCATAAAGAGACACCAGACTTATGTGGAAAAACCAATCAAGGAAAAACCATGATGAGAGTTAACTCATAGTATAAGGCTCACTGCCAAAAGACTTGCACGAAGGCTTGCTACCTTAAAGAAATATACGAAAAGGACTTGCAACACTAAAGTACCAACCAACTCCAGGAGCAAGATACAGGGGACCTTATGAGATTCACTATCTCAAAGCAGGATAAAAAATATTTATAAGAGAATTAAAAAGATTGCCAACACAACTCTTTGTTGACTGAGGCGTTCAATGCTCAATTTATCTTTCCTTTCACAATATTTAGCACTATTCTGCTAGATATTCAATATAGCTCATTTTTCCACATTTTTTCACTTGTACACTACTCCATCCATGTTGCATCCAAAATGATCTTGCATTTATATCTATTGCAACACTTTAATTCTTTAATTAGGCTAGGCAGGAAGAGAATAAACAATGAATTCAATTGATCGACCACCAAAGCATGATGCAATCCTATCCCAAGGATAGAGAAGACCAAAGAAAAACTTAACACTTCTTTCAATGTGATCCAAAATGATTTACATGCAAGCGCACATCAACCTAAGTCGACATCAATGAAACGTGTGGATGAGACATTGAAGCACATAACCAGTTGACCCATAAATACTCTTTCAATTGAATTTACTTGATGCGGTCATAAACAGGATAGGTCAGGACCCAAATCTATCATGACACATCTTACATTGCTAGCACAGCCCCCCCAAACACACAACCCAAGCAAAGGAACAAGCCTTGTCGGCCAGATACCCACAAATAACCCAAAAACCCAACTCAAGGCACAATCAACACCAAAGCGGCCAATTAGAAACATGAAAATCACATAGGGATGTTCCTTGAACATCCAATATCACTTCCATGCACTCATTTCATACTATCATGCCATCAATAGCCACCACAAACCAAAAAGGTACATAAAACTCTGTTCAGGAAACACATAATACATAACCAGATGATGTAACATTTGTAGAACAACTTGTAGACCACTTCAACATATGAGATTGGAACTGAGACATTGCATAGACTTTGTGACCACATTCACCAAGCTGCTGGAGCAAAGACCTTAATGTAGACAAATGCAAAGCATTTCTTGGACTAGTCCACACAACTAGCAACACTGCCAACCCTCTACAATTCACAGGAACCTCCTCGACAACACAGGTGACCTAAAAAGATAGGAGTACAAAATACACATAGAACTAACATTGAATACCAAATTGAAAGACTAGAACTACAACAATGAAGGAATGTGGAGCAATATTGTGCACCTATAGCAGCTAGTCTATCAACATATTTATTCTGATTTCTAGGTATAGACAAGTTAAAAGAATGAAAATATTCAATAATGTCCCATACCTTATTCTTATGACTTTAACAAATAATTCTTGGTGACATAGAGACCTCTTACTTGATTGACAATTAGTTCACTATCCCCGTAGACTTGTAAACAATTGATTTTCTTTTTCCTTGCCCATTCTAACCCATGAATTAGTGCTTCATACTCAATTGTATTATTGGTACGGTTGAAGCAAAATATAAAAGAAAAATAGTACGTCTAACCTTGAGGATATGTAAGCATTGCACCACCTCCAACACCATTTTTACTTCTTGACCCATCAAAGTATAATTTCCATACTTCATTAGACTATTGGTTACATTGTTGTCCCTCATTTTTTACCATGTTAGGGATCATAGAACCTTGCTCATGCGTCAAATACACCCCCAAGCATATTTCTTCTGGTTGTTTATTTGAAATATCCTCATTATCAGCTGCCCACTCATGGAATAAGATATCAAGTATGTCATCCACTTGAGTTTCATTTTCTTGGAAAATAGGTTGTTCATCATGGTAAAAAATAGTGAAATTAGCATCAACAACACTTGGCACATATGGTTTAATGTGTCTTTTAGCTATGGGTTCTGATTTTAAAGTTACTTTAGTGCCATATCTTGTTCTAAAGAGCATGTGAGACCAATATGAAGATAGAAAATGACCTATTTTTGTAGTGAAGTCCCTAAATAGGCATAAGGCGAAGTATGGTGGTAGCTCTATGGTGCAGGAGCACCATTTTTCATTTAAGCCTCCATGAGGCCAAATTGTAAATAAGTGGTTAAGAAGTGTTAGGGGTCATTTAATAAGGTCTTTCAAGACCATTCTTATGTATTAAGGTAATTTGATAAGTAATTAGGTGTGTTTGGTCGGTTTGGAGTCCTTCAAGTCATATTTTGTAATGTTGTTAAAAAAGTTGTCATGGGCAAAATTGAAAAATTGCAACAAAAAGGAAGTTGATGGGTTAAGGTCGGTTGGAAAGGGAAAATTTTGTTTGTAACTATTTGAAAAGGCATACATAAGCCTCACACAAGTCGAGGTAGGAGGAGAGTTTGAATTGTAATAGAAAATCTTCAATGAAACTCTATTGTTTCTCAGAAATCACTAGTCAAATGTGATTGCAGGCTTTTGTACGACCATGTACTAAAGGGTAAGTCATTGGATATGATAGGGATGTGATTCTACTTTATTTTTCAAATTTTTTCACTCATTTTCATCAAATATAGAGAAAGATATTGTATTTTTATTACAGACAGATCATAAACCCTCCTAGGGTAAACAATGGCTAAACAAAATTAAGAATCTCTTGAAATAACAGGTGGAAAATGCTAATTTTTGGTGGATATGCTTCTTAAATCATATACTCTTATATTCCAATTTTTTAGTTTGTGAAGGTATGATTTGCTAATGTTAAATTGATGCCCTAGGACTGAATTTACATATGTTTAGGTTGGTACAGTAGCATAAACAGAGGGTTTTGTTGTTTTGTTGTTGAATTTAATATCCATCATGAGGGGAAGTGTTTGGGAATAGTTTCAAGGTGTATGGGAGACCTTTTTCAGTTTGGGTTTTGTCAAAATAATCAAGATTGGAGCATATATCTTTAAAATGGTTATGACTATGTTTTATATGGTAGACTGGTAAAGAAAGTTAAGTAAGGGTTTAGAACGCTTGTTTGTAAAAACTAGTGAACACAATCAATGTATGCTTGGAGTTGACATTGTGGAATGTTGTGAAAGTTGAGATTTGATGGAACTAAATGTTCTCATCCCTGTTAGCCTATTGCATTGTTCTGGTAGAATTGTTGACAGTCAAAGTTATGGTTCTGTTCAATATGAATTGGAAGTCTTTTGTGGGCTGGCTTAAACCCCTGTTAAGTTCATTTAGTTTGTATGTTATGTATGCCATAAAAGCTTTGAAGGAAGTCAAAGATCCCCTATAAGTGGTGAAGGATAAAGTTGTAGGGAGTGATTAGTCTAAGGAAGCCTAAATAGGCCTAAAAGGCAAGGTATAGTCATTAATTAGTGGTGTTGTTACAAAACAAATAAATCTACATTTTTGATATGTTTTAAAAGGTCAACAAAGGTACTCGAATGTGGGATCACAGTTGGTGTATTTTGTCTAACCAGAGAATTAGTGATGACAGACCCTAGTTGAAGGGCTACAAGGTTGTGGTGCAGTCTATGAAGCAAAGACCTAATATTGATATGTCTATGTTGCTGATAGGGTTATGCATGGAATAATTTGTTTTCCTTATGAAAGGTCCAATCCAAGGTCAGATAAAGATTTTTGTTGTTGTTTCCTTATTATGAGTGGTTGAAAGAATGCCTCCAGGAATGCCTAATAGCATGTGTTATACAAAGATTGCCTTGAGATACTTTGAAGGTTTGTGAGATGTGTTTTGGGACCCCTTAGCACTGCATCACTCTATGACATAAAGGTCTTGTGGTATGGATACGTTTGGGAATGCATGCAAGGTAAGAATCACACCTTTCATGACTCCAAATGTGTTCACATTTGTTCCATATAGTTGTACTACTCATTTTTCTAATTATTGGTATTATATTCCTTACTTATCAATAATTTGCTTAGGCATCACATAACTACTAGCACCTGAATAGATCTTGCAATTATAGACCAAGTGATCACTAATGATCAATGAGACATAAAAATGGGGTGGTTTGACCTCTTTGTTTTTTTGCCCAATATTTGTTTTAGGTGCATTCATGACTACTAATATGGATTGGTCTTTGAATGACTCATTTGACACACTTAAATTAGATAAAGCAGATTAGAGGTCTTTTTCCCTGGGATAGTTAGTGAATCCCACATAGACATAGAAACACTAGTTCTTTTCATGTTCTTAGGAATATTAAATGGGACAACAGTAACCTTTGGTTGACTCTTTGGGGCATCAACTTCACTTTGAAAAAGTTTTGCTTGGGTTTGATTCCTAAGTTGCTCCTTGTTTGTGAATGTTTGATTCCTTTGAAGGACTTGCACATTTGAGGATGTTGATGGACCAATAAGACCTTTATCGGCTTGGGAAGCTTGAAAAGTTACCTTATTAGCTATTTGTTCAAGCTCTACAACTCTTTTCTTGCTTCTAATGTTGGCTACAACTAAAGGATAGGTCTAAATTACCCCACAAAACTCCTCACCTTGCCAATTGAAAAGTGTTGTTTCATCTTGATGATCTCCTTGCTATTGTTCATACTTTTCATGAGACATATTTGGTTGTAAACTTGAGTTATTTTGGACCATTAGAGCTTGGTTGATTACCCCATTTGAATGTGTAGCCTAGTTGTGTGGTTGATTGCATGGGAAACTCCATTCCATGTCCTATGCCAAGTTGGTTTGAACTGGTACCAATTCCTTTGAAGTACTTGCAACATTAGGATTATAGGCATGTAATGGTCTAAAATTGATGGCTTGTCTTTTTCCTTGATTTTTTACATGATATGACAGCCTATTGGGTTGATTTTGTTGTTGTGAGGGTTGAAAATAAGCTCAAGTGATATGGTCTATAATTTTGACTTTGTTGCTTCTTTAGGTTAACTAGTTCATTGCCAAAGTTTTGCAAAAGGCCTTTTATCTCTTGTAGCTCAAGAGATTGTGTTGGGTCCATAGTACCAAGTATATAGATATGTATATTAGTAGTTGAGATGGCAACAATGGGAGGCACTTACAAAGGAATAAGTGGTGCACTTTAGGGAAGAAAGGCATAGGAGGTCTTGGGGAAATTTTACCATCTTGAATAAGGTTATTTTCTACTCTTATTGCTATGTCAAAAGCACCTGGAAGTGTCCCTCCACCCATAGATTGTATCATGACTGCAATATCACTATTTAGAGCTCTCAAATAATATAAAAAATCATGTTTAGGAGATGGTCTTATCATTTGTGGGATTCTATCCTAAGTCTTTTTGGAAATGGTTGTTGAAATCAGTTATGAACTCATGTGGATCCCTCTTGATTGTAGTCAGTCGCTCAACTAATGACAAATTATCAGATTTATCTTCAAAATGTTTGCATAATAACTCACCTAGCTAGTCCCAAGTGTTGATTCAATTCACTCCTAACCCTCTAAACCACTGTAAAGATTTTCCTTTCAAAGTTGTTGTTAGTAATCTAACTACAACATTCTCTTCAGTGATATGATAGACTACACAAAGCATAGCCACATCTTTTATGTGCTCATTGGGTGTAATATGATCTTCACCAATATAAAATGGGGCACTTTTCAAGGCTTCCATGGGAATTTCATCATGTTGTTGCAAGTTGAGTGGGTTGCCTTGATTGAAAAGAACAAAACCATGATTCCTTGTTGTAGTAATAGGAACCAAAGGTGATTGGTTTAAAAAAATATGTGAAAAAGGCCTACTAAGAAGGGGTGTAGAAAGTGTTCTCATTGTTGGTCTTGCACTATTTTTTACTATTCTACCTTTTCTTCCGAGTGGAGAGAGCTTCAAGTAAGAGAATAGTTCTAAACCCCCTCTAGTTTGTGTCCTCATTCACTTTTGCACTGATCCTTTCAAAACCAAATCTCTAGAGTCACCAGGTATGTATGTGACACCTCTCGAAGGTTCGAAACATTTTTGCACATACTAGAATAGCAATGCAATGGAGATCATATTGAACTGAAAACTATTTTTTTGTCCCATCGAGCATACCTATAGTGCCCCTCCATCAGTGTTGTCGTTGTGTTTTGTCGTTCGTTTTACTTCGAGGTCAAGTACTACTTGGATTTGTGTTTGCTTGAGTTAATTGTTGATTAGTGTTTTTGTTTGATTATTTTGTTAAAATAAAGATTATTGAAATCAAAAGGGCTTTGGAATAATTAAATGAAATTTTATTATATAATTTATGCCTTGATTAAATAAAATTTATAAAATTCCTTATTTCATTTTAATAAATTAAACTTATGGTTTAAAATGGAATATTTAAATAAAAATATTAAATTGATGAGATTGTATAAATAAATTATAAGCAAGATTAAATTAATAAACCAGATATTTTAATGGTTTAATCTTTTGTGTGTAAATTTATAGGACAAAGTTAAAAAAAAAAAACAAATTATAAAATAAAAACAAATTGAAGAAATTGTGAATTGTGGGGAAATATAAAAGAAATAAATTAATGAATTTAATGGAGTGGATGCAATTACAGATAGTGGAGGATAATAAATAAAGTAGTGGAAGTTAACTGAAAAGGGGCTTTTTGATATTTTTTTGAGGTAAAAGAAAATTAATTTTTGGCATTCTGTTGTATGGAGTTTCTTGTTCTTGGAGCTATTTTCTCTAGTTCTTGAAACTTGGGGATTGCAGAACTGGTTGGAATTTTGGGAAGTTTGCTGAAGTTGTGAGCTGAAAGTAGTGAGCTCTGCAACAAACCACCTCGATCAAGCAGAAAAAATTCCAGGTTCCTCGCTAACCTCAATTTTAATTTTGAAGAGAATAAAATACAGAGCTTGCATTTCTTTGAAAAAATAAAAATAAAATATAAATGCTGAGCATTGTGGTTCTTTGGAAATTAAACAACTCCTGTTTAAATCTGGGATAGTCATTTGTTCTATTTGTATATCGAATTGCATTGCTTAAAGAAAAATTTATATACCCCTTAAGTATTTCGAGAATTCCCTTTACTCCATTGAGATAAGTTCTAGCTTTGGCTTCGGCTGCAAATAGATTGTACTCATGTTGCTTGCTTAAGGTTTTTAAATCTTGCACATCCTATCATCACGCGTGTATTGCTTTCTTCTTTATATCTTCCTCTCTGTCGCGGCCCTGTACGGACCTTATATCTTTCTTCTGACATCTTCTTGGCTCAACTGTGGGTTTTGCTCTGGAAACAATATACATTTGATATTCTCTTGTTTTAAAATTACCCTACGTAAGCACTGGCCGCCCCTGAAGATTTTGCACTTATTCCAATTGCGCCAGTCATTGAAGCTGAAGTGCGTATTTCTCTCCATAGTTTGATTTTGAATCTAGATATTGTTTTCTTGATGCACTGTATTGGTGTCGCTGTAGGTTGAGCATATAAGGGACTTAATGTTATCCTTTGTTTCTTTGAGCAACTCCCATATATCACTTAGTTTGGAGTTATGCCGGCCCTGTAGCTTTCTACCTTGCGAATTGGTTATTTGATAGCGTTGTTTTTGAAATTCCTTATTCATAATTATTTCATTCAATCATGCCACTCTCAGGCCACCGCCCCTTTTATAGAAAGAATTTAAATCATGTCTAATCTCTAGATTAGTTGGCGTCTTAATCCCTTTCCGCAGAATTCGATGGGCTTAACTGTTTGTGTAAATCAAAAGATTATTTAATCGCACTGCTGTGAATAAGTTTCCAGTTAGTCCAAGTTGTAGACTGAAGACTCCCAAGTTTATGCATTGTAAACTGTAGGTGAACTTCATTAACTCCAACTGCTGTGCAAAACATTTGGTTAATTTCCAGCACCTTATGTGCATGTATGATTTGTATGGAGATTATATATATATGCTGGCCCGATCCACAAGTCTGCCAGCCTAATTGGCTTTATTTTGAAAGCTGAAGTTTCTCCTGAGTCACCAGTGTAGCTCTCTCTGCCTTTTCAGACTCTTACATTGCCACAGATCGACTGTGGGATTTAATCATTTGTACCACATGGTTGATGTGCTTCGAATCCTTTGATCTAAAGGAAAATTCCTTAACATAAGTACTGCTAGGGAATTTCAATGTTGGCATGTAGTTGGTATTAAAGCTGGTACCTGGAACATTGAAATTTTTCCTTATATAAGAATTCCCTCCATCTTGTTGGCTTGAAACACTCTTGACGGTGGCTACATGAAATGGAACCATGATGCCATATATGGGTACCTGAATAACATCATTTTTCGTATCAACCTGAATCATGAGCTCTCTAGAAACCAGGATATCATCCACATTTTGTAGGGTTGCCTTGGAGATGCCTGATTCTCCTACATTTACCTCAACCTTGGGTTTTTGTTTCACTTCCTCGTCTTCGTCATCGTCATTAAATGAGTATGCAACATCAGTGTATTCTTTGGAGCTAACCCCAGTTGCATTTTTTGGCCCTTTATCCTTAACAACCTCAGTGTCTGCAAGGAGCAATGAATAATTTTGTATTATGTTGGGAACCCAATGAAAGCATTCGTGTTGACAATCGATAGTTAGGTTTTGTATTTGATATTTGATTCTTGTATGGGGATCCTATACTTTATTCTGCAATTTCTCTTCAATGAGAATGCTATATGTCTTACTTCGATAAATATACTCATATAAATCATCAAGTGCTTCCATTAAAGCATGCTTATGCTCGAATCTTGCTTTCAGTTGTCTCGCTCCAACCTCAATTCATGTATGTCCTTTCCTTATACCCTGCGAGTCCAAGACTACCTTTGTTCTGTCCTCTGTCACCTAGAATGAATAGGGCTCAGTGTACTCAGCCTTCTTAGCATCCCTCTTTATATATATATATATATATAAATTAGTCACCTATCGTCCTAATCAAGTCAACATCAAGTAACAAGAATAGTTATATGTTTTATTTCCTATAAGTTCAATTATATGAATTAGAAAGATAAATTATTTCCATATTAAATAGAGAATTTTAAGGTTAACTCATACTCATATGGTTTTAGTGATATTAGATATTTTTATAATCCTAAAATTATTAATAATAAATATACCATTAAATGAATTGGTTAATAACAAAGTTTATACATTAAGAGTTTATATATATTATATTTTGAGGTATGGTTTAGTTGTAGATTAATCATTTTCTCTTCTCTTTGTATCTATTTTATCTTTGAGAAATCAACTACGAGTTAAACCTTGATGTCATGTGTTACTGTTACTAACTAGAACATTATAGAAGTGGATTAATATTATAGAAGTAATGTGTTAAAAATAATTTCCTTTAAACTATTAGTAATGTTATAACATTAAATTTATTTGGACTTGGGTTGGTACATATTGTGTGACATTTGAAACTTACAATATATCATTTGGTTGTTTTAATGTATTGCAAGTAAAATGAGAAAAGGTATGCATAGAACCTCTTATAATAAGTTTGTTAAATGTGAAAGTGTCTTATCCTTGGTAATTATAATTATTAATTGTTTTGTATATATTGTATGTTATCTAGTTGTGGAAACCATTTTTGTGTCTCTTGGTTCTGTTAGTGGATTGATTGCTATGTGAAGTATGTGTTGTGTGAAATTGGGTAATCATGGAAATGGAATTGTTGTCAATCATATTGCACCCGAATGCTTGAATAATTAAATTCAACAATCTGTTGAAACATGGGAACTATCTTCAGGCTGTGGGTATTCCTATGGTGAAGATAGACCTCCAAATTCTAAGCTGGTTCCTATATGATGATTAATTAAGTACTTGAATGATTTGTTGAGAAAAGGGTAAGAAGGATTGAATTGAATGCATGAACTAAAACTAAAACTTCGGTGATGCACCTAATTGATATTTATGAGCAGATTGATTCACAAGTGATTATTACGGAATCTATTTTCACAACTTAAATTGGGCAATCTAATTACATAAGTGTTTCATCAAAAGGCCTAATAATCCATTCTTAATGAAGGAAAATGATATTTTCACAACCTAAAGGAGAGGATAAATTAACAGCACAACTTATGATCTGTAACTAAAATTACTTTTTCCATGTACATGTGTTCATAAATGTGATAGAAATTTAAAGGCTTTGAAATCAAACACATTAAATTCGCATCACATAACATTCACAAAACAAGACACCTGAATCTAAGAAGGATAATATTTAATAGCGATAATGAAAAGAAGGAAACTCTGCAAAAATGATAACCTGTAAAGCTGTAAAACTGTATTAATGTAAAAAGTTGAGTTACAAATCTTTCTCTCTACAAAAAGGTATGCCAAAGAAGATGAAAAATAAGAACTAGAGGAAAAAGATAAACTTTTTCCAATATATACTAAAGGCATGCACCAAGCAGCCAGTAAGGTGAACTCCACGAGAACTGAAGGAGAAAACAAAGCTTCTCACGAGCAAGACCAAAAATGCATGAAAAAGGGGGTCCACCATGCTATGAACTGAACTCGAACAATAGAAAACTCCATCTGATATCATCTATAACTGATATGTAACTCAAAATAGCTCCAGAAATCCACTCAACTGCTCAGAGGTGGCACTGATAGTGGACTAAAAGTGCAAATATCCTCCTCACGAGCAAAGATGAATACCTCTAAAAAAACCTTGCCACTGAATGAAAAAAGCCAAAAATAGGCTCAGCTCTGCCTTTCAAGTAGATGAACTGGTGGAGACTCAAAACTGCATGTAAGTGATAAAAAATAAGCTCCATAATGCATGAAAAGAACTCCAGTTGCATCTCTTCGCATGATTAGTTAACTCAATCACAACTCGAACATCAATCCTCCTCAGATATTTGCATGATTTGAAGTAAAGGTAGGCAATTTAAATAGTATTAAAGTAATTGATTAAGAATTACTCTAATACTGATTATGTATTTGCCCTCACTTCTACGTTTGCATGAAAACTATTAAAGCAATTTATAATTTATTGCTTTAATATTGTTTACCTTATTATCTCCAACTTCAAAACCATGCGAAATTGTTAAGACATAGGGACAATTTTGAGTTTGAAATCAAGACATCACAACGGTATTTTAAAGGAGTTAACTTGGAGTGGCTTTACAAATTTGCAAATTTTGCATAAAAATATCAAAAGGTATAATGAATATCTAATGCATGGAGTTGAATAATACGAAGTCTTACTTTTAAAACATAAGGAAAAAAGCCTTAAGCTAATGGTCGGCCAAACTAGAGTAAACAAAACCCTAAAAGGAACATGAAACAAAACTCGTGCCCCTTCATTTTATCTTTATTTCACTAGCAACCTTCAATCTGCATTTCAGGCGCCGCCATCAAGGGTGAACTGGAGATCTCTTTGTTCTGAACTTAAAGTCTTTTGTTGTAGACCATGTGGTAAGGCTTATTTCCTTCGCATTTTTTGGACTTTGAGTTTGTAATAGAAAAGAAAAGAAAACTTCATCATTCTCTGTATATTTTGGACTTTGTGAATTTCTTCTCTAAGGATGACTTGGCTGTGGCTTCACCATTTCCTAATGCATCTATATATGTGCTTTCATTTCTCTATTAGTGCAAGAAATAACTCTTTTATGCTCTATAAAAACACCACAAATCCTTGTAACTTCCTTATTGGAGGTTGCGGCTGTATTTCCTTCATCTGGGTACCATCTATTATAAAATAGGTTTGAAAGTTCCTCTATTTTTTCAATATTTCCACAAATAATTGATGCAAAACTCTATAAAGAGTTTGGTTTCCTTCAGAAGCAAAAGAGGAGAAACTCCCAGGCCACGACTCTGTAATTAACTCTCCCCTGTACACACAGAAAGCTACGCCCTCCTTTGATTTTGTGGGTAACTCTCACAGTCATAACAAAGAATTCCATACATTTTAAAAAACCTGATCTGAGAAAAAGAAACAAAGAATCTTTTACCCATATTCTTGACTAAAGGAAACAGCCTCATATTTGCATTCTGGGTATATGTAAAATGCTTTCTCCATTCTTTGTAACCCTCATATACCACTGTCGATTTCTCTTGCATTGCTGAAGCTAGCGCTCACTGTTATCAATGATATAGTACCTCTATTTATGAAAATATAGGGTATGACTGCCTTACTCTCATTGAATCATTGTTCTCAGCTGCAACTGTAGCTTTACTCATGTCTGATGAATAAATCATACCTCTGAATTGTCTTCTAGAGAGATGCTATCTACATATTCGTTGATAATCACTGTGCATTACCCTGGGGATAAAATCTTACCTTCCTTCAAGCTCTGTTGCCCTCCATTATTCCTGATAGTAAGAATATTTTCATATGTATTTCAGAGTTATCTTTTATATTGTTGTGCATGAACACATTCATCACCACTGTTTTACTGCCTTGAATGCCACTTCTGATGAGAAATTTGTTCAAAGGTTGTAACTGTTATATTTGCTGGCTATTGTGCACTGAAGGGAACTCATTGCTTAACTACTGCTCCTTTTATGATTGTCAAAAAGAAACTGTAAATGTCTTTTGATCACAAGATGTAATAACGATGTCCTGTTACCATGTTGACTACCTTCCAGCTTATGAATTCATGCCTGTAAATCTATTGTTGCTTTTCCTGTAAGTGGACACTTTTAAATTCTTTGATTTGGCACCTGTTCTTTTGTATTTGCATTGATGTCTATCACAAAATTATATCTCCAAATTTCTTCACTTATCACTACTTTTGTTAATTGGAAATGCCTTGAATCTGAAATTCTGTTAACTGAAACGAATGGGACTGGTAATGATAATGACAGTCATACCCCTTAATATATTGATGATGTTTCCCTTGATGCTTTAATATGTCAATACCTTACTTGCATATGTGGTTGTCCTACATAATGATGTTGTTACATATTACTCTGTTATGTCTTTTGATCTTAAGATGCAATAATGTTGTCCTATTATCATGAATGCTCTGCTTTCCCTTCGGTATAAAGGGGCTCAATGCCTCATCAAAATGTGAATATAAATGAAAGGTAGAGCTGAAACAAGAGATAATAAATGCAATCAATGCTTTCTTAATATATTTCTTTAATTGTTCCTTTGAATGATGAGCAAAAGATAATTGCTCAATCTATTTTACCATGCTATTATAAGTTGCTTGATGACAGTCCTAGATGATGACTGTTTCTTTGATGCTTGAATATTTTCATTTATGAATGTTGAATGAGAGAATACCTTCATACCTTCTTGATATGTCGGGCTCGACCCTTGTGGGAGACCGTTTTACTCCACATAACTGATAAGATGATCACGAACATAATAAACCTGTTCCTGCACAATGAACAAACGTGTTAGAAAAATAAAAGAAGTTGAAAGCTTCCTCTTGAGTTTTATGCCTTTAAAATCTGAAATCATCTGATGGATGCCTGATCAAAAGTATACTATATTTCTATTGGTAGCATAGGCATATGATAGGATTTGATTCGCATTACTCTAACCACACTTCTATCAACCTTGCAGGTGCATCGGAGCTTGGAGCTAGAGCTGGAGTTGGAACCACAACTGAAGACCTCAACTTGTCAATGATTCGTCATTCCAGGCAATGACGAATCACTTTCTACCCTATGCCTTCTTTATTCTCAGTTGTATATTCTACTTCACTTCATGCACCCCTTATTTGATTATGAAAATAAAATTAAGTTACTCCCACGGCTTGTGTGGGATTTTGGTTTGTACATTATGAATAAAACAACAAAAATTATGCAAACTTATGATATCATTTTGAGATGTTTTTGCATAATATTACTAAAGTTTACACTGTAATGAAACATTGCACAATAATGAGTACTTAGCAAAAACTTTTGAACAACTTGTGTGCCTTTTGATTTGAATTTGCAATTCAACTCTACCTGTTTGAGCTGGTAGTGAAAAATAGGTAATAGGAATAATTGAGAATTATTGTTCAATGTCTAAGTCTTTGTGTGAAGGGGGATTTTGGAAGTCTTCCAGAGGCTAGAGGGAATTTCCTACCTGATGGTTTCTATGTTATCCCTTGAGATGATTGTTTGTATTGAATGAGTATATGATGGTTAGTAGCTTTGCTCATTGTGTTCGCCAAAGTGGTTGGAATTTTAGTGCGGGAAGGGTTATGCCTCGCCTTTTTGGTGTTTTTTATGAGGTTTTGTGATTTTTTGGAAATGGATTTACCTGGTTGGATATTTTTGGGTCTTCTAGTTGTTAGTCCCAGAGGAGTGGCTCTCAATGGGGGTTTGGTGCACAAAGTGGCAGGTCCAAGGTAACTCATTGAGAGTTTAATCAAGTGGTAATCTAAAATGAATTAGGGGGTTGGGTAGTTCACATTAATCAAGATAACGCCTCACTCATAGATCAAGTGCTTGTTTAGGCTTGAGATGAGTGGGAAGGCCTGGAATGGAAAGATTAACTGCCTGGTCTGACTGGAAGGTATGTTGATCCCACATAGCGTGTATGGGGGTCTAGCGGCCGATAGAGGTGGCCAGGGTAGCCCAGGATGGGGGTCCGGTAGCCTAGGAAGGTTACACCAGGGTAATCCATAGCAACCTATGTGATGACACTCCTCCTACGACAACCTAGTATTCCCTTGCTTCTTGCATCCCTTGGATGTTTGTGTGCTTCTGGAAGTGGTGTTCCTGACATGTGTTGTATTGTACTTGTTCATTGGAGTCATGTTGGCCTATGTGTTGTCTTTTGTCTCTTGGATGTTTGTGGTGGGACCTAAATGCTATCTCCTAGCACGGGGGGTGGACCTTAGGGTTCCACATGGTTGGGTGGAACGTGCTTTGCACTCCATTGGGTTCCCTCACTTTGTTCATGTTTGTGGTGATTTCTTCTAGATTTGAAGTCTTTTTCACTGGTTCTAGTTCTTGTGGATTATAATTCATGTTCTATTATTGTACCATATATCCATTGTATCGATGTAATGGTGTAATTAAAGGTTGAACTCTTTTATGTGATAAACAATGTAGAAGATGATATTGTATATTTTAATTAAATGGTTTGATCCTAAATGATATCTTGATTTCATGTTATGGTTATGTCATATTGAGTGTTCAAATTAATGTGGTGATGAAATGTAATTTCATATTGTAGATGGTACTTGTTTAATGTAATTTTTCACTATTGTTGTAGTTTAGCTTATGGGAATCAAGTAGCGTAGTCATGAACCTTAGAGGACATAGGTTAGAATTTAAGTTAACATTTCATTTGCAATTGTGTGAATATTGCGTTTTAAAAAAAAATTGTTTTGTATTTAGGTGTTAGTGTTGTCCTCCAGGGTTTCATGGCGAGGTGTTACAATACCAAAAATTGTTGTCACAAAAGTGTGCACACTTGTTGAGCTGATAAAATCACTCAACCACCTTATGAAACATGCGATGATCTCCCTAAGTGTGGGTTCAAATGGTGGAGATCACCTTCGAGAGAGGGTTGGTTCCCTTGATGCTTCCCAATTTTGAGTTTATCCTAATCTAGAATGACTATTTATTCCATGGAAAAGGGATATGATACTAAAAAATTTGAACCTAGACTATAGATAGTGATGCACCAAAATGATGGAGACTAAGTGTTTAAACTCCTTTGCATACAATACTCAAGGAAAATATGCTTTTGTGTCACACAACCTTATTTTTCTACCTTATTTTTTGAGTTATCTTTGCTAAAATATGACCATCTTTGTTGTTTTAGGGGGAAAATGAATCTATTTTTACAACCATAGTAGCTAATATAAGTTTTTCTTAACTAATAACTAGCATATAAAGAAGTTGGTTTTTTAGGTGTTTGATCATGCATGTTTTAGAGGTTTCAATATAAAACATAAGAAAATTTGCATAATATTATTCAACACACAACATAAACCAGTCAATGAAGGTGAAAACCCATTCTTTTATTGATAAAGATGCTTTCAAGTTCCATACATAATCTAAAAAATTACTTGTTTTGATTGAAGATGCTTGAAATTAAAGTATTACAATGCTTATTTTTAGTCTCAAGACTAAAAATATCTATTACAATGCACAAAATGACTAGAAAGAAACTTCTTGAAGTTTACAATGCTTTTCCAAAAGTGTAAGAATTGACTCTAAATGAGACTAAGCTTCCTTTTTGTTTATCCTATGTTGGAGAAAAAGTAGGACAAGCCTTAAAGATTATTAAATGGCAACTTTTCCTTGAGTTGATTGTTTCCTCTTCACGTGGGCACTTAAAAACTACTTTTTTTTTGTTAATGTTATAAAACTCCAAGGTGGCATTGATGGGAGGATGTTCTTGACCCCTTCAACCTTGATTAGCACCTTAAAAGACTTCAACCCTCACTCATAAATACTTGCAACTGATTTCTCTAATCTGTTAGATAGGTGGGTAGTTGGTGAAAATGCCTCCTAGATGTTCTCAACCAACCATCTTTATCCTCCAAACTACCCTATATATTTGTAACTTGTCTATGGTTGGCCAATAGATCTTCTTAATTGTTGAAACTTCCATTAGGTTTTCTTTCAGGGCATATGTTGAGAAGCTTTGAAATATTCAAAAAACTCCTAGTGGTGTAGGATAATTTATAGGGTTGGGAAATTACACCTATTCCATTTCATTAAGGGTTATTTGACTCTCCCTTTCTATCATCTACAAGACTATGATTTGTCTTCTTTATTTTTTTCTTCATCTGTCATAGGAGCTTATCATCATGTGATTATACTACACTTGTTTGGTGATTGCCCTTTTGATAAGCTAACCTTTCTATTATTGTCTTATAATCTATTTGTATTGTATATTGTTCATGATGAACTATGACTTGTTTTTGACTACCCTTTTTTGGTTTGGAGTTTATCAATGTTTAACTAAGTCTTCCCTCATTTCATATTGAATACTTTGCTTGCTCTGGCTTCTTATATATTTGTACATGACTATCCTCTCTCTTATATTATTGCATCTGTAGACAAAAATTTGCTTGTATACCCCCTTCATAGTTGTCCATTTGGTGATGGTGACATTAGTGATTACTATCATCCATTGCTTAGTATGTGGATTGTCATAGACCACTAAAAACTAAATTCAAAATGTTTTTCCCCTAATCATGTTAGATATATAGGACTGCAATGGCCCTATTGACTATCCATTCTATCTAGTGTTCTTTATATTTCAACCAAGTACTATCCTCTTTCCTTTTGCCACTGTTGTAGAGCCTTTCTCCTTCATATCTTTGCAAAATGGTAATGGAAAGTTTTTCTTTTAGTCCTTGCTTACTAGACTTAAGCATTATTCAAACACTATCCCTTTGTATTCTCTTGCATATGGTTCATATCCTTTAGCTTCTCTGAGCTTATGCAACATGTCTCAAATCTTTATCTAAAATGCAACTTTTCTATCAAGTTTTTTATTATTTCTACAAATATTTATCTCTGTCATTGCATGTACTGTGCACCTTTTCTTCATAAGGACTATCATCCAATCAAGGGATTTCCTTGTGTATTAGACTTGCAACTCCTTTCCTTACCCTGTATTTCAAAGTCTTATGAAAGCTCCTCTCATTAAATCATGATACCTCTCATGATTAGAACCTTAATCTTTGAATTATCTTTGTCATTTCCTTCTTGGACTAAGTTTGTGTGTGGATATGAAGTCCTCATTGTCCCACTTATCTTACTGCCCTCTATAGCAAATGCTTGATCACTGCTCTTTTGTTTGTGTGTGTTTCCCTTTGGATTTTCCTTTTCAAGGACATGAGGCTTGATCCCATTGCATTCCCTTCTTATTTCAGACCTACTAAGGGTCGACCTTTTTTAATATCATATTGCATTGTTATTATACACCTTCATACCTTATTATATCTCCCTATGTCTTTTATTTGTTTTGTGGCTACCTAAAAATACAAATGTTCAAGCCTCCCATTTTATCACACTATCATAAGGTTATGAATGTCATATGAACTATGATTTAACCCTTTTGTCACTGTCTTTTCATGTCTTCCAATGTGCATAGGTCTGCCATAACTTCTCACTATTTATTGACCTATGGAATTAACTTCAAGACTTACCCCTATATCAAAAATAAAATTGTCTGTTTTGAAGAAAAATTTATACCTGCCAGTATGCCTTTCTTGCAAGCCTTACTGTCATAAGGTTAATTCTATGTTTTGTCTTTGTTCATTCTATGAATTGTCATGCATTGATTCCTAACTACCCACTGAAATATTTTTTGTATTGTAAGTTCTTACTTTGGAAACTATAGCCATATCAACTAGAGTAGATGAAATAGCACCAGATGAAAGAACAATGATGACTCCCTTGATACTTGGGTTGGAAGAAAGAAAATATCTTTGTGTAACATTAGCATATGTCACACAAACTATCTCATGGCACACCAAACTATTCTTCATCAACTAATAAGTTCCACATGTTGTGATGACAAAAATAAATGTTGAATTTGGGCTCACTATCTTGAGTATATGCTTGGAACAAACTTATTTCTTTCATTCATCCATACAATCTCTTTATTAATTAATCATAAATCATTTCCTATTCATGAAATTCTCTTCTTTAAAAGACAAAAAAAATGACTTCATCTTAAGCTTCTAAAATTTGTTTTATATACAATATCAAACTTCATCTTGAACATTTTATGTTTTTTTAACTTCAAAAGTTATTTTTGGATTTTTTCTTCTTCTAATAGGTACAAAGTTTCCATTCTAGCTAGTATTCAAACTTTAATGTTAAATGTCTTTAAAATTAGAAAAGTTAATATTTTGTACAACACAAAGTTAAGATTATGCTAGTTACATATGACAATAACACCAATAAAATGCCTATGAAAATCACTTTTATTTAGGCTTCTAATTCTTTAGTTGATGGTTCCTCTTAGGATGACAAGTCCTCTCAAGATGTTGGTTCTTCTCTTTCAATTTCGGTTTCTCAAGTGATTGGTACGACTTTAGTGAGTCTTACTCCTACTACTCCATTGACTCTTATTAGCAACTCTCACCACCCCTCTCTAGTTGCTCAATATTCATGTGGTAATAGTTGAACATCTTACTATCCCAACTCAACATTCCTATATTCATATTGTGTTCATAGGTGGGCCCTCAATGGGGGAAGGCCTCGCTAACTATCCCAAATCTAAGGACTTGGAAGATAACATTTCTTGGATTGTTGTACAAATATGGAAGAAGGCTCTTCCCAAATGTATCTCTCAATCTTATACTATAATGAAGAGTGTGAAATTAAATAAGGTGGTTCTGACATTATTTAAGCTAGATCCTTAGGTATTCTTTTGTTTCTTGTATTTTGGTTGTCGTGTTGATTGGTATTTGGTAGATTGGTTGTAGTTGTGTCTAGCTCCTATCTAGGAGGTCGTATTTATCTCTACCTAAGGGATTTCTTTATAATAGGGTTGGGACCCTTATTTCACATTTTATCTAATAAAAACACCAAAAAAATGTAGTAAAATCATTTGATACAATCTATCCAAGGATTATACCAAATATGTTTACGATTTGGAATTCTAGTGAACTATAAGAACACTCAATTAGGATGTTTTCATTTGGATAAACATTGTCTACGAGATGTTAGAAAACTATATTAAACATTGTGTGATATATGTTAGAAATAAAAGGACTAGTGCAAACAATTAATTTCAAATTTACTAATACCCAAGTAAATTCTTGCAAAAATTACATGATGGAGATCATTATTAGCTTCATTCTATTATGGCACAACTCAGATTGAAACCAAGATAGAAAATTATTCTCTAGTATAGAAGATATTTAGACAATAATTGTTTTCCTATCATGGATAAAAGTAATAGCAACTGTGAGACCCCGCCTTTTCGTGATCCTATGTGTCTTTGATTTTTCTTGTCCAATGTTTCATGTGCTTCTTTGTTTGGACATTATACATGATTTTTAGAAGTGATTGTTTTTTGTATACATCAATGATGTTCATATGCTTGGTTGTTATTAGATATGGTTAACTGACTAATTTTATCTAACTAATGGTTGTTGTGATTTCTCTATGATAACCATGTGAGATCCTTTCATTAATTATGTAAGTAGGTTTTAGTTGAGATGTTCATTTATGATGGGTTATTGGTTATGTGTTGATTTATTCTTAGTAGTAGTGTTATTATGTTTATCTATTGAATTATATTATGTTGATAGGGGTTGTTGAGATGATGGATTTGTAAAGACCCTTGTAAATTCTTATCTTAATTTTTAGTTTTGAGTGGTTTGCAATTTTGTCAAACAATTGTCTCACAATCTCCTTTCAATTAGTAAATGATATTTCTCTTTTTATATGATGATGAGAGTGCATGAAAAGACTCTAACTAAGTATGCTAATGATTGAAAGTCTAAAGAGATATGCAATGCAATCTTTTTCTGATTCTTCAAGACGTTTTGATGACTGAAAATGAGATGCAACTATTCAAATCAGCAATTATAGCTAGTAGACATTTTTACAAACAGTTAACATGCGAACTCCCAAAGTTTATTGTATATTGTATTGTAGCTTTGAAAATCATAACCAATTACAATAATCGTCAATGGCATTCACTGTTGATCGCCCTCTATATGAGACAATTATACAAGAAGAAATGACAATGAAAACTCAGACTATATAGCAGTGATACAATGTAAGTGCAGACCTGGAATTTTTAGAATGTAAATGCAAACTACAATGATGCTTTATGGACATCGATATAATTACTTGCAAACCTGTGACCTGATGAAATGCAACAATGTGATGAATCAATCCCCTTGAAGTTGCCCAGCCAAGACCACATCCTAGTAGTCAAATCCACGCCTAGCTGATTGCTTCAAGCTGTCTCTCCTAGCAATAAGTCACCCCTTCTTAAAATGCAAAAACCAACTAAATTCCTTCAAAAATTAAACTATCTTGCTGCCAAATTGTTGTGCCTATGATGCTTGATGAACTACGACTTCTCCAAGCAAGAATCCAACATGAATCAAAGACCAATCTTCCAAAATCAAACTGATTTCCATACAAAATGTTTCGCCCTGAATTCTCTAGATGAAGCATGATTTCTCCAACAATTATGATCAGCTACCAAGGAAAATCGATATGCCAAAAAAATACTGAAAATGAACCTTCAAAACATCAATGCTTCCTTTAAGCAAAACCAAACTCTTTGTGCTCTGCAAATTTGGTCAAAGACCATTAAATTTGCAATGATCGCCCTTGTAGGAAATCTGATTGACCTCCTTCACAATTCCTCCAGGTAGGGTTGATCTTTCACAACCGAAACCTGTATCCTAGAGTCTTCAAAACCTCAGACAAGTAAGCATTCAAGCTCTCACCAACTGGTATGAAATGTATAATCCAAGACATGCTCAAATGGCTAGCTCACAGCTCCTTATAAAGAAATTTTCAATCTCCTCCAAGAAGCTTCTAGAAATATTATTATTTTATTACCAAAGTGAATTTATTATTGATTATTTTATTTTAGTCACTTCAATTAAATTAATTATAAATAAAGTTACCCTTTTGATTTTAATTTATGGAGATAAATTTATAAACAATTAATTTAATTATCATTCCCTTATTTCTCCTTTAGCCTCGGGAATAATGAAGGCTAAATGATCCTCTCGAGTGGCTACTAAGAAGGGGACATTATAGTCCTCCCTTCCCGGAATTGCTTGCCACCAAGCAATTGCAAACTAGGATACTGTAGAATCTGTTCTCCTTCCCAAGTGGCATCCTCCACTGGTAAATCTCTCCATCTCACCAAGAATTCCTTAACCACTCTATTCCTCAATCTCTTCTCCCAAGTATCAATTATCTCCTCTAGAATTAGGACCAAATATCCCTCCTCTTCCAACGGTGGCAACTCTAATGATGAAGTAACCCACTGTCCAAGTGCCTCCTTGAGGCACGAAACATGAAATACAATATGAATTTTGCTGCTCTCTAGCAGATCCAACTCATAGGCTACCTCCCCAACATGCCTGATGATCCTGTAGGGTCCATAAAATTGAGGCTTGAGCTTCTCCACACCATTTTTCTTTGAATAAGACTGTTTATAGGGTTGCAAATGAAGGTAGACCAAGTCTCCAACCTCAAAACTATGCTCAACCCTATTCCTGTCTGCATATGTCATCTACTAATTTGAGCCATCTAAAAATTATCCTTGAGAACTCTCAAAATGTCTTGGCTCTCTTGAATCCAATCCTTCACTTTAGGAGCTCTGATCTCCCCAAAAGCCAAGTCCATAAATGATGGTGCATCATATCCATTCAGTGCTCAAAAAGGTGACATCCCAATCGACATATGATAAGTGGTATTATAGCAATACTCTCCCAAGTGCAACCACTTAATCCATGCTCTATGTTGTCCTGAGATGTAATTATGTAGGTAACCCTCATTCCATTTGTTCACAATCTCAGTTTGACCATGTGTCTAAGGGTGATAGCTCATACTCAAGGTCAACTCAGTACTTGGAAATCTAAATAGCTCCTGCCAAAAGGCACTCAGGAACCTACTATCTCTATCACTGACTGTGAACATCAATAGCCCATACAACCTAAATATTTCTCTAAAAAACAACTTTGCCACCTGTGGTGCCCTGTACTCTATGGGTATAGCAAAGAAGTGAGCATACTTTGTCAATTGATCCACAATCACATATATGCAATCCCTCCCATGGAACTTTGGTAGATCTATAATGAAATCCATGGAAATGCTCTCCCACTTCTGCTCGAGAATGGGTAAAGGTTGTAATAGACCTGTCGGATGTGAGTGCTCAGATTTATTCTGCTGGAAAGTCACACACTCCCTGACATGTCTCAAAACATCCTCCTTGAGGCCCTTCCAAGAGAAAATCTCTCTAACCTGTCTATATGTCTTAAAGTATCCTTGATGACCTATTAAAGAAGTGTCATGTGAAGCTAACAATATCTTCTCCTTCAATTTTTACTCTAGCACCAAATAGATCCTGTTCTTGTAGAAGATAACATCATCCACAACCTTGTACCTATCATCCTGTACTCAGCCATCCATCACCTCATCTGAAAACTTATTCTTGGAGTACTCAACTAGCAAGAGAGACTTCCAATCAGCTGCAACCTCTGAAAGCGAACAAGTAGTAGGTTTCCTAGAAAGGGCATCGACAACAACATTCTTTTTCCCTTTCACATATTCTATGTCAAAATGATAGGCCTATATCTTATTGACCCATTTCTACTGCCTCTTGTTCAAATATTTTTTCTCCAAGAAATACCTGAGACTATTGTGGTCGGTCCTCACCACAAACTTTCCTCCAACCAAATACTGCCTAAACTTCGCTAATGCATGCATTATGGCAAGCATCTCCTTATCATAGATGGAGTAAAGTCTCTCAGGTCATCTCAACTTGCAGCTCTCAAAAGAAATGGGGTGCCTATTCTACATTAAAACTGCTCCTATACCTTCACCTGAAGCATCATACTCAAGAATAAGTGGTTGGATGAAGTCTAGAAGTGCCAAAACTGGGAAAATACTCATCACCTCCTTGGGCTTGTCAAAAGCTTGTTGTACCTCATCTGAACAACTGAATGCACCCTTCTTAGTAAGGTCTATCAAAGGTGCTCCCAACTGAGAAAACCCTCTAACAAAAATGCTTGTAATAGTTGCACAACCCAAAGAATCCATGCAGCTTTGTAAGTGTCTTGGGTGTTGGCCAATCGAGTATTGTCTGAAACTTCTCCTAGTGAACCTATACCCCTTGTGCACTAATCACATGCCCCAAGTATAAAATATCCTTAAGGCAAAACTCGTGCATTGAGGCCTTAGCATACAATGACTGCTCCTCCATAATAATCAAGACCTCATCTGATTGCCTAAAGTGTTCATCCCAAGTCTTGCTATAAATGAGAAAATCTTCAAAGAACACCAAAAAGTACTTACACAACTGCTTGTTGAAAATGTGGTTCATGTAGGACTGAAATGTAGTAGGTGCATTCATCAAATCAAAAGGCATGACCAAGAACTCGTAATGCCCATAGTGACATCAGAAGGCTGACATGTGTATATCTTACTCTCTACCTCTAATCTGGTAGTACCTTGAGCAAAGATCTATCTTGGAAAAATATATTGTACCATGTAGCTCATCCAATAGGTCATCGATCTTGGGTATCGGGTACCTATTCTTAATAGTCTTTTTGTTGAGAGCCCTATAATCGATGCACATCCTCATTATCCCATTTTCTTCTTCATTAGGACCATGGAAGAAGCAAACAGGCTAGAACTCAGTCGTCTATGCCCCATGTCAAGAAACTCCTTGATTTCCTTCTCTATTTCATCCTTAAACTTCTTAAGATGACAATAGGGGGTGGTGATGATAGGCTTGGCCCCCTCCTCCAACTCAATGGTATGCTTGAACCCTCTGTTTGGTGGCCGCCTTGGAGGAATCTCCCCAAACACCTTTTCATGCTTCCCTAATAGATCTTGCATGTCAATATGATATGGTTGATCCACATTTGGAGTCTCCTTAGTAGTGATCAAACATTTTTCTGCCCATGCCACATCACCATGATAGAAGATGCTCTCCATTTGTTTAGCTAACACTATCTTTTGCGCCCCATTTGCAATTCCTCTAAGCACCACTCTTTTTCCATCTACTTCCCTAAACTTAATCTCCATGGTCTGAAAGTTCTGAGAATATTTTCCCAACAAATGTAACCACTAGATACTAAGGATGGAATTCATGTCACCTAAATCAACCACATAGAAATCATTGGTAATTGTGTAATTTCCTAATGTGATAGGCAACTAGGGAACCCTCAGTGTGCATGACATATTGTATCCATTTGTAATCATAACATTAAAGCCCTCAAAGTCCTCTGTTGGTATCCCCTTCTTTGCCAGTAAGGATACATCAATGAAGTTGTGGGTGGCCCCACTATCAATTAGCACTGTGATACGCTGGCCCTACAAAAATCCCCTGACCCTGAAGGAGTTAAATCTAGGAATACCCGATAGAGTAGCAATGGTGCCACTCTTGCCCTCCTCATGTGGTTTCTACTCATCTGAATTTCTATCCTCACTATCATGTGCCTGTTCTTTCTCATCATCATCCTCACTTTCAATTATAACCTCAGTGAAGTGAACCTTGCCTTTACCTAGGCAACGATGTCCAGGCTCCCAATGCTCCCTACAATCATAACATATCCATTTCCTTCTATACTCCTTGTGGCCCTCTTCTTGCTTTCTCCTCTTAGTTCCTTCCTTCTAGATAGGCTTCTTACCCTTGTTCTTCTATGGGATGAAGGGTTTAGAAGGGGGTTTATTCTTAGGTGTGGAATGCTCCATGTCTCTAGCTCAGATGATCGCATCCTGTAGTGACTCTAATTTGAAAGCCTTAATACAACCATGGAGTGGCTCGAAAAGACCTTCGATGAAGAGCATGACTAATCTGTGCTATGAGATGTTAGTCACCATAACTGCCAAATAATAGAACTCAAAAATGTAGGCATCCACTGATCCAATTTGTCTAAGTTGTGCTAGCTCTCGAAAGTGTAGCTCTAGGTCCTTCTGATCAAATCTATCCATCAACTTATGTGTGAACTCTAGGTAATAAGTGATGTTGGCATGTCCCAATGTGACAAGCCTGTGATACCACCACTCATGTGCTTCACCCTCTAAGTGCATTGTAGCATACTTGATTGCCTCTGTCTCTGGCATGGGGTTAAACTGGAAGTAAGTATCCAAATTTTGTACCCAAGCTCTAGTTGTGCACTTACTGGACCCATCGAAGGAAGGTATGGAGAGTTTCCCAACCTTGCACTGCAAGTCCTAATTTTTTTGTCCTATGTTATTGTTCTTGGGTCTATTTTTGTACTTGATAGTACAAAAGTCCTGCAATGTCATAGCAACATGAAATTCATCACCCAATGACTAGTACTCTCTCAAGTAATCTGTAAAACATTTACCTTGTGCTTGTTGCTCCTGATTTCTAGCAGGTTTTCCACCCAATAATTGATTCATGAGAGGCCTTAGAGTCACCCTACTAGCTTCCCTAGCATGACTATGTGTTGGGATGTGAGTGTTGCTCTACTTTGCATTGTTATTGTTGTTCTCATTACCCCTGTTGTGCCCATTTGAACCATTATTACCATTTTTGTTTCTATCACCCACAAGCTAGTTTAGAAGTTGTACCACTTGATGTTGACTTTTAGCTAAGTCATTTAGTTTTGATAAGTGTTGCCTTTGGGAATGCCAGCCCTATCTCCCATGATTTCTTCGGAGGAGGAGGAATCTATAGCAAATGGATCAAAACCACTTCTTCTCCTTTCTCTTTTGTATGTTATATACTCTTAATTGTCTGGATTCATAACATCACACTAACTTCACAGGCTGGAAGGAAGCTAGCTCTAATACCACTGTAAAGACCCTTGTCAATTCTGATCTTAATTTTCAATTTTGAGTGGTTTAGAATTTCGTCAAACAGTTGTCTCACAATCTCCTTTCAGTTAGTAAATGATATAAATCTCTTTTTATATGATGATGAGAGTGCATGAAAAGAATCTAACTAAGTATGCCAATGACTGAAAGTGTAAAGAGATATGCAATGCAAGCTTTTTCTGATTTTTCAAGAATTTTAGATAACTGAAAATGAGATGCAACTATTCAAATGAGTAATTATAGCTAGTAGACATTTTTATAAACAGTTACCATGCGAACTCCCAAACTTCATTGTATATTGTATTGCAGCTTTGAAACTCAAAACCAATTACAATAATTGTCAATGACATTCATTGTTGATCGCCCTCTATATGAGATGATTATACAAGAAGAAATGACAATGCAAACTCAGACTATATAGTAGTGATACAATGTAAGTGCAGACCTGTACATTTTAAAATGCAAATGCAAACTACAATGATGCTTTATGGACAATGATATAATTACTTGGAGACCCGTGACCTGATGAAATGCAACAATGTGATGAATCGATCCCCTTGAAGTTGCCCAGCCAAGACCACGTCCTAGCAGTCAAATCCACGCCTAGTTGATTGCTTCAAGCCATCTCTCCCAACAATAAGTTGTCACTTCTTAAAATGCAAAAACCAACTAAATTCCTTCAAAAATTGAACTATTTTGTTGCCAAATTGTTGTGCCTATGATGCTTGATGAACTGCGACTTCTCCTAGCAAGAATCCAACATGAATCAGAGTCACCAATCTTCCAAAATTGAACTAATTTCCATACAAAATGTTGTGCCCTAAATTCTCTAGATGAAGCATGATTTCTCCAACAATTATGATCAGCTACCAAGGAAAATCGATATGCCAAAAATATATTGAAAATGAACCTTCAAAACATCAATGCTTCCTTCAAGCAAAATCGAACTCTTTGTGCTCTGCAAATTTGGTCAAAGACCATTAAATTTGCAATGATCGCCCTTGTAGGAAATCTAATTGACCTCCTTCACAATTCCTCCAGGTAGGGTTGATCTTTCACAACCGAAACCGGTATCCTAGAGTCTTCAAACCCTCAGACAAGCAAGCATTCAATCTCTCACCAACTACTATGAAAAGTATAATCCAAGACATGCTCAAATGGCTAGCTCACAACTCCTTATAAAGAACTTTTCAATCTCCTCCAAGAAGCTTCTAGAAATATTATTATTTTATTGCCTAAGTGAATTTATTATTTATTATTTTATTTTAGTCACTTTAATTAAATTAATTAAAATAAAGTTACCCTTTTGATTTTAATTTATGGAGATAACTTTATAAACAATTAATTTAATTATTATTCCCTTATTTCTCCTTTAGCCCCGAGAATAATGAAGGCTAAATGATCCTCTCGAGTGGCTACTGAGAAGGGGACATTACAGGATTTTATTATTATTAGATGATTACATAATGTGAATGTGTGATTAGGTGTTATCGTGGAGATGAGATTTGATATGTTAATGTTTATGTGTGATGGTTATTGATTTAATTCATTTCTATGTGATTTCCTAGATGGTTATTTTAGATAAGAAATTTTGAAAAATAATATTTATTTTTGAAGTGTTAATTTAATAGTTGCTTCAGCTATTATTATTTATATGAGATACTTATGATGTCTTTTGTTGAGTGAACAGGTGAATTTTTCCAATGGTGGCTAGAGTCACATAGCTACTTCTATGCTATTTCCAATGTAATACCCAACCTTGCCTCATATGGAGTACTAAGGTCCTATAATTTGTATTGTGAAATAGTATGTTGTAGTTACATTATGCAAATTTCATATAAATGTGAAAGTCTATTTATTTGTCTTTGAGTGTGTTTTTTTTTTGGTGATTTTTAATTACCTTTATAAGATTTCTAATTCATTTTATGGTTTAAGAGGTTCCTAGGTATAGGTTAGGGGTTAAATTTCATTATAAAACACCTTAAATGGAGTTTAGAACTCAGTCTACTTACCCACTTTTGAAAAATGGCAAAAATTAGAGTTGGTTGGGTAGTTTAGGTGGTTAACGAAAGGTAGTTTCTTTCCCCTTCTATTTATTCTCTCTTTGAATGGAGAAGGGGTTTTCTTCCTTTGGAATTGTTCTTGAGTCTCTTTAAGATTTTTCTTTTCAAGTAGAGGTAAATTCTAGGTGAAGGAAGAGAAAAAGGATAGAGGAAGAAAAATGGAAGATAGGGCTTGGAGAGAGTTTTCCAAAAATTGGATACCAAATATCATGGTAAGGTCTACCCTTTTTGTTAGATCTTTGTTTGGTGTGTAAATGAATGTTTGGAATGTTGATCTTTGTTTGTGAAATCCAATATTGAATCCTTTGTGACATTTGTTGTAAATTTTGTGTGTTGGGGTTTTGTCTTGGCTGTGAGTTCCCGCCTTGTTTAGGTTTTTACATAAATAACCATTTGTGTGTTTAAGGTGAAAAAGGAAAACATGTGAATGCAAATGGTCGATATATGCAAGGCATATCATTGTGAATGTTATAGGGTACAAATTTGTTGAAGAATCCATGTGAATAGTGGTTGTGTGTGTATGGGAAGAGCTAAGTGGCCCTAGCTCGGGGGTAGGTTGAAGTTACAACCCTATGGTTGGGTGGGGGGCTATTGGCCATATTGTTTCTTTTGTTGATTTCTCTTTTTAGGTTTACATGTTGAAGTTGGATATCAATTGGGAGATTCATCAAATCTATGTTCTAAAACAAAATTAATGTGGATCTTGTGAAACTAGGAGAGACTCTCGAGTCTTCTTGAGAAAACTTATGCAAAATATGTTATGGTGTAGATGAATAAGTGTAATATGTAATTTATGTTAACAAAAAAAAGGAAAATTCTCAAAATTATATTGTGGTAGGGTTACAAGAAAGAAAGCAAAGTGTAGAAATTCACCATTACAATTCATGTAGTTCATCTTAGCATTTTTATTCTATTGTAAGAAAAGTTGGAAAGTAAAGTAGATATAAACCTAAACAAGGAAATGTGCTGTCTTTCATTATTGTGTTCTTATGTATGTAGAAGGAAATTATCAAAGTTATGGGGACAAAAGAAAATTCTATTTTGAAATTATATTCTAAGATAGGTGAACAATAGACTAGTGTGTTTTGGAATGTGAATTAAACAAATGCCAAAATTCTTGAGTATTATTGAAATGTGTAGTTATAGGATATCTGATCTCACATTATAATCCTTTTATGGACTTACGAAATCATTTTTTTAACCAGAAAACCTTATCTCCTTTTTGTCATGTCCAGTGGACTAGTCTCGCCTCAGCTCGCCTCCTCCGTCCCCCAAAACCTGGCAATAAAAGTAAGACCAGGGCAAGGGTGGTGGAGCTCGCTGGGCTGAGTCGTGGGGATACCACTGGGCAACAAAAAAAAAATATTATTATGTATAAAAATCCATAATATTTATGTTAACCTACTCAAAAATATCACACGGCTACCTATAATTTTTCAGAGATAAATTTATTTATTTTTTGTTCTTTTATCATTGCAATATGTAAAAATTATAATTATAATTTTATATAGATATATAGTGTGTACCTCCAACATAAAATAAAATATAGAAATAATTGAATCATCATTGAAATTTTTGAAAGAAAACTTTAAATCAATGGCCTATTTTTTGGTCTTTTTGAATTTCAAACCTCAAAAGACACAAGATATTTATAATAATTCCATTTTTTATTTTTTTTTATTTTTATTTTTTTGTTGCCCAGTGGTATTCCCGTGACTCAGCCCAGCGAGCTCCACCACCCTTGCCCTGGTCTTACTTTTATTGCCAGGTTTTGGGGGACGGAGGAGGCGAGCTGAGGCGAGACTAGTCCACTGGAGGTGACAGCCCAGGGCCATAATTCCATTTTTTTTAATATAATAATTTCATTTGATTACAAGTTAGTTTTTGGATTTTTTTAGTTAGTGTTTAAATATTTTTGTTATTTTAAAGACCAAATTTCTTACTAAAATCAATGCAAGTAGCCAAAATAATTCTTTATTTCTTTTATAAACTTTGAATTTAGATAATCAATTTGAAAATAAAAATAACAAAATAGTTAAAGGAATTTAAGTTAGAGGAATTAGTTTCTTAACTAATTTGAATTCAAATTCTCCATAAACTCAAGACAAATTAAATTGGACTTGGTTTTTTCATTGTTTTAACATGTTAAATTGAAAAATGATATAATGAGAAAATCAATGAATGTAATGAGACCTAAGTAAATTATATTAATTATTTAAATGATGATTTATAATTTTAATAAACTATAGTATGTTTTTTATTAAGTAAGCAGCATTTACAAGGTGTTGTACCCTTTACACGGAGAGCCCTCAGGGTCAAAAAGAAGCTAGTTCAAAACAGGACATAAAATATAGTATGTTAAACCTAAACAAAATAATAAAATTTCAAATGACTTTTAGCTTATAATTATGTATTCTTTAATTTGTATAATTATATTACTTGATTAATAATAAACAAAATTCCATTTGGATATCACTTAGCCTAGTCCTTGTTTTATGTAATAATACGGGCTATGTAAATAATCTTCAAAGGATAAATGTGTAAAGCAATGTAAATGTTTATTTCTTGATATTAAATTATTAATACAACTATTGATAAATAGTTGATCTTCCTCTATTTTTTGTTGATAGAACCCGAGTCTTAAACCATCCTAACTCAAAGTTTTACATATGAATGTGTTCTTGTTCAAAATGCCCTATTTAGACACCTAAATCAAATGGGCCCCTTTGTTAATCCTATAGAGAAGCATTATCTTTCAACCAATTTATGGTATTTATTTTATTGCACTGTGTGTGTAGCACTTTAGATGATATCATTATCATGTTTTCATCGGATAAGCAAAATCAATTTTTTTTAAATATATTCTTGTCTCATGTTGTATGTGTCAAATTTTTGGTGATTGTCTTTATTTAGTAAAAAAAATGGACATGACAACAACAATAACACCAAAATAAATATTTGTGTGTGTGTATGATTGAGTTAGTGGTATGAGGTCTTATTAATTATATAAATATCAAACTTGTAATAGTTGTTTGTGCAAATAAATACAAAGAGACTCAAACATTGTTATTATTTGTTATTTCCATATTTCACTACCTTGCACATTTATGTAAAAAAAATCTTTATCATTGACCTTTTGATTATTTCAAGATCTAGGGAACTTTGAAAAGGTACATTAGTATATTTAAAGAATAAAATATGAGAGCTTACAAAACCAATTCCCCTAGAGTTATACTTTAAAAAATCAATAATCATTATGCACTTATCATTACTTAATTCAAAGTCCAATGTGACCTGTAGATTAGGCAATAGTCTTGAGATGAGAACTAAGCTTTAATTATGCCATATTAACAAATTGTGGAACACAAACACAAGTTATGAACAAATTTCTACAAAAAAAAAACCCAAAATTAACTTATAAAATAAATAAGTGAAGGGCTACAAATATGGTTTTGCTTATGTGAATGATTAGACCACAAATTAGAAGTCAACAAGTAAAGTTCTCTCTATTTAAAATGTTAATCCATCTCCAACTAGATAGGGGATTAGCAACCATTTAAGCATAGTAGAGAGAATTATGCATATTATTGTACTTAAGTTTACAATGGCCATTTTTACATCACGTCTAGTTCTTTTGTTAGCTGTAAACAAAAAATTATAATATTCATCATTCTTACAACACACACTATGTCCCTCATGTTGTTGAGAAGCTTTCTTGGAAACTCCCAATTCATTATTTATATTTTTTTCGTCTTTTTACTCAATTCATCATCTTTGACAAAGAAAATATGCCAGTACTCACTTGCCTTCTAGAAGACACTCCAAACTTGAAAGATCTAATAATTTACTTACCATACTCCTAGATTATTTATTCTTAGGATTTGGTAATAAACCATTTAGTCTTCCATGACCTTATGCAAATTGGAGAGTATTACTTGCATTGCAAAAGGACCACTTTTCATGGCTACCAAATCTACAAATTCTTAAAAATAGAATGAAAAATGTAGAATGTGTTAACATAGTGTTTTAGGAATAAACCATGTAAAAATATTGTGGCCCACACAAAAGTAAAAGCATAAACATTAATATACAAATATTAAGATAGTTTTTTACAAACTTTCATTACTTTTCTACTTGAAATTGTGTAATAAGTTATAATATGTAAGTTTTATTCTTTTCATAATTAAATCGTTTTCTATTTTTAAAGCAAGAATTGTTCTCAATTTTAGACAATTTGACTTTTTGTGGAAGCTTTATTCTACACTTGTTCAAAGACAAACAAATATTAGCATATTAATCCATTTTAAACAAAGCAAACAAAAGTCTCCCTATGAGATATTGAATCATGCTAAATATGCCAACCAAGACACTAAATATCAAAGAAATTAAATAAAAGCATATAAAAGAATGTGCAAACCTATCCCATAGTGGGAGTGGTGCTCCTTTGATATGAAAAGGATGCCCTTTCCCACCCCCTTGATAAGCTTCCAATGAACCAAATGTGATACAATGCAAGATGAAATGTGTCTATAGTGTAAATGCATAAGATTGTAGATGGATTTCAAATAGAAGTGGCTTTTATTTATAGGTTGAAGGATTGAAGAATGGAGAGATGGGATGAATGTGGGACTAAAAGAGAGCCAATGAGATTGGAACACTTGTCTCAACGCTAAAGGGTGAGGATTGAGCACACTTTGCATGTGGTTAAAATGTAAGAGGCACTAAATGCATGTGGTTGAGATGTTTTGGAGGGAAATTGTTTGTGGTTAGAAAGTCAAATAAAGGGAGTCAATGAAGGAATATTCCCTAGAATATTCTTTTGAGAGGATAAATGAGGTAATTAGTTAATTAAAAGAAACTATTTTCATGTGCAAGTGGGTTAGTTAATAATGGGTTGATTTAACTCTTGTGGAGTAAAAAGCTAGAGAATTTATTAATGAGGATTAGAAGGTGATTAAAGTTAATTAATTTAGAATTTAATTAACTTTGAGTGGGTTAGTGAATTTATGATATTTGATTTAAATCATTTGATTTATTTAATCAAATAAGAGGACTTTGGGGATTTAATTAAACAAATTGATTTATTTAATTAAACAAGAGGACTTTGGGGATTTAATTAAACAAATTGATTTATTTAATTAAACAAGAGGACTTTGGGGATTTAATTAAACAAATTGATTTATTTAATTAAACATGATGGACATTAGTGAATTAATCTAATAAACCGCTTTATTTAATTAATAGAAGAATTTGATGATAATTGATCAGAATTAGATGCACTATGTTAGGTTTATTTGCATGTCTACATTTTGCCCCTCTTTGAAGCAATGTACATGTTGCATTGGTTCAAAGAATAACCTTGTTGAGATCAAAGTTTGAATTTTATTTTATTTTTCAGATGCCCCATTGGAAAGTACATTGGTACACTGCCCCTTTGAGAGATCGAGAAAAAAATTCAATTTTAGGGTCGATCTTGCGACAAAGAGGTTCAAGATGGATGTATGGATGGTTAGACTAATAGATCTATATGATAATGACGATGCAAATGAGATGAATGAAGATGTTGAGAATAAAAAATCTATGTTATCCTAAATGTCTTAAATGATGATGCAATGCATGTGAGATGAATGATGTGTCCTATTATGATGATATGTATGAGTATGCAAGATGGGTATGCTGATGTTTTATGAATGTAGGATGGATGCATGTCATGATATCATGTTAGCGTGAAAGAGGATAGAAGAATGAGAGGGATCAACCCTTGATTCCGAGAAGATGCAGAAGTCCAACAAGTCTATGAGTTGTCGAGACTTTATTAGATATGATGATGAATGATGATGATGTATTGCTTACCCAGGGATTGGGGATATAAAGAGAATAACTTTCCTTATGTTTGATAACACACATAGATAGGATGCATCAAGGTACAAACAACTAGGATGGCATGGTATCTAGTGTGATGGACTTTGACTCAAAAAATAGATAGGAGTATTCTTGTTCACACCTGACATACGAAACCTTGTTAGGATGTACTTTAGACATTTCAAACACCCTGGACCAAAACATAGAAAGGAAAATCCTAACCATGTAATAGTCAACAAGACATCCAAAACATCTTCCATACACACCTACCAAAGCAAGTATCACCAAATTTTATTACAAGAATATCCAACAAGCACAACAGACAAAAGATAATGATCAATGCCCCCATTCCTTTCTCTCTAAATATTTTTAAATAGACATCCTCGAGAGGTCATGGGAATAGGTGTAATAAGATAAATCACAAGAAAAGAACAAGTAAAAAAAAAATTAATGTTCTTCATACCTCTAGCCAAGACTAAACTACGTTGAGGTCTGATGTTGATGTCCATTGTAGGAAGGAAGCATCCTAGGGCATGATGTTATCAGATGATTTTGAGACTAATGAGATGATGGGCTATTAATACCAAGAGTTAACCAACTTGTTTACCTACTAACCTAGACTTTAGATTTTGACGTTTTGAGTTTTCACTCTCAATTTGCGAAACTTGTTTCTAATTATTTTGCCAAAGGTTGTAGATGATGATCATTTATTGTGAGTCACTAACTCATTTGACTACAAAATATGACGAATTTTTTTGACAAAAGATGTATAATTAGATGTATCGTCGGGTACCTGTGTATTTAATGTGAAATTTTCAAAAAATAAATAAATGTATGCCCAACGTTCATCGAAATTGCGACACTCCATGATTTTCGTCGCTATTTTGACATACACTTAAAGTCAATTTATGGGCTGACATATGGTTAGCCTCCTTAATTTTTGGGCCGACGATTATATGGTTAGCGTTCGTTAGGGTTCCGATGAATGTTTTTTAATAAATAAAACTGAGCTCGACAATTTATCTATACTTGCGAATTTGCTATACTTGTGATAGTTTGTGGAGGTTATAGGCCAAATTTTTTTGGTGCAAAATATCAAAATTATTAGATTTTGTTACCTGTCTATTTTTAAAAATTAGTGGAGTGTGAGTTTGATATTCAAGCTTGGTAAAGAAAAATCATGTCAAATAATATTAATACAGAAAAAAATGAAGAGACACTTGCTAGATTGTGGGCTAGATTGAAAAGAAAGGGTGATGGGAAATATTATTGTCCTTGCAATAATTGCAAGGGCTTAAAGACAAGAAGACTTTTAATCACAACAGCTGAGAAACATTGTAGGCAGCATGGTCACGTTGAAGGGGGGCATGATTATCATCCATTGGTAAGTTGTTCATTATATGTCTTTATATTGATTGAATTTCTAAATGTTTATATCGTTTTAACATTATATATATATATATATATATATATAAAATCACTTGATCATGATTATGGTTTATTTGTGTCGATTATTATTATAAAGGTGGGGCGCCCTAGGGCACATGATATGGATTATCACAGCCTAGAGAATGTGGTTTTGCAAGCAGAGGAACATGGAGCTGTGAATATCGAAGATGAAGTTAATGATCCTATGGAAGAAGATGATCATGCGATAGAAAACACAGTTGAAGATGATGTTACAAATACATTGATCCATGACACATTTAGTGGCGCAGTTGATCATGATGATCGAGATGACTGATGATGTTCATGATTTACCTGTACTTGAGAAGGCATATGAGCCCCTTTATGAAGGCTCCCAAACAACTCTTATCTTTGTTGTATTGTTGTTGGTGAACTTGAAGGTTATGAATGGTTTATCCAACATAGCAATCTCACATATGTTAAGGTATGTCATATATGTCATCTTTTTTCATCCATTTTAATTGTTAGTTTATCACTAGTAAATAAAGGATGAAATATGTACCATTAATATTCTTTATATTAACAAATTATTTTTTTGTTGTAGATTGATAGGTGAATTTTTGTTACCACCATCAAATATTTTACCTCGCTCATACCGATTTATCGCCATTATGAAAGATATTGGAATGGAGTATCAAGCAATAGATGCATGTCCCAATGATCATATTATATATCAAACAACATGAATTTGCAAAATGCCCAAATGTCATATCAATAGATATCAAACAGATCAACTAACAAAAGGTGTCTCACAAGGTTCTTCGTTATATTCCCATTATTCCACATATGCAACGATTATTTAGGTGCAAAAGCTTAGCGTAATTTATGGATTACCATGCATGAAATAGAAGTGGAGATGACATTCTTCAAATGTCTGCGGATGGTTCGCATTTAGGGACATGGAGGAAAAATGGCCACACTTTAAAGAAGAACCTCGTAATCTCAAGCTTTCATTGGCGAGAACGATGTCAATCCATTTGGAGAGCTGAGATCTATTTACTCAGTGTGGCCTATTTTTGTTATCAACAATAACATTCCTCCACGGATGTCAATAAAGAGGGAGCACATAATGTTGTCAATGATTGTTCCAGGTATTTGTTTACATCAATTTTCTTTAACGTAGTAGCATCTCATTTGTCTTATTTGTTGCATAATGACTTATATTTTTTTCATTCAATAGTCATGTACATTAATTTATATATATTGCAGTAAAATGGTTATAATAATTATGTAATGTTTATGTTCATTCAACTAGGTAAGTAACAAGTTAAAGATATGAATGTATATATCGAGCCTCTTATCGACGAGTTACTAAAGTTATGGAATGGCGTCACTATGTATGACATCTCTAGACCAATAGGACAAAGACAATTTCAATTCCATGCAATGCTTGTATGGACAACTCATGATGCCCCAAGGCTAACACATTTTTGTGGTATGTTATACAGGGAAAACTTTAGTGGCGAATCTTCACCAATTGGCGAATAATTGAAATCGAGACCTCCAGAAATGGTGAATAGTACAAGCTAAAAAGGATGTAGAATCGCTAGGTTTTTACAAAAAAATAATTTTATCTCGATTAATTTGCCTATGAATTATTCTTTAAATGGCGCGTCATTGGAACTAATTCACTAGTAGTTTATACTCTAATTACAAATATTAATTATATTCGCCAGTAATATTATATTCCTACCATTAATTTTGGGGCAATATCGCCACTAATAATAAATTACCATTTCATTTTAGTGATATTTTAGCCTTGAATAGGGCTTTTATTTATTGCCATCGATTAGCTTTTTAATCGGATGGTTGTAGGTTGATTTCGTGAGTTTATATGCACGTGCATTTTAAAAGGCTTGTTGAGGCCCAAAATTTATTTTGGGCCACACGATTAGATTTAATCATGTGGCCCAAAACAAATTTTGGGCCTCAACAATCCTTTTAAAAGGCACATGCATATAAACTCACGGAATCAACCTGCAGCCATCCATTAAAAAGCTAATTGATGGTCATAATTTCACTTTTCATATAGTCTTTTTTTTAAAGTGAGAATTTTAAAAAATGCTTAATCTGTGTGTGCCACTGTCCTCAGACCCCGCAAGGGGGAATTTCCCCCTCGAACCCCACAAGGGGGATCTGCCCCCTTGACCACACCGGTGCCTGCCGCTCCCGGGCCCCTACTTCAATATTACAAAAGACAAAAAAAAATATGGGGGAACTGCGTCGACCAACTATGCAATTTTTTGAAGGAGAGATTCACCATTGTAATTAATCTTTTTAGTGATTATTTGCTAGGATTTGCCATTGTGATTATTATTTTTCCAATTATTCATTAAGATTCGCCAAGATTTTACAATTTTTTTAATAATGTGCTATAGATTCACCAGGATTTTACACCTTCACCAAGGGGGGGATTTCTTAAAGTTATCCCTGATGTTATAACGTTTGACTGCACTTTAACGATATTTAATTTTATGAAGTAGATATCATAGATGTTTTTTAAATAATCTATTCATTATATATAATTATAAAAATTGACATATTTAATCCAATTATATATGATCTTGCAGGTCTTCAAACAAAGGGAAATTTTGCATGTCTAGTTTGTGGTCCAAAAATGAAATCTTTTCATTCAACAAGTTTAGGAAAGCAGGTGTTTGATGAGTATAGGAACTTCCTCCATAGAAATCATAAGTATCAAACTACTGAAAAATATCTTTTCAATGGGAAAGAAGAGACTACATCAAAACCATGAAGAATGACACCTCGTATATGGAAGTTGGAATATAATAGAATTAATCGTCAAGGTTATACATTGGATCAAATTATTTATCTATCATATATGATATGTTTGGAATTTATATTTTTATATTGTGTTTTGTTTACTCATGTAATTGAGAATGATTGTCGTTGTTAATTTTTTCAACTTATATGCTTCATGAAGGTCATCAAGGCATTAATGGACGGCTTCCACAGGGACTGAAAAGTTATCCCAAACAATTTAGTAAGTTTCCCTACTATGAGCAGCTACAAATTGTGCATTTGTTTGATACAATGCATATCGGAAAGAATATAACAAAAATGTTATGGAAAATATTGGATGGAGGGCATGACAAAGAAAAAATTGTCAAAATTTTAGTGACATTCAGGAAGCCAATCATCCAATGAAAAATGTCATTCAATTAAATAGTGATGGAGACCAAATTAATATAAGCACTCTTCCTTGGTTATTAATGAAGCAACAAAGCAATGCTATAAAAGAAGTCATACGAAAAATTTGATTTCCCACAGGATTTGTTGTGAACATAAACAATATTATAATAAAGAAAGGTGAATTTGGGTCAGGGATGAAAACGCATGATTGGCATACCTTCATTAAGGTAATTATTCTGGTATATTTTATATATATTTGTATACTGCATGTACTTTTCAGTGTATTATGTTTACTAGTTTTGGAAAAATAATGAAAAGATCATTTTATAATTGTTGCAGTACGTTCTACCTCTATCTCTCCCAGACAACTTTGAGAACAATGTCAAGAAAGTTATATATGATCTTGGAAAATACATGAGATAAGTAGCGATATTTGTTCAATTCGTTGTATAGATCTTATATTTTCCATTTGTTTTACTTGTTATGTAATATATTGTATATTTTTGTTAAATCTCATTAATATATTTGCACCTTGAATCACTTGTAGATGGTCGTCATCTAAAGAAATCCATAAAGAAGATATAAATTATTGGAGGAGAAAAATTCCTCGTCTAATGTGTGAAATGCAAAAGTGTCTACCTTCAACATTTTTCAATGCACAAGAACACTACCTCATACACCAAGTTGAGGAGATTGAATTGTGTGGACCTATACACACAAGGTCAATGTGGATGGTTGAGAGGCACTTGAAATTTTTGAAGGCTTTGGTTAGACAAAGAGCACATCCTGAGGGTTCTATGGTGGAGGGATATATGGTATACCAAACCATGGTGTACATTACTGAATATCTTCCTAAGTTCATAGCAAAGATCCATGTAGATCGCATTTGAGATCCCAACTCCATTAAAAAATTCGAAGGGGAGTACCTGATGGGGAAAGGTAGATTGAGGAAAGTGAGAGGCAATTATAAGATAGTCATGGAGATTAATTAGAATACATTTTACATTGCCTTCAATTGCTTGAAAAGAAACAATAGAGAACTAGTCCAAATGAAAGAATCTTCCACACACAAATAGAAAAGTACTAGTATTGTATTACTTGAGAAAATAAGTCTTTCACTGCTGAAAAGTATTAAAATCTTAAAAAGTGATGATGATCAAATATTACAATTTGAATTTCATATATATAAGAAGAAGACCCAACAAAGGTGTCTCTTTGGATTTTATTTTGGCAAATAATTAAACTACTGATCTTAATTAAACTTATAAAACAATTTAATCGTCTCCTAACATTGACTTAGCTGTTGAGAGATGTTTTTTATACTCCTCCAAGGTATGGGTATTCACATCATGCACTTCATTTTGGTCTTCATATTTGAGTTTTATCATAAATTCCATATGTTTGCATGATCCATCCAACAATAGCCCTTCTACTTTGACTGTATCCAATGCTTCTTGAAGTATCCTATTGCATTCATCCATCTTGTTAGCTCTCAAAAACACGGGAAAAATACCTCAAGAGGTTGCCAAACTCTTGGTACATTTTAGGGTAACATACAAGGCCAAATAGTTTAGACCTTCTTCTCTTCAGGTGCTGCTAGACCTAGGTGGGTACACCTATATGAGTGCAGCATACTTGATTTGTGTTTATTCTTCCAACAATTTATCCACAATGGCAAGTGGGAGTGGACAATTGAATCTTTATTGTGGTATAGATTGTATAAGCAATATCAAGGCTAATCCTAATATGTTCATTTAACAGATGTAAAAATACAAAATGGATAAACTAAAATGAAGTATGTAAGACCAGTGCCTCGTTGGGTATATGGAGTCTAATGAAGGTCTAGAAAAGTGTAATCTGTGATGGAAATAATTCAAACTGTTCGGCACACAAATGTAGTTTGGAACTTGTACAAACGTGCAAGTAATTGATTGATAGATTCTACTTGAGATAAAATGACAACCCTAGTTATATGATTCTTCTTATTGATCCAATTAATACTTTCCAGTTACTATGATTGATTAGAAGGATTTAATCTCTACTTGAGAGAACCAAATAACCACATCACACAAGTACAAAAAATGTGTATTGATAAACTAAATATATGTTGGATATATCAATTTAAACAACAAAAAAGTATCAAAATGGAGACAACCAAATAACTGTATAATTCCAACAAACAGTTGATACCAAGATTAAGCCATGAATTTAGACATCTTCATTAACATTTGAATCCTTTTAGATAAAAACATCATTGCAAAATTACTTACTGTATATTTCTCCTATCCGCCTATTTATATCTCTCCTGATCATATAGAATAGGTATAAATATAACAAACTATGAAAGGACACGTCCTTTCAAAAATGTTTTTGCATAACAACAATAATAAATTAGCAGTTAGGCTCTATGTAGCCATAAATGGATTTTTGACAAATGATCAAGGTAATCCTAACGTGCATGTGTGTCAGCATCTCCAACTGCATTCTAGATTGCTATCTCCATGATCACCATCTGTTCATTCTACTCACAAGCCTCGTCCAGTGTTGGATTGTCTCTTGTAGTAGCCTTCAGAATTGTTTGTAGCATTGATTCACATTCCCTATCCCATTTTTCTTTTTCCTTCAATTCCCCTTTGTCTTCAAATAGCATTGGTAATCCCTTCTTAGTGGCATCAATCAACCCCTATTCATCCCCCTGCAATTCTTCTTGAAAGTCCTCGTGTCTCTTTATGAAATGATTGGAAATATCAATAGTTGCATTATCTGGAACATCTCTTTCACTTATTTCTTGGAGTTTCTCATGGATTCTCCCATCAATCCTCTTATGTTCTCATTCTGCATCATAATTTTTCAAATGTGTTCCCCAAAGTTTACTCAGCCAAGTCATCAAGTTGGCTTGCCTCTTCTTTATCATTGCAATGAGTGCATCATATTTGCCCTGCGAGTATGCATCTGATCCTACCCACTAATATTTTGTATGAGAAATCTCTCCATGATTTAATTTCTTTGTGGGTCCTAATGTTATTCCCACCATATCCTTCAAACGATCATTCTCTCTAATCAATCTTTTATTGTTCATTCTATACATTTCTTTTTCTTTCATCAACATCTGAATCTGTGCTTTATTCAATTTAGAAACATTAATGCCAATATTTGTTGTGGTTATGGGATCAACCTCACCAACTTTTAAGGTCATCACATGCCCAAATTCCTTTTCAGTATCAATCACAACTGATTTCCTGTGAGGTGGATACAGGGCCCAAATCATGAGCGACCCTTCATCTGGATTGTACCTGGATCCTGTGTATATCTATGTCACACCTTCAGGTTGGGCTTATATGTGGCATTATTGTTCTTCAAGAAACTATCAAAGACTAAGGAAAAATTCAAATCTAACCCGAGAAAAATTATGACTCCTGCATCTTCTAGCAATTTTCTCCCCTTCTCATGGGTCATATCCTCCATTTCTTTATCCACACTTTTCTTCAGACTACCCAACAATTTTCCTTCATTAGTTGGTGTTATATTTCCATCTGAATCCCTTATTTGTTTCCCTTTCTACTTATACAAGAAAGCCTTAAACTCTAGAGTTTTTACAAATTCATCATCAGCTACGAAGGATCTATATGCAATCTGTCTTGCATCTATATCTGAACTCTCTTCAACTTCTATCTCCCTGGGAGGGCATTTGTAAGCTTGAGTTCTTGATCTAGAGATTTTGTCAGTTGTGTTGTGAGGCCTGTTATCACCAGGTGTTTCCTCCTCTGAAGATAGCATCCCAACATCTGGAAATCCTCTGTTGTACTCATCAACCACTCTTTTTGCTTCCTCTTCTTCCAGATTTCTAATCAAATCATCATTTTGATAGGGTATATGATCATACCCACCCAAGTTTATTTTGTCCCTTGTAAAGTTGATATACCCCTCTGGATTGAATCCTTTTTGAGGTGGACCTTTCTTCATGTTATCTTGCAACAATTTATTCAAAACCAAATCATATCCTTCCCTTGCCAACATAGTGAAATCACCGAAACAAAGTGTGTTAGGCATAAATGCCTACTTTCCAAAAGAACTTAAATTCATGAAATTTGAATAATCTAATTACCTAGCAATCTCAAGATAGGCAATCCTGTCAGGTACTATTCTTGGAAGGATAAAGGGTGTGTCCTCAAATCCATATATCTTGATCATTGTTGCATCTTCCAAATAGTACCAATATCCCCAATTGTGATTAATAGGCCCATTAAAGTCCTTGGGTCTGAGGAACCTTTTTATTTCATCAAACAATGAATGTTCACAAGGGTGGTTATACAATTTATACAATGGCTTCACAAAATATTCTTCAAAATGTATGAAGCATGAATTGGAAAATCTACTATCCTAGATGGCAGTCCAAAGTTGTACTAGTAACAGTCCTCCCTCCTTGTCCAATTGTGAAACCCTTAGCTTCTCAGGCCACATCTTCAACTCATTCCCATAGTAAATAATCATATGCAACAGGATTGAATAATGCTTCAAATGTAAAACCGGAGACCCCTTTTTTATTTCCATCAATCTTGCATCGAGCTCCTTGAAAATATGTGTAGCATAATCAAAAGGTCAAGAGTTATGGAACTAAATATCTGCTACAATTACCATCGACACAACTGACATGTATTCAGGGGCATCCACCCCTAGCACTTGGCACACTAAGTAATATGTATACTTCAAGTATGGTTCAAATAGGTCAACATGGAATGGGGGACCCTCATTATCATCCAATGGAGTTCCGTTGCCATCCTTTTTACATCTATGCAGTGGTAGTCTCCAACCCTTGTATATTGTATCCAATCTCCAAAATTCTCTCTCTAGCTCCTCATATACAATTTTCTCATTGCACACTCCTAGATTAAACACCTCACAGATTGCGGCCTCTGATATGTGTATGAATAGTTTTCCAGAAGGGTAACAAATAGATTTTAGCTTGGGATCATTACTAGTAGCTAACACTTTTATCAATTCCACATCTAAAAACACATTTGGGCAAACCAGCTTTCCTAGGTTAAATTTCTAGGGGTTACACACTAGTTCATACCGGTTCCTTCGGTGGTAATGGAAGATGAATAACTCATATCCCTTAATTGGGGTCCATGTATCTCCTATGTGTTTGCACCTATCTTCTAAATTTTCTACATCTTCCCTGAGTTGCGTAGAGCACCTGGCCCTAGGTCCAGAGCTGGGCAATTGATCAATTAGGTCCTAGTTCAATTTTCTTTCAACTACCCCTGGTTCATTTTGAGCTTCAATTTTTTGTTTTTTACTCTTGGCGTGACCACTCTCACTCGTTTTTTTTTCCTTTTTTTCCCTGAGCTCGTTCCCTCCATTATACTTTTTTTTTTAAATGACAAAATTAGAAAATGAAATTGCAGAAAACTCACAGATTCTATTTGAAATCCTTCGGCCGCAAGGTTCTCTGGTTCTTCATTCTTCCTTTTGTTTCTTCTACTGTGAATTCTGCTCAATACCTTCTTAAATTATTGCTATTCAATTCAAGAAATCAACTATCTCTTTGCATTCGTGCCGCCATTAATGTTTTAGCTCTGAGCACAAGTTCGCAATCTTTTTGAAATTCTCACTGTCACATCAAGTATCATGTATCGACAAGACAATCTGAATTTTGGGTGATTCTTTATATTTGGTTTTTGCCAACATTCACCAAACAACCTGTTGGTCAGAGAAACACGATATCTTTCTCACCGATACATGATTTATCCTTTCAATCTTTCTAAATGTCACCAAAAGTCACTATGATGATCTTTTGATCTATTCGCATCTTCATCGGCAAGAGATCATGCTTCGCTAAGACATTCTGTAGTTTCTCCGATGCTACGAGTCTCCCTGATGTTCATTCCTCTGATATTGAATATGTCGCCAAGACTCTTGCCGATATAACTCTCATCAGTGTGACATGGAGCATTAGGAGAACCTTTTGAACTTACACTGATAGCTTCTTGTTTTGTCGATATGCTTCTTTGTGCCTGATTGGTGAGACATGATGAACTTCTTACTGATGGTGATTCACCGGTAAGACATAATTGCTCGGTATGACTTGTTGGCTTCACTTTGATGATGCTTGTCTTTTCAATGAGTAGTTTCCTTTGTATCATTAGTGTGAGAGGATAAATGTCTCGCCAATATATTTCATCGGTGAAACTCATAAGCTCATTATGAATGATAGATCTCACGTCGATATCATTTGTCTTGTCGATGATCCCCTACGTCGGTGAAACCGTGAGTTGTGTCTGCCTGATATGTATCCACCTAGGCACTTTGATCGATATGATAACTTGGATTTCTTGCCGATATGTCAAAAACACCATCATTGGAAAATAATGACTTAGAGATTGGGGGGACCTGCACCAACTCTTGCCGATATGGATCAAAATGTTTTTACTTAGAGAACTTTTTGGGGATCAAATTTGATTGTGATCATAGGCAATTACATCAAGATTTAGTTTTCTATGAGGGATTTATGAATGTAGAATTTTCAAAATTTTATAGTTCCAACACATCCAATCATCTTGTTCCTTCAGAAACTCATTCTTTGACTGTGCAACCCTCTGGCCCTTCATTCACTCTCCCGCTACCAATTCTGCAAAATTTTCCTTCAATTACTCCTCTTCAATTTGGGGAATTATCAACACATTGGGGTGGTAGTGCCTCCATTAATGCCTTATCTTTGAACACGAGTGTAGCTGATTTTTGAATTTCCCACTGTCACATCAAATGTTGTTTATTGGAAGGATAATTCAAACTTCTGGACAATCATTTTGATTCGGGCTTAGCCAACACTCATTGAACACCCTGTTGGTCGAGGAGACATTACATCTTTTTCACCTATATCACGTAATCTACCCTTTAGATCCATATAAATATCGCCAAGAGCCACCTCAATGAACCTTTTGATCCATTCATATCTTTATCAGCAAGAGATCATGCATCGCAGAGATATTTAGCAGTTCCCTCGACGTTATAAGTTTTTCCAATGTTCATTCCTTCGATCTTGAATATGTCACCAAGACTCTTAGCGATGTAACTTCCATCGACGTGATGGGAAGACATTTCAAACTCATTCTGATAGTATTTGTCTCACCGAGGGAATTTCTTCGTGCTTCATCGGTGAGACAGGATGGGTATCTCGTCGATGGTATTTCATCAACGAGACATATATACTTGGGTTGACCCATGGATTTCATTCTGAGAGCATTTGTCTTCCCGGGGAACTTCTTCATCAGCGAGACCACACGATGTATCTTCCCAATACGTATCCTCCTATGAAATTTGATCAGTGTGATAGTCTTGACCTCTCGCCGATATGCCCAAATCACCTACATTGGAATATAGTAGCTTATGGATCAGAGAGACCTGCACCCACTCATGCCGATATGGATTATTTATTCAAATACCTTTGTTTAGAGGAATTTTAAGGTATCAAAAGGTCAAAACTGATGCAATCATTGGTAATTATGGTGTGCAGGGAAGATTATAACAATTTTTATTCAAAATATGGACTTTATTTGGGAAACTTATGAGCATAATTTACTATAAAATTTCAAAATTTTATAGTTCCAACAGTGGCTCCATCTAGGGATGAATGATTGTGAGATCATTGCAAGGATTCAAATTTCTGGGAGAGCAGACCAAACTTTATGAATGAACTTGACGGAATGAATAATGGATATGAAGATGGAAATGACCCTATACTACTGTACATGGAAAGAATTTTTTATTTTATGATGAAGGAATTCTGGGATTGTCCATGTACTAGCAATTCCCATTCCTTTTTATTCCCTAAATTACTGTGCATGGAGAAAAATTTTTGAGAGGTTTGTCAAGAGTTGTCCATGCACTAGCAACCCTTAATCCTATGTGTATTTCAAGAGAAAAAATGCTTCAGGAACTTCCCATGTACAGGAAACTCTTGTTCTTCACCCGACATGTTCTGCAAGTAATATGAGTCTTCTCCTCTCTTCCCAGTGACAACAAAGGGCCCTAACCATAAGGCTTCAAACTTGCCATGATTTCCCTTCTCTTGACACCTAGCATTCCACATTTTTACCAAATCATTCTCCTCAAATTTTCTATCTTTATCCTATCATCTTCATCTACACGCAATTCATTGGCTACTTGTAAGTCCCTATCAGGGAGTTCTTCATATTCATCATTCATCATCCAAGAGACTGTTCTCTGCTATGACTGTGCTTCATTTTCTCCCGCAGATTCTTCTTTAGATGAATCATCCATTTCTTGCAACCTTTTCTTTTTTTGCTCTAACTCCTTCATGAAATTTTCTATAACCTCCTCTGCTTCTTTGTCTTCTTTGTTCTTAAACACATCTTCCCCCGATATAGGAACATGGGTGTATCCACTAAGGTTTTGCTTTTTCTTACAAGAGTGTATGTACCCTTCAAGATCATAATTCATTCTTTGTGAATACTCCTTTAATTTGAATTCATCTAACAACGAAAGATAATAAGATCATTGGTAGTGGGATGTTAGGTTTTCAGGTACATCAATTATAAATTAAGGTCATATACTGTGGTAATTAACTAATTATACGCCATTTGTGAATTTCAATTTTTTTTATACAGTTGGTTGAGAGTGGAATGACAAACAATCTTGATTGGATGATGGCACGGATTGAACGATGTCAACAATCCGGTCGCGCATTAACATGGGAAGGTGTGGCTTCATTGGTTAAAAAAGCTCATTGTAATGGAGATTCCAATGTTACACCAAGGTAAATTGATTTAGCATATGGTTTAAGAGATAAATAGGTATGTATAAATATATTAATCACCCATATTATTTAATTATTTTCAATTATATTGATGTATATATGTTGAGTTTTTTTTCTTTGCATACATTCGGCCAAGAATAAATATGTTTATCAACTGACGATGCAATTATTTTTACATGTTTGACATATTGCAGGTGAAACACCACAAGGCTATGTGGTGCAATGGTCGTAAATGTTGAATCAAAAATTTGGATGACACGAAGAAAACTTGTGATTCTAGGATAACTGCAATCTTTCAAGTGATTAATATTTCATCTAGAAGTGACATACATCCAAAAGTCTCATAAAATTGATACTATGGGATTTTGGATTATATACTTGAGTGTGAATTTAAGTCCTTCAAATTAGTTATGTTCGTCATCCAATGGTATAGGCTACGATTGAATGAAAATGATCTCAAGAGAACTGTTATTGAACATGATAATGGATTTACCATGGTTAATACAAGGTCGATCGAGCGAGCTAGAAATGAGCCCTATGTTCTTCCAAGCCAATGTGAGCAGGTATTTTACTCAGAGGTTCTAGTTAAACTGGGTTGGTCATTTTTTGTTAGACATGATCCAAGAGGAAGGCCGGTAAATTATAATGTAGTGGAAGAAGAAGATACCGAAGAACTAGAAGATGATGTAGATGATGATCAAGATCAGCAGTTAGTTGATGATATGCCTAACGAAGATGTCGAAGAAGAGGAACTAGATCATGATGATGTAGGAGTTAATGTTCATGAAGATGATATCCGTGTGGATGATGACATTATCAAATTTGATATCAATGACGATGATGGTGATGATATGACCAATCCTTAAAATGTCGAATCTGGATTGGATTATACAGACAAAGAGTTGGATGAAGAAGAAGATCAATGACATTGAAATGTATGAGTTATGCGATTATATTATCTATTTGATATTGATTTCTTGATAGAATTATATTTGACTTATATCTTTACATAATTAATTCATGATGTTTTTAATTTTTATGCCATTACATAATTAATTCATGATGTACTTTTTAATGTTATTAATTCATGATGTTACAACTATTGTAGCTCTCCTAGAAATTTCCATATGATCAAATCCTAATTACTCTATGACTATTTATGATTAGACATTATTTGATCATATCTTTGGTTATTTCATTCCCAAAAAATTAGTGTTTCCTCATGTTGACCTCACATAGTGACATGTGAATGGGGCCAATGTTGAAAAAAATTCAATTTGTGCTTGTATGGAGTGAAACTTGACATGGTTAGCCTAGACACATGCATTGATGATATGTGAGGGTTTTGAGACTCAAACATGAGGTCATGCTATATAAAGGAATCTCATCCTTCCTAATGTCATAGCATATCTTTGAAGTGCCTTTGGCATGCTTTAGATGTGTCAATATTAACTAGATTGAATATATTAATTTTAAAGTCTCTTAACACATTCCATGACAAGAAAATGACTCATTTGGATTAAGGAGTACTTTCCTAAACCATTCCTTCATATTCAAAAATCCCTTCTCATACCCACATCATAATTCATATCCATGTTAGTTGTAATGAGTGTTTTAAACCAACAATCAATGAATCATAGGATAGAAGAAAACTCGTTATGCACAAGGATAAGAATCAAAGAAACTGAAAGAATCGATTCACTAGATATGCTCCCCATTACTGTAATAGACCAATGTAAAAAAATAAGTCATAACAAGAATAGGACCAAAAAACTAGGAAAAGAAACCTTGTAGGCTACATTAATAAGACATTGATTGCAAGCATTTCTTCCATGATGTTTAAATGACAAAATATCAGATAGCTCAAACTTTAGTCAAGTAGTTTTTCAATCATTGATTCTTAGACATCCATCATGATTAAACATCACATATCATAATCCTTTCTCACAATCACTAGGACTGTAGATAACATTCAATCATGTCATAGGAAATAAATCATCAAAAATTATAAAGAAAGAGAAAACCAACTATATAAGCTCAACAAGCCACCATACAAAAATTATATTTTGTAGAAAATAAAATAAACTATATGTTGACATAGCATATATATTTTGTATATAAACTATATGTTGACATAGCATATATATAAACTATATATTTTGAATTTTGGCCCCGCGCACACAGGAGCACGACATAGCATACTGCATTAAGACCCTAATTGGAGAGTTGCACCGAGAACCATTGCATCTAGCCCCTGAGTGGAGAGTTGTGAGACTTCACTGGATGAGTGCTACAAGGCCATTGAGTCAAGGAGGAAGTCTAGGAACCATTTCGTAGGAGGAAAGCTAGAGCGAGAGGTGAGGGCACTCAGAAAGGGAAAATCAACCAAGGGACAATGACTGTAAGTGATTTTTCCCCCACATTTAGAAATCTTGTTGCAAGTACAGTGATTTAGACTCTGTTTGTTCCCATCAGGGTGTTGCATGCTATATTTTGGTCAATTCGAGCCAATGTTCCATTGACAAACCCTAGCACTACCTAGTACTGGTGTCTGGTTAGTTTGAACAGCCAAGCTTTGAGATGTTCAATCAGTTGGGTGGCCATTTTTGGCCTGTGAACTATAGTTTTTGTATCTATCTTAGCATATTTTTTCTACTATAAGATTGAAAGGAATTCCCATCACATAACAGCACACGAACTTCACTAGGGTTCAAATTTCTAAACTTCAATAAAATAAATTTGCATATTGAGGTCCACAAATGATCAAAGGGACTGAAAACAATACATGGTCCATGAGTGCAATGAAAAATTCCTAGTGCCTATCCACAAGAGAACGTATAGAAGTACATGATGCAGAGTCAGAGGAGGGAAACAAACTCACACAATCTCATTTGACAAGTCACAAACAATCTTGAACTTTCCTTCTTTTGACACACTTATTCAACTATATTTCCCTTCGCAAAACTCAACACAAACACTCAACTTTTTCTTTAGAGTTCCAAACCATTACCAGACCTTCAAACACCTTAGTCAACTTCATCTTGATCAAAACAAATAATTACCCAGTTTGCCCTTTCATTTTACCATTAACTCTCTTTATGATTGTCCTAAACTTCACAATTTCAACTCAACATAAATTAATCTAACCCAAAATAGTATTTAGGCTAATATAGACCACACAATTTCCATTCCATTTCACTTCAAACAAATTTAAACCATCTCCCATCCTTTATTCTTGATAATTTAACAAAATCATATATTGTACTTTCATTTGTCTCCAAAACAAGGCTATTATTAGACAGATTAGTCAAAGAAATGGACTTTTTAACTTCATGCTTACACCAAACCTTTTATCAAATGAGATCAAATTATACCTTGGTAATCTCTTAACCAAAAAAACCAAGAACTCACACTTAATCATCAAAAGCCCTTAAAGTTCTTACTATCATTGGTTCCTTCATACCCTGTTTGCAACGCTTGTAGGTCTGCCAACCTATTTGTTAGGGCTTCATTCATAATCTAAGCACTATTACACAAGTCTATCCACACTTTTCAATTCCCTCCTTACAGATCTAAAACATATTCAAAATGGGTATCAAAACTTTTACAAAACAAGCTTCAAATATTGTTGTCTCAGACAGATTTAGGCCTAATTAGGCCTGATTTGCATAAGGGTTTGTTGCTTTACTAACTCCTGACACAAAGTACACTTTTCCAGTGCTTGGGACATGTTTAGTTTGACTGGATATGCTCTTCAAAGCATCAAAGTATGTTTACAAAGTATTTTCACAAAACCCTAAGGGCTTAACCTTCATAATTACTATGTTCACAGACTGTACACACAATTTTTTAGTCAAGAAACTTCATTCCCTCGCATCTTATCTTATTTTTGATTAAGTTGACAACTTTTTACATTGTTTTCATTTTTGCACTTTTGGACTTAATAAACACAAAATGACCTAAACATGACCTCAAATATATGAAACATGACTCTAATAACATGATTTACAAAGTAGGAACAATAACATTGAATCAAATTTCAAAACATTGCTTCATAGAGGCCTAATTATGCCAAGGTGCTCCTATACCAGTACAAGAGATGAAAAAAAGACAAGGAGCCATTTAAAACTTTCGAATATTTCACTGACTCAACCAAACCTCCAAAAGAATAGTACGGATGCCAGCACTAGGGAAAGCCCGAAAGAGAACACTAATGAAAGTGGACTTTTTTTTTTAAGTTCCAGAAGAGTATAAATGGTTCAAAGATGTCGTGGGTGTCTGGAAAATGGTGAAGGAATGTTGGATAGGGAGGGACCCAATTAGCCTCTTTAACTGGATTCTTAAGAAAGAAACAAACTCTAATAAATTTTGGGGTTCTTCTGAGTAGGGCCCATCTTTTATTATTTTATTTGGGGGACCCAAAAAACCATAGGGGTATAAACCTGTGGAGCTTAATCATTAAAGGCAAGGGGTCTATCCATTTAGAAATAGACTGAAAGGATGGTTGCACGAGGGGCTATTTCACATCAAAGGTGGTCCAAAAACTTTCATAGACTAACTAACTAGACACCAGTACTACCTCAGAGAGACTATTTTCTTCAAGGAAGGTGGTCCAAAAAATTTCATAGATAGGTACAAAAAGTAATAGCAACCTTCCACCAACTAACCCAATCAACCTCCAAGAAACAAGACAATGACTCCTCTAGATGTTCCCAAAACCCAAGGCTTCAAAACACAAGGTTGGTAACCCTACAAACCATTCCCATGCTTCCCAAGTGATCTCTGATCATCAGACCCTTACAAGGTTTATTGATACATTCACAACTATTGTTACCTCCACATGCATTTGACTAGTAGTGACAACCTTGGTTTTTAATCCTCCAACCCCATACCTTAGGATCACATCACCATGAAAGAACTCATCCAACATCCTTATGAGTGCAGGTACCACCAAATAGGTATTTTTCAGTTCTGTCTTCCTCGAGCGAGGGAAATTCAGGAAGAGAAGAGGAAAGCGATGCATGTAGTAGGTTTAAAAGAGGGAGATCAACTAGAGGTCAAAAGATTAGAAGAAAATTTTGTAAATGCATGGAATTTTTTCTTGCTAAAGGGGGGTCATGTTCTTATGATGATGAGAGAATAGGCAACATTGAGGTTCCTTTGAGGTACAAACATCTACGGAAACAATGGGTACCCAAGGAACTTCCTCCAATAAACACTGATTTTTCTGTCAACGAGAGGATATATCGCATAGCACCATCGTCATTACATGGTTTGGGCCTATTTTGCATGGATGGCATAAAGGTCTATTATGAAAAAGTTACTGAATTGATGGAGTATGTCAGACCCTGTTACAGTTACAAAGATTGGATGCAGCTAGTTGGATATAACGAAGTATGCGTAGGTATGCACTGTCAACAAATTATATACAGCTAAAAGAAAAGGATCAAAATAAAGGAGTGGCTATGTACATTGACAGAAGGCCAAAAGCATCAGGGAATATTATAGGGTTTATAAATAGTACACGACCTAGGTCAACAAATAAGCAACACAATTGCATATTCAAGGCACGTGAGGGAAACTGTGTATTCGTATGTACGATAAAATCAATAACTGCAGGGGAAGAGTTGCTAATTGATTACAATTTAAATTGCATAGATACAAACACAGTTACTATGGAGGTGGTACATACTATATACCATTTTACCCAACCTCCAATTAATGACTCCAATATACCATTTTATTATTATGTTTTTTTTCGTAAGTCTATTGGTTTCATTTCAGTAATATTTTTTTATATTTAATTTTTGTCATAGCGGGACATTGATCGTAGGGGGAAGGATCTGGCCTAGAGCATAGATTGCAATGCATCTTTAGGTGCTTCTACCTGACAGGTTTACCTCATTGTAATTGTACAAATTAGATATGAGCAAAATATTTTTTTATTATGTTTTTTTCATAAGTTTATTGGGTTAATTTTGATAATTTTTTTAATATTCTTGTCACAGTCGGATGATTGGGGAAAGGCACCAGTAGTAGAGGAGAGCATCCATAGGGAGGTGCAGTCACTATTATGCGATGATGACATCGCATATTCTGCAAACCCTCTGGATATGATAAGGAAAACCCAAAAGAAATGCAATGAAGAAATCCTTCAATTGTTATTCATAGTGCCTCAAACAGATGAGATAAGAGAAAGGGTTAAAATATTGACTAAGAGAGCACGAAACTTGCAAGTAATTTGTCATGAGATCTTTAATTATAACATAAGTTCATTCATGGTTTTATATTTTGTACTCTTTTATGTCATGAACTAAAATGTGTTGTTTTTACAGGATTTTTTGCGTCTTCATGATGTTGTTGGCCATGATCAGGGTATTGCAGGTGTTTCTCAGGGAGTAGGGGTTGGTACAAGTGTCGATCCTAATCTTCCTGTGCATATATCACATCATCCGACCCCATCATCTGTGCCTATATTGTCGACTGAAATGTCGGCAACACATAGCATGCAGGCATCGAGTAGTGCACCCTCTGGCAGCGAACACATACCAGAACATGTGTCAGGACATGTACCTGGGGATGCAGAGGACACTAGTATTGGTGATGTTTTAGTAGCATTTCTTGGATCTTCATGTATTACTAGCATGGGAACATTGCCAGTCACATTTGTGGTGACCAAGGATTTTGTTCCCATAAAGATAGAGAAGGTCCCATGTACTTTAAAATGTTTTAATTATTATTATATATAATCGAATTGAAATTTACTTATTGATCACTCTTTTTAGACTAATGATCCCATGATAATTTTGCAGAAATGATGTTTTTTATAAACATCTAAATAATATTACATTGGAGATCTTCGGGCCCACCATAAGAACACGGTGGAATGCCCAAAATCAAGATTTAAAAGATGAGCTCATTAATTGTTTAGTTGTGTTGTTTGGTAATAATACATTCAACCGGACCAAGGTCCTTAAGAAAGTTGGTACCTATCTAAAGTATGTGAGGGACCAATATAGGTCACATTTAGAGAAGTACAAAAAGTACAAGTGTCCCCCCATGATTCTGAAGAGGGAGTGGAAGGACCTGGTGTCGGATGGAAAGGAGAAGGCTAAAAAGAAAAAAGGAAAGACACCATCAGGCCAAGGAAGGTATGTGATACTATCAACAATGTAATTATATACTGATTACTCTTTCTTTTTACATAATCTAACATATTTCAAAATTTTCATAGGTTGCCCGACACATCGAAGGCAACAAATGCAAGACTAGAAAAACACGGGCAGTACAAACTTGGCTCTGATGGTTATATGAAATTAGTTGCACAAATTGTAAGTATCAATAAATGAAATATTTCATCCAAATGATAAATTGCAAACAATTTTGGTTTTATCACACCATAGAAGCAAAATTCATGATCTTATGCAAGAAGGCAGGGCTCTGAATTCAACAGAGTGCCCACAGAAGAGGACCTGAAGATTGCCTTCCAACAAGGCTATGGAGTCGTGGTTGAATGCCTAAGACTCTTGACTGGGAAAACACAAGCTTCCACTGCATCCAACACGCAGGTAAATAAACTCAATGATGTTTATTTAAAATTGAATACTTGTGCAATCTATTCAATATTAATTTCCACCATAAAGTAATTATGTGCCTATTTGTTTTAAACAGGAAAGCAATGATAATACTGCACATGACATTGGAATGCAGCCTGGTGAGGGTGGAGCACAACTTGCAGATGAAGGTCATGGTGTGCATCCTGGTACTGGATGTATTATGTGCTATACAAAACACAGTATGGATTAATACAATTAAACATATTTAATTGCAATTGGTGTATTAATTAATGTAACCTTTCGTGTTTCAACTTTAGAGCATGTAGAGTGTGATCAACATGTTGAGCATGATTAGGCTAGACAAGATCAGGAACATGATGTGGCCCCATCAGGTAAAGAGGACCACTCTAATGTTCTTTTAAACATATTTAATTGCAATTGGTGTATTAATTAATGTAATCTTTAGTGTTTCAACTCTAGAGGATTTAGAGGGTGTTCAGCATGTTGAGCATGAGGCTATAAGACAAGATCAGGAACATGATGTGGCCCCATCAGGTATAGAGTACCACTCTAATGTTCTTTTAATTAATGAAATACTTGTAACAATAATAATAAAACATATCAATTTAACATTTCTTTGTTATTGCAGCAGAACCCCCCTTGCAGCGGCCTCCACGTCGTGAGTACACGACTAGGCATACATTAAGATCATGAGCAAAGGGCAGAACAACTGAAGGGGGGACAGATGATTTAGAAAATGATACTCCACTTCTTCTTTTTTTAGCTGCAAAAAAGAAACAAAAAAAAAAGTGATTGTAATCATATTATGACAACCATATTTTTGATAATATGTTAATGAATGTTAAAAATTGATATTTTTGACAACCATATGTTTGATATGTAAAAACTGAAAGAATGAATGTTATATGTTAATGAATGAATGTGAATATGTTAGTGAATGAATTTTATATGTTAATGAATGAATGTTATATGTTATTAATGGACGAATGAATGATTAATGTTATATGATCGGGTATGGGGAATTGAGAGTGATGTGAGGGGGGGGGTGTGAGGGGCCAAATGAGCTTCCACCGTCATGTGGTTGGCCTTGTTAAGTAGAGAATATTAAACTATTCTCGAAACAAAGAGAAGCTCAATAAGGTAATGCACTTTTCAATATTTCATTATGTTGCACTTTTAAGCTTATGCGATTTTCATTAGTTCTCTTTGCTTCAATATGTTACCCTTTGTACTTATTTTACTTTTTAACACATCTCATATGTTACTGATGGTGCTAGGTTTTGTAGTCGTTACATTATGTTAGAGAATAAGAGTAAGTCAATATAATTATGTTAATGATTGACATTTGTAGTATTTCAGTGATTGAGGGATCATATCCATTCTCATGAGATTTGCATTCTACCAATTATGATAGGATTATAATGAAATTGCTTTAGCATACAGGCCTTCCCATGTTGATGCTACATATGACTTCAAATACGGTGTTCGTTCAGTTCAGGTATCATAAAATAGGTCTATTTTCTAAGTAATTTGTACTCGTCATGTGAAATGGCTTTTAATTTCAAATTTAAACTTATTGATATGTTCAACTATACTATTGTCATGTTATGAAAGCATACTCATCATATTATATGTCTTTTGATTTGAAATATTTAGGGAGGTGGAATATCTTCGGCAAGAGAAATAATAGGAAGAGTAGCTGTTGGAGTTGTAGCAAAAAAAAATCTTCAGCTAAAAGTTGGGACCGAGGTATGACCATACTACTTATGAGCATCATAATTTGCACCAATCCCCACTACTAAGCACCAACTTAGCAAGAAACACCAATCTCTTCTCTTAGGAAGCACCAACCTCCAAATGAACTTCTTCAATGAATGATGATCAATTGATTTGCCTTCATAAAGATCTTGTAGATGATACACTTTTCACAAATTTGATGCATCTACATATATTTTCCTTCTCAAATCTGCATATATTCCTTTTCAAAATTGCATATACTTTGCTTTCAAATCTGCATAAACTCCCCTTTCAAATCTGATTAAAACATATTCATATATTTGCTGCTATACTCAAAAATTTGCTCTTTATTGGACTTGCTATAGTTTCCATGTGTGGGTTTTCAACACTATGCCCATATTCTTTGGGACTTGCATTATTTCAGGTCATGTGAGACGTATCTAGCAATTTCTATCGTATTTTTTTCCCAAGTCTTCATTGTTGGGTCTTCTACCATTGTTCTTATAAGCTATTTACTCACTATATGTATCAAAGACCCATTGTTCGTACATTTCAAATTGAAGAGATATAATTACTAGTGATTGCATCAGTTTTGACCTTTTGGTACCTTAAAATCCCTCTAAGCAAAAGCATTTGATAAATAATCCATATCGGCATGAGTGAGTGCAGGTCTGTCCAATCCATAAGCTACTATATTCCAATGCAGGTGGTTTGGGCATATCGGCGAGAGGTCAAGGTTGTCACACCGATCAAATTTCATAGGAGGATACATATCGGGAAGATACAGCCTGTGGTCTAGCCAATGAAGAAGTTCCCCGGCAAGACAAATACTCTCAGAATGAGATCCATAAGTCAGTCTGATCATACATGTCTCGCCGATGAAGTAACATCGGCGAGATACCCATCCTATCTCACCAACAAAGCACAAAGAAATTTCCCCAGTGAGACAAATACTCTTGAAATGAGTTTGAAATGTCTTCCCATCATGCCAATGGAAGTTCAATTGGCAAGAGTCTTGGTGACACACTCGAGATCGAAGGAATGAACATTGGGGAGACTTATAGCATCAGGGAAACTGGAAGATGTTTGAACGAATATTTTTTTTTTAAAAACCGCCGGGTTTCATCGCAATTTCGACGAACATAGCCCGATGAACCAAAAAAATTTGTGACAAGGTTGTTGTACACACGACGTAGTTTTCTTCGTAATGGCAACGACAGTTTGCTCCACCTCGTCGAACAATGGACGAACATTTGTTGTTTTTTCAACGATTTCAACTGGGTGTTTTGCAACGTTTTGTGATTTTTTGCATCGATAGATGGACAAAGTTACATTGATGTTGTGACAGACACCACCAACATTTTTCATGGCGCTGACCAACGATGTTGGGTCATGGTTTCAATGTATAAAAATTGGTCGTTAAAGCAACGAATTTTAAATCAGTGTTGCGTCGATAAGTCGACAATATTTTGTCGATGTCACCAAACATTCATCAGAATTTGTAGTCAAATACAGCAGTGAGTGGATGCTTATTATGGGTGAAGGTGAAATGAGATGGATGATTTTGGGTTTTTTGAATGTTTTTGGTATTTTGAAATGTTTTGAGGTTGTTTTTGGATTTTCGATATGTTTTACAAATGTCTTGATTTTCAAATTTTCCAATGTTTTTGTGTTTTCTGAGATTTTGACCAAGAACCTAACCTAAGGACCTATCCTAGGGGCCTCGAGGGATGATCAAATATTAGCCTTTCCTACATTATACACGCAGAGACCATGTAGTTTGACTGACACAGACTCGTTTATTGATGAGATATGAACATGTGTGGATTGTCAGTTTATTATAGCGGACTCCTAATGGACTAACCTAATGTCTCAGGGGTTGATTAATGATTAGCCTTGCCTACGTTCAAGCTCAGAGATGACGTATTTTGACATGATGACTCAGTGCTCTATTTTGGGAATGTTGAATAACCTTTTCCTTTCAAACAATAAGCTTGGTGGCACCATTCCAAGTGAAATTTATGGTGGATTCAAGAAATAGCTTTGCCTGACTCTGTGTATTTATAGCATTATGGGGTGTTAGATCTTTCATGGAATGCTTCAATATTGACAGTATTCCTAAGCAGATTAGAGATTGCATTGCAATGGTTAAGTTATCTTTACAGGGAAACTTGCTTACTGGTCATGTTCCTCAGCAACTTTTTCTTCCTGGAAATCTTACTCTGTCGGATATGTCTTTGCAATCTTCTTAGTGGACCCATCTTCTTTTTGGGTTTTCTAGTTTTATGAATGTTTTTGGATTTTTTTGGGATTTTATGAATTTTTTTGGATTTTCTAGATTTTATGAATGTTTTTGGATTTTCTGGATTTTATGAATGTTTTTGGATTTTCTGGATTTTATGAATGTTTTTGCATTTTTTGATGTTGATAAAGATTTCAAGAATACACATGAATCTAATCCAATGTAGGTATAAGAACATGCCCGCAACGTGATGCGATAGACTACTCCAATATAGGCAGGACACACTGACCTTTAGGAATGTGCCAAGTAGTTCTAGGATGGAACATGATACCAACACACGATGAAGCTATGATGCAGACACAGATGGGAAAGGGAAGGATCAATGGAATGTGATTGGTGAATGTGATGGAAAATGATAGAAGGTGATGCAGAACAAGCCGAAGAATCCATGGTGGATGGATAGTGTGTTATTTACACAAGGCGCTTGATTGCCAAGTTTTCACCAAGGTACTTTCCCAAAGCACCACCAAAGTGGTTTTCACTAGAGGATGATTTTTTTTTTACTATTTTCAATCATTTTTTTGATTTTTTTGGATTTTTTGATTTTTTTGTATTTTTGGATTTATACCTTGCATGCATAGGCATAATTTTTTTTGAGATGGGAGTTGTTGATGGGCTCCTACAGAGGCTCACCTTTAGGTGCAGATAGCTGATATGCTCCAGATTTGTAACTTGTTGTGACAACAAAGGGTCCCAACCAGTTGGGTTCAAATTTTCCCTTGCTATTTGGATTTGGTACATTCTTCTGATTTTCTTTCAACACAAGCTCTTTGACTTGAAACGACTGACTCTTGATCTTCTTATTATAGCTCCACTTGAGACGGTTCTAATAGACCTACATGTGGTTCAAAGCATCCATGCACCACTCATCTAGTAGTTCTATCTCATTCAACCATGACACCCTATTTCAACCGTGACACCCTGTATTCTTCATCAGTAATGAGATTATGCGGTGATATTCTTAGGGATGGAAGCTCAATTTCAATGGGAAGGATAGATTCTAATCCATAGACCAAGGAGAAATGGGTTGCACTTGTAGGTGTGCGGATACTCGTTTGGTAGGCCCATAAGACAAGATTTAGTTGTAGGTGTCAGTCACGACCATCTTCATTGACTATTTTCTTTAGGATTTTCAAGATGGTTTTATTCGTAGCCTCAGCTTGGTTGTTACCTTGGGGGTAGTATGGGGTGGAGAAGCGATATTGGATAATGATTTTTTGGAAAATCTCACGAACATCCTAGTTTTTGAAAGGTGTCCCATTATCTAAGATAAGGGCTTGAGGAACACCATAATGAAAAATGAGGTAGTTTAAGATAAACTTGGATATCTGCTTCCCTATGATATAGGTCATTGGGATGGCCTTTACCAACTTTGTAAAGTACTCTATTGTGGTGATAATGAGCTTGTGTCCATTAGATGAGGTGGTTGAGATTTTTCCGATGAGATCAAGCCCCCATTGTGAAAAGGGCCAAGGTGTTATAATCGGTTGGAGCTCCTAAGCTGGTGCATGGAAGAGGTTCCCATGTTGTTGACATTGTAAACATTTTTGAACATAGTCATGAGCTTCCTTCTCCATTTTAGGCCAATAGTACCCTATCCTCAGCAGTTTCTTGGCTAAGGTCATACCACTAGAATGTGAACCATAAATACCATCATGTACCTCTGTTAAAGTAGTCAAAGCTTTCTTGAGGTTAAGGCATCGCAAGAGGATTCCTTCAATACTTCTATGGTAGAGGGTATCACCTAATATGACAAAATGGGATGAATTTTTGATAAAGGTCCTCTTAAGGTTTGGGGTGATATCGGCGGGGAGGACTCCTATTTTCAAGTAGGTGTATATGTCATGGTACCAAGGATCACCGGGACCAACGATTTCACACATGAACTCAGATTTTGGTACCTCAAAATTTGATACAAGAAACTACTCTACCAAGAATTCATGTTTAGGGATGTTGTGTGGGACATCCAACAATGATCCAATTGTTGCTATGGTGTCTTCTACTCTGTTGTTTACCCTTGATATTTACTCAAATGTTATGTCGATGACGAACTCCTTGAGATCCTCCACCAGCTTCTTGTACAGGGTAAGTTTGTCATCTTTAGTTTGGTATTAATCATTGACCTAGTTGATAATTAATTGTGAGTCCCCATAAACCTTAAGTGCCATGATTTTCCACTGTACTACAATTTGGAGTCCTATGACTAGAGCCTCGTACTTCCCAATATTATTGGTGCAGGGAAAAGATAGCTTATATGACTTTGGGATGCAATCTCCTTGTGGTGTGATGAAGAAGACTCTTGGTCCCAACCCATGTTAAGTATATGACCCATTGAAGTATACCTTCCAATGATCTGGTACACTGAGATTGAAAATGGACTCATCTGGAAACTCTGATACTAGGGGGTTCTCTGAATATATAGGTGCTTTTGCCAATTGATTTGTGATTACTTGTCCTTTGATAGTTTTTCGTTCTACATACTCAATGTCATATTCTGTCAATATCATGACCCACTTAGCCATTTTCCCTATGAGTATTGCTTTAGAAAGTAGATACTTGAGGGGGTCTATTTTGGCGATGAGCTTTATTTGATGAGCAAGCATGTAGTGCCTAAATTTTTGTGAGGAAAACACTACTGCAAGACAAGCTTTCTCAATGAATGCTTAGTTTAGCTTGTGTCCCACCAAGGTTCTGCTAATATAGTAAATGGCTCTTTCTTTCCTTGTTTCATCATGTTGTGCTAGAAGAGCACCAAGGGTTGTCATTGTAGCTAATATGTAGAGGATGAGTGGTTTGTTTTGGATCGGTGGCATGAGAACTGGTAGTGTCAGCAAGTATTCTTTGATTTTATTGAATGTCTGATCGCATTTCTCATCCCACTTGTATGTTACCCCCTTGTGGAGTAGATGAGAATAGGGGATAGCTTTATCTGCTAACTGTGCTATGAATCTGTGAATGGATTGGAGCCTTCCTTGCAAGCCCCTTAACTGCTTCAATGTTTGTGGTGCTTCCATTTCAAGAATTGCTTTGACTTTTGCAAGGTCTATCTTGATTCCCCTCATTGATACAATATACCCTAGAAGTTTTCTTGATTGCACACTGAAGGCACATTTCTTAGGATTGAGTCATACTTTATATTCTTCTAGTCTATCAAAAATAGAACCTAGTGTTGTTATGTGGTCTCGACGCTTCCTTGATTTGGCTAGTATGTCATCCACATAGTCTTCTACAGATTTGTGGATCATATCATGAAAAATTAGAGTCATAGCCCTTTGGTATGTAGCTCCAATGTTCTTTAACCCAAATTGCATCGTGTTCCAACAGTAGGTGCCCCATGGACAGGTGAAGGTTGTCTTATGTTGATCATCCTTTGCTATCATAATCTGATTGTATTTTGAAAACCCATACATCAATGATAGCATCTCGTGTCCCACTGTTAGATCTACAATCATGTTTATGTTGGGAAGGGGGAAATCATCCTTAGGGCATGCTTTGTTCAAGTCCCTGAAGTCAGTGTAGATTTGGATGCCCCCAGTGGACTTAGAAATAGGCACAAGGTTGGAAACCCATTCAGGATAATTGATGGGTCTTATGAAGCCAGCGTCAAGGAGTTTTTGCAAGTCAAGTTTGACCAACAATGTGATATGTGGATGCATCTTTCTTAATTTATGTCTTACTGATTTTTCCTCTGGATAGACTACTAGATGATGGACTACTACCTCTAGATGAAGATCGGGCATGTCAGCATAGGTCCATGCAAAATTTACTTTCCTTTCTTTTAGAAATGTAGCTATAATTTCTTGTTCCTTGGTCAAAGGTGACTTTGCATAGAAAGTAATGTGTGGTGTTTCTTCAATTCCTAGATTGACTGGGTTGCATTTTTCTGCCAGTACTGGTGATTTTTCCTTATGGATGGCACTAAGGCGAAGATTCAATCCCTCATCCTTTGGTGCCTCAGAGAGGTTTTCACCATCGGATATGTCCTTTCTTTTTACTATTTTTGGGTCATAAATTTCCACAATGTGGTTTTCACTTAGAGACCTGGATATTACTCTTAGATTTTCTATTTTGTGACTAAGAGATTCAATCGTTTCCCCATAGTATGCATGTGTGTCTAGTTCAATATCAAACCCTACTTTATGATCTCCATATGGTAGAATGTCCCTTAGTCCCATGAATTCTAAGAGAGCCTCATCATTTTTGAATGTGTCTAAGATCGGTGGTCCTTGTTGGTCACAATCTATCAGTTGGGGGTACACAAGCTTTAGTTCAGTGATTTAGTTACTCGGCTTGAATTACATGGTAGTGATCATAAAAAGGGAGGAATCCTCAAATAACATGGGTAAATAAGAGATGGATTCCTCGTCATACATGTTAGTTATATCGAAGGTATAGTTATCTAGAGGTAGACCTGTGGATACTATTAATTGAGGAGGAGCTTTGACTTTTTTAATAGGGGTACCTTTACCAAGAATGGTTTACTTTGTAGGGGTACATTCAAGGCCAAGATTCTTTATGCAATTCTTAGGAATAATAGGTTCTAATAGGTCATTGTCATTTTTCCTGAGCTTCTCATTTTTGTTGTATCCTCATCCATGCATTAACTGTAGTCCTTTGTTATCATCTTCCATGGGAAGATCAGGTACAGGTCTTTTATCTTGATACAATAGGCTTGATACATATTTCTCATCTACCACCTCTTTGCTTAGGTCTCCCCATTTTTTGAAGGTGGTAGGTTTTGCTTTGAAGGTCTGAGATGTTGTGTCGATTGGTTGTGGCTTCCCATGAGATCAAGGAGATTGAGGTAACTATACTATCATAAAGGCACTCTTTTTCATTTTATAGTCGCCACACCCATTATCTTGGATCATAACCTTAATATCCAGGATGTCTTGAATGGAATGTGTCTTTGTCTCAAAAGTGGAGGCTAGGGTGGATGGGTCTATATAAGGAGATGTGGGTCCCTCATCATTTTTTGGGACTTGGGGGATCTTATAATACTTGGCCTCTAGGTTTTTGCAATAATGAAAAGGCTCAGGATCACCATGGATTGTGACTTCTTGTTTTTGATAAGGGAACTTGAAACATTGGTGGAATGTGGATGTGACAACTTGCATCCCATGGATCCATGGGTGCCCCAAGAGAATATTATAAGGGAGTTCAAGGTCAAGAACCTAGCAAGTGGTCTCCATGATTGCTAGCCCCACTTGAATGTGGATTTGAATGGTGCCTTGGGACACCCGTTCTTGATCATCACAGGCTCTGATAGTGATACCTTTTCCTTTATCGATGACATCTTCTGAGAATCCCAAATTCTTTACCAGCTTCAAAGTGCAAATATTTAAACCTGCACCTCCATTCACCAAGACTCTTTTGAATTTGTTCTTATGGACTAGGACTTCAAGATGGAGTGCACGGTTGTGAGATGGTTGGGTTGGGAGATCATGTTCAGAGAAAGTGAGTAGATGTGGTGTAGTGATTTTTCCGACCATAGCTTGGAACTGGTCTGCATCAAGATTTGTGGGAATGGAAGATGTGGCCAATGCCTTCTCTAGGATTTCCCTATGTGCAAGCGAGATTGTTAGCAACTCCATGATGGAGATCTAGGTGGGTGCATTTTTTAGTTAATCTAGGACATTGTAACCATTAGGGATTGATTTTGGATTTGTGGCGGGTGCCTTGGATGGTTGTGAAGGTCCTGGGATGGTAATTCTGCCACCACGTGTGGTGAATCCACACTTGGCTCTAGATCCTTAGATATTGACAACTATTATGCATTCATCCAAAGATGCAACGACATGGTCATAGATATGGTTCGCATTGTTGTACTTACCTTTACCATTGTTGTTTCCTTTATTGTGATCTGGCATTGGATTTGTGTATATCTTAAGGTCTTGATTCCTGACTGGTTGTTCAATGGTTATCGTCTTATCATCAATGAGATCTTGGATCAGATTCTTGAGTCTCATACAACTGGCTATCATGTGTCCCTTTATTTTGTAAAAATCACAAAGGTACTTCTCGTTATACCATGGCAGTTTAACCTAAGGCTCTTGATAATTTTCATAGACTGGGATTTTGATAAGATTCACCTGTACCAGCTATTGCATGACAGATTCGATTGGTTCCCCAAGTGGCGTGTATTTTCATTTAGGGGGATATATGTTCCTTGGGGGTGGTCCCCCTTGAGCATTAAGGTTGTTGACAGTTTGATTATTGGTTTGTTGTTGTGATGATGGGTTGATTTGTGGGTTGTTTTGGGTATTGATTTGTGGTTGTTGATACATTTGTTGTGTATTCTGCCTTGAGGCACTGATAACAAATTTGGCATCAGCAACACCATCGTTGGTGACATTTTTTTTCTTTTCCCACGTGTGAGGTTTGTCATTGTAACTTGTTGATGGTTGATTGTCTTGGTATGTGGGTGTGCCCCCTTGTGCTATAAGGGCTCTTTCAATGTTGAACGCTTTGGGAATCAATTGGTCATACGTTGTTATGCATTGCATTTTCAAATGAAAGGACAAGGTCCCTTCAAGGTTTGAGATGATAGTCCCAATTTGTTGTTCTTCAAGCATAGCCCATTTGCTCTTATTGGCCTTGGCTCACCATCATTGTAAGAAGGTCGTGAATATTTCCCCCTTGGCCTATTTTAAGCTGAATAATTCTTCCAAGCTCACATCCATGCCTATGTTAAATGAATAATTATGTATGAATAAGTCCACAATTTCTTGAAACTTTTTAATTTTTGGGGGAAGGCGGGAGAACCATTCCATTGCTAGATTGGCCAAACTTCAAGGGAAGAGTCGCATCAAATAAGAATCATCATATGCAACTTCCATATAGTGTACATGGAATTCCTTGATGTGATCTTTAGGATTGCCAGTCCCATGATATTTGTCAAATTTTGGTATCTCAAATCCTTGTGGGAATGGAACCATCGCAATGCTTCTGTCAAATGGATAGGGACACAAATTCCCTTGTGATTTCATTGTCTTTTCTAATTGCATGTCTAGCACTTGTTGCGAGAGAAATTTAACTTGTGTGGATAAGTCATTTTGTGGTTCAGGTGGTGGGATGTATGTGTTTTGGGGTGGTATGGTTGCTTGGGTGACGGGTGGGATGACTTGTGTATTTGGCTACGTGTTTGCGAGAGGGTTTTTAAGTTTTGTTGTGCAATCAATGTTGTTGGTATGCCTGTATCTATTGTTGTGCCAAAAATGCTTGTTGTTGGTCTTGTTGGTGTTGAGTTATCAGTGCTTGTTGTTGTGTGTATTATTTCAAGGCTTACTCATTGGCTTTTTGTTGTAACAAGGCTTGTGCTTGGGCTTGTTGCGCTTGGTATTGAGCTTATGCTTGAGCTTGAGCTTGTTCAGTGGCTTGTGCAGCTTGTTGTTGTTGTAGTAAAGCTTGCACTTGTGCTTGGGCAGCCTGTTGTGCTTGTTGTGTTACTTTTTGTGCATGTGCTTGCTGTGCGACTTGTTACACAGCGTGTGCGGCTTGTTGATCTTGGAATTGTTGAAGTTCCTTTTCATACGCTTGTTGGGTTGCTTGCAATGTGATGCTATATTGATTTGATATGTTTGGATTTGGTGGTGGAGGTGGAGGATTTGGTGGAATGGTGTGAGATGGTGTGATGAGAGCTTGTTGGGGTGGTTGTGGAGGTGTGCATGGAATTAGGACCAACTGCTTGATATACTTTGTACATCGCTTGGGAAGCTTGATTTTGCCATTGTGGACATCTTTGATGGATACTTTTCCCTTTTTCATTTTTCCCCATAGTTCTTTGACTAATGGAGTTTGATAGGGATGATCTTCTTTGTATTTTTTGGTATCCATGTGTATTTGATTTGTCCATTATGCTTCCCAAATTCTTTTGCTTTGATAATGTTCTTCGTGTTTTGATTCAAATATTTCTTTTGATGTTGGTCCCAATTTGTGGATGGGGTGATGGGTGGATGAAGATTCATGACATGGTTGGTTGTAGTATTGGCATTGGTTTCATCATAAGGATTTTTCATGCTTCCTATGTTGATGTTTGCTTGAGACGAAGTTTCCCCCAGTATGGTGGTAGTAGCACCTTTGTTCTTTGATTTTGATTGTTTCAAGATGTCATGTTTAGCAAGCATTCTCTAATAAATGACCACTGTAGATGATGTTATTAGAATTTGTTGCTCTGTTGTCTCCGAAATATCTTGTTTGGTCTAACCTATTTCCTTGAGTGGATAATGTTGGATATCTTCATACATAATGTCCTCAATCTGAATTTGGGATATATCTGATCCCGATGTTGACAACTTAGTTTGACTGTAGGAATCAATAACATGCTCTTTTGTGTAATAATGTTAGGAGTAAAGGAATCTTGTTTTGAATGAAGATCATCTACGTGTCCATCCAAAGAAAGCATCTCATGGGTAGATGGAGGAGTATGTGCTATATGGATGTGATCATCATTTGTGACATCTTGTATAGATTGGAGAGTGTCCATTAGATCATTGTAGTATCTTGGAGATACAAATTCTTGATCTTGAATGATTTTAGAATTGCTTTCAACATGCTTTAGATCAAGTTCTTGACATGGGTCCATTTCAAAGGATGGATTTCTTATAAAGGGTTCTTGGATCTCTTCATTAGGCATAGGAAGCAGCTCAATATTCTCTTGATATTTAAGTGAATTTGGATCAAGTGTTGAGTTGAGGATTTCTTCAATATATGTAACCAAGAGGTCAAAGGATGCCAATATGTCTTGGAAAAGACCATTGCTAGACTTTGGTGAAATATTTTGATCATGCTTTGGAATAAATTTTTGAGATATGTCCTATAACTCATTAGGTGATGTAGAGACATTTTCAACATGATCATTGGTCGATGGATTGTGTATTATGTCAATAGGATCAAATAATTCTAACACTCCTTGAAAGAGATCATTGTTGGATATTCTTGGTGAATTTTAATCATGATTGAAAAGTGACTCTTGATGCATGTTGATTTGACCATTGGATGGGGTAGAAGCATCTTCAAGGTGTTCATTGAAGGATAGAGCTTGATCATTGTTCTCAACAATTGTGGTGGAGAGATTGTCACTATTATCACTAGTGGTTGAATCTTGGTCATTGTCGTCAACAGTTATTATTTCTTGATCAAGAAGGCCTTGGATGAGATTTTTGAGTGGAATACAATTTTATGTTTTATGACGATTGTCTCTATGATACTCACAATAACATCTACCCTTATTCCAAGGGAAGTTTATGATAGAGTTGAAAGCATTTAATTTTGGAAGAGTGATGAATTTTACATTAACTTTTTTAATGCTGATTCGATTGGCTCTCCCAAAGGAGTGTATTCATGTTTGTTATCTTGTGAGATTAGTACTTTAAATTGACCTTGTGGTGATTGATTTTGGAGATGTGGTGATTGATCTTTGAGATGTGGTGATTGGGTTTGTTGTTGATGTTGTTGATCTTGATATCCAACCTCTTGGCATTGGAGTTATTGTTCTTGATGTGGTTGTGGACACAACTCAATGCTTTGATGACATGGTTTAACCAATGAGGGAGTGTGTAGATTTTTGGGTGCGGATGTCTCTTGGTGATATGAATCAACAAATTTTCTAAGTATAGCAATTTGATTTCATAAAATTTGTTCTTTATTTTGATCTTGACATGCTTGGTGTAGTGGATTTGGTTTTTGGTCAAGCATATTTGGAATATACACTTGTGGTATTCGTATGGGATCATGCACAAATTGATTTTGGACAATGTTATGATTTGGGATGATGTTTAAGGTTGAAATTGAACATTATTGTGGTTGGGAATCGCATTGCTTTGATTTAGGAAACTTTGATTTTGCATGGTGTTACTTTGACTTGGATCAATACATGGAGTTGTTAACATATTGTTTGGACTTTGAACAACATTGGTGTGATTCAAAAACATATCTATTCCAAAGTTCACCAAATGTGGATTTGATATGTTCATGTTTGGTAAGCTTGTATTTGGTATATTCACATTTGGCATGTATGGATTGGATGGGATAATGTTGTTTTGTTGAAAACTCATGTATTGATTGTTTGGCTGATAGATTTGTAAGTTTTGACTTTGGTTTAAATCTACCATAGGGAAAGGTGTTCCAAAATTTAGATTAGGAAAACTCATATTTGTTGTATCATTGAGGTTTTGTGTTCCAACATTTAGATTGGGAAAACTCACATTTTTTGTATCATTGAGGTTTGTACGAGATAATGATCCCATGTATGGATTGTATAAATGTGAGTTTTGATAATCAATTGGCATTATAAGGCTTTGATAGTTTGGTTGATTTAGATTACTCATAATGTATGAATCAAGTTTATATTCCATGCTTTTCTTGTGTTTTGACCCTGATGACTTTTAAGGAATTTAGGACCAATGATGAGATGAAGGATGAAAGGGTGAGTGATATGGGTGTTGAACTTTTAAGAACTTTGGAGGAATACTAGACGAGTATTTTTGGATTTTGATTTGGATTTGATTTTATTTGGATAATGGACTTATAGATCCCAAGATGTTAGATGTTATCTTAGGGTAAACTTGTCCACAAGGGTGATAATTTAACTAAATGTATGAGGAAGGATTCATCCACACACTTAGCCAAACAAAGTGATTTTGATTTTGATTGAAGGATTTACCAAAAGTCTAGTATGAATGATTTTTCCAAGGTTCTAAAAGTTGTTTGTGAGATGGGATTTAGTTGATGTTTTGGGGATGAATGAAGTGTTTGTTTTGATCCTAGATGAACCTAAGAAGAACTTTGTTTGCTAGACCAATATATTGAAGAACATGCCTTACCCTATGAGTACTTCAAACCAAAAGACCAATTTTTTGCTTGGAAGACCATAAGACAAAAGATAAGAAGCACATGTGTGGGTTTCAATTGATTTAATCTTGGTTAATGAATTGTTTTTACCACATACACTTGTCTTGTTTAAATTTCAAACTAAATGTCTATGTCTTAGCTCTCTTTTTCATTCCACAAGGTCCATTATGTGAAAATCAAAGAATCAAGGCCATAGTTTTCCTAGGTTACTTTGGAGAGAAAAAATTGAGATATGGGCCCAAATATTTAGAAGCCTCTAAGGATAAAATCCCTAGGGACAAACAGTAATATTTGGACTCTTCAAGGATATTTTCTCTTCCAAAGGGTTTGAAATTTCAATGACTTGTTGAATGTTTGTTTCAAAGTTTGAGATCTAATCAATGTATTTAACTGACTCACAGATTGTACAATCCTAGGATAGAAATGGCTATATTTGTTGAGTCTCCACTCAGATTTCTCCAAACACTAGACAAAGCGAACAGTTAGAGATTTGGTGACACTGGCTCCCCTCCACGACACACTTCTCGAGACCACCAAATCTCAAAATCCTAAAGATCTGGAGACCTTAAGGATTTTTTTTGTTTCTACTATTGAATAGTATAGATGTAAAACGACTTCAGAACGACCATTCTTGCACCAACAAATATTTAAGGATTTTTGGCCTTCTAAACAAAGGGTTGTTGTAAGGGCATTCGATTCAGGGGACACTAATAAACTCCCTCAAGAGGTCTCCCAACCCTTAGAACAAGGGTTTTATGCATCATAAAGATACTGGGGGAGAGCTATCATGCATCACTCCTATTGATTGTAAACTTTCCTTGCAACCAAAAATTTGTATAGCGGTACAGAAGAGCTTGACTTTAGCTCATTACCGCTTGGGTTGTTCCCTTGAGGTGAGTACTTTTTCCTACCAAAGCAGGCCCTCTAAAGATTAAAAAAAAGCAAATAAGTACATCTATAGTTCGACTACCTAAAGCACTAGGAGGGAACACACACAATGTTTTTCCTTCACACTCGCATGATTGTTCAATTTTAGCTCCAAATTGAAATGTGTGGGTGATTTTAGACAACAAATGTCAATAGAATGCTTTTGATTCTCAAGATCACAGAATAGCACGAGAGAAATGCATACGCATTCAAGTGACACAAATTGCAAAAAATCACAAGACAAATGAAAGCATAAATTCTTTTTAAGCCCAAAATAAAGATGAATTCTTTTTAAGCACCAAAAGCTAAGTGTGAATTTTTCTTGTTCAATTTTAACCCCAAAAAATAATGATGAGATGTGTTGCCCAATTTTCACCTACAGGCTCAATCAGGCAAAATAAATTATGTTTCAGATGTTCGAGAAGGCCAAAAGGGACATTTGCATCAGGGGTAAATCATACATTTGATGCTAGGTCATAGGGAGCTCAGTTGGAAAGCCTGCCTTGGTCAAGTTCGACATGAAAATCCTCTAAGGAGAGAGTCGCCAAGACCTTCCAGAGGTCTCACCGACTAGAAGGGGCCTCGCTAAATGGAGGCATCATCACCATGAGGTTTGGCCGGAAGAGTGTGGTCTTGCCGGAAGGAGGGGGTCCGCGCTCTTGGCGAAATAGAATCATTTCGACATAATGTCTCGGTGAATTATGATGTCTCACCGATACGGTGGAGTCTCACCAAAGCAGGATGTCTTTGGCATATGTGTGGGGGCTTTGCTAGGAGGTCTTACCGAAGACAAAGGTCTCGTTGACAATCATTCACAAGGCCATCGGCGGGGAGGAAAGCATATCGCCTTCAGCAAAAGGGTCTTGCTAAAGGATGAAATTATCACTGAAGCAAGCAAGGGCCTAGCTAAAGGGTCGTATTCGGCATAACATCTCACCGTCAGGATGAGGTCTGGCTGACAGGATGGGAGTTCGGCATAACGTATTGCCAAAAGGTTGTGTTCTCAGCGAAGCAAAATGAGTTCGATAAGAAGTCTCCCCGACATGCTAAAGTCCTACAAATAATGAAGGAGGCCTCGCTATGACGTCTCAACGACCTTTGAAGCTCTCGGTGACAGCTTGTGCCTTCGCTACAATGTCTCCCCGATCGAGAATGTCTCACCGATGTGAAGAGTGCTCGGAAAAAAATGGGGAGCTCGATGTAATGTCTCGGCGATAAAGAAGAGTCTTCCCGACTGAAATGAGCCTTCGCTAAAGCAAGGTGCCTTTGGCATATGATCTCACCGACTGCTTGTGGTCTCACCGAAACAAAAGGGCTCGATGTAATGGACGTCGTTGGTGTAATATGGTGGCTTCACTGTAGGGTCTCACCGATGCGAAAGGGTCCTACTGATAGAAGATGAAGAAGGCTCACCGAAGTATTTTTCCTTCGGCATGAGATCTTGCTGAGAGTATGGAGTCTTGTCGACATGAGATGGGTTTGTTGTGACATCTTTCCTTCGTCTGAAATTCTTGCCGACTCATGGTCTCGGCGCAAGAAAGTAGATTTGTCACGATGTCTCAGCAAAAGCATCAACTCTTGCCAAAGATGAAGGGCCTACCCCAGGGCCTCGGGGTAGCATTTTTCCTTCGGTAAGATGTCTCACCGACACTCGGGTGTCTTGCTAAATGAAGAGGATCCTAGGGAGACGTTGAAGTGAACTCAAAAAATGAAGAGGAGATCGGTGGAAGGTCTCACCGACCGAGCAAGCTCTCGCCGAAGTGGAATAGAAGCTTTCCAAGAGGTTGGAGGCTTCATTATGAAGTCTTGTCGACCCAAGCGAGTCTTGCCGAAGTGAGATGTCAACCGGGGAAAAGGAGAGACTTCGTTGTAACATCCTGGCGACATGTATGAAGTTTCCTCGACAAAGACAGAGGGAGCCCGATAGGAGTTCTCGCCGAAGCAAGGTGGTTTTTCCATGAGGCCACGCCGACCAACCATGTCTCACCGAAAGAAATGTTGAACTCGGGTAGAGTGGAATGCGTTTGGGGTGACATCAACAGGCTATTGTCGATCGTCATGTGTTATGCCAAAAACTGCAGAGTGGCGTAATCGCATCGGTGAGAAATGTCTAATGTCTCACCGAGATGCGATTCTGATAGGGTGACCTTTGATCCTTTGGGAATCCTACGTGGAATGTGCCCAGCCAATCAGAGGGAGCTACAGGTGAACCGATGGCAACTTGACTGGTACCAAGAAGATTAACAAGCTGAAAGCGACGTGGATTGGCTCTGAGCTCTGAAGCATTCAAGGCAGCTCGACAAGGGATTCTAAGGTGGACACGAGGACCAGAAGTGAATGCGGTAGCTGCAAAAAATCTGAAGGCTTCTCCTGGGAACGACTCTTCACCGACATGGACAACAGGGACACACTGGAAGACAGCATTAATTTCATGCAAAAGATGTAAGGGGAGATCTATCCCGAGGGGAGATATTTTTGTAAGCCCTAGGGGGCTGACATCTTTTTTGTATATAGGGCATTTTTTGCCTCTTTGTAAGAGAATTCGGATTGTGCATTTTCTGGAGTCAATGATTTTTAACAATCCTTTTTCAGCTGATGTATGCTTTGTAACTCAACTAGAATCTGGAATAAAACACAGAGTTTACCTCGGAAGCTAGTGTTAATGTTTGCATTACTCTTATTTCTGTATTTTAGATTATGCAAGTTTTCAACTGTGTTTTTCTAAATCTGTATTCATACCTTACAGCTGTGAAATTCATCTTTCCTTCGTAAGATATGTATGTAGATCAAGCCTTTTAAGAATGATGCATAAGTCTAAAGGGGTTATGTTGAGTAAGTGAAATACTAACCATTAGCTTTCTAGTGTATGTTCATCTTGTTTTATTTCATGATTTCTTATCAATTTGGTGTATCACCATAGGGTTTAGTTTTATTTTTATGTATTCTCCTTCTCCCTTTCCCTTTACAAAATCAGTAGTTTAGGTGATACCAAAGGAAGTCGGCCTTCTCTGGAGGTTCATTTCAACTTTAGGTGACCCACAACCTTGAAATGATCCCATGTTTCTCCAGAAAGCTCATTTTTCACAACTTTGTATAGGGTGCATTTCTAAGAGACAATAGTTTATGGCATGCCCGGTGGGACTAGTTCCACAATATGTTGTTGGTTTAGTATGCAACCGGCAAGTTCCAGACTTTATAGAAGTCATTTGTGCATACTTAGTGACTCCGTAGAGAGAAAGAACTTCAAAATCAGTGCCTTCTACAGTTTATGAGAAGAGTTTAGACAAGGAGCAGCTTAGTTCCTTTCGAGTATTTGCAGCTGTCACCACCAAGAAGACAAGGCAGAGCAATAGAAAGGCCAGGAACAACATTTGCTTATACTAGAAGAGCCAAGTCTACTCCTCCATCCGTGAGATTCCATATTATTGTCCCGCCTTTCGTTTCATCTAGAGTGCCAGTAAATCCGCCTCATCCACCTCCAATGGTTGCTCCAAGGAATCAACCATTTGTTGCTTTCAATGGAGGGAGTCCCTTAAATTTTGCACAGCACAATGACATTCCAATGACAGCCTTGAAGAGTCTGCCAACTTTCACGGGAGAAGATCAAACTACCCCGATTGAACACATGCGAGATGTGGCTTCGTTATGCGGAGTCCATCACATAACTCAAGAGGATGTTGCTGTGAGATTATTAGATGCTTCATTGAAAGGAAGAGTTGTTCAATGGTATAGGGGCTTAGTAGTCGGTTCAATTGCAACTTGGGATGAATTTGGAGACAAGTTGCATAAACAATTTCAGGATGGGTCTGATAATTTGTCTTTATTGGAACAATTAACTACAATTAAGAGGGCTCCACAAGAGCAAATGAATGATTTCAACTTTAGATTTCAAATGACCTGGGATAGAATCCCTGCAATGGTGAGACCTTCACCTGAGTATGCCTTCCTGTATTATCTTAGAGCTATAAATAGCGACATTTCAGTTTTAACATAGTCAATGGGAGGAGTGTCTCTGTCGGATGCTTTTGAAATAGCAATCAAAGCTGAAAACAGCCTAATACAGGCTGGTAAACTTGCTCCTAGGCCACCAATGCCTACATTTTCAGAGATTCATGCAAATATCCCTTTGCAGATACCACCTTTTGCACCTTTGCCACCTGTCCCAGCTGTTGTCACACAAGAAAGTGCTGCTCCAAGTTCTTCAAATGAGTTGCGGGAAATCAAAAGTCTATTACATACTTTTGGTAATAAGCTTGTGAGCCTGGAGAAGCAACAATTATATAGCAAGCCTTATCAACAAAATTCAGGTCAGCAACAAGCATATCAAGGTAATAGACAAGCTTACCAAGGCAATTACCAGGGCCCAAGGCAGGGTGTGAATACTAGACCTTTTCAGGCATATGCTCTAGCACTTGTTAGTGCAGTCAAGGACTTGGTTCCTATTCAAAACAACTTAGCAACAGATTATGAGTGGTGCTACCCTTGTAACCAGCCTCACAATCAAGCCGCTTGCTCAAATGGACTCATCAATTAGGCACTTATGGTACAGAATGCCTCAAGTTCACAGCAGAGTGCATTCAATGACGCATCTCCACAACACCAAGAGCAGCCTACCAATGAAACTACCCTACTTAACTGGAAAGGTGAAGAATTTTGTGGATTAAATGTAGATAATTCTCCAGTTGTAGCTAACACCAAGGCAAAGAAGAGAGCATTTGAGCTTGATCAAGTAGCTAACAAAGATAAGGCAGCAACTGCAAAATCATCTACATCACAAGTGACTCTTGTTTGGAAAAGAAGTCAGCAACTCTTGGTCAAGGAGCAGCCACATTTACAAGTTGATCACGCTGGCATAAAAGTACATTATAAAGTAAACCCAGCTGTACCCTATAATATTCTTGATAGCATGAAAAATATGAATGTTACAATGTCTATGTGGGACTCATTAGCTATCCCAGGTCAAAAAGATATGTTACAGTCAGCCTTGTCAAGTTTGAAAATGTCTGATGAATCTAAGTCTCCAATAGGCCAAGTTAGAACTGTGTTAACAATCAATCCTCAGGGAAAAGATCAACAGCCCAGCAAGGAGACAGGAAAAGGAGTTAAACCACCTCCTTTTTACGTGTTAGTAATCATAGGTGACAAGTTAGTTCATAACTGTATGGTAGACAGTGGAGCTAGTAGCTCAGTGATGCCAAAGCAGATTGTCGACAAGCTTGGACTGAAGTATCAGCCTTTAGAGAAAGAAGTAATCCAATTGGACGGTACCTCTGTTAATACATTGGGCATCATTAAAGATTTGAGTCTTACCCTTCATGCTTGTCCTAATTTTTCAGTTCCCCAAGACATATGTGTCATAGACCTTCCACCTTTCTTTTCCTTGTGCTTATCAAGAGACTTTACAGCCAAGATAGGTGGTTATGTGTCAGCTGATTGGTCACACATGTTGTTGAGAACAAGATATGGAACTAAGGTTACCATTAAATCTGAAAAGTTGGCTAAAGATCATATTGAGTCATATAATCCAAGTCCCATCAATGTTGTTCCTATTGCTACAGACACAACTTGTGTTGCTTTTACTGACAGCGAGCTGGTTGCCGCTCAAAAACTTCAAGCAGAAGCTATTTTTGATGTGTCGTTGCATGAATGGGCAGTTGAAAATGTGTTAGACAGTCCTGAAGACCTTATTCAAGATGCTGGTATGGGTAACTATGTGATGCTTGAGCCTGATGCAAAAATTGCAAACCTTGAAAAGGATTCAGATCAGTTGTTGTAGCAGCAAAGTGGACTTTGGGAGATATTCTTTGATGGTTCCAAGAGCAAGAATGGAGCAGGTGGAGGGGCAATGCTAATTTCTCCACAAGGTGATAAGTATTTTTCAACTTTTCATTTTGCTTTTGCATGTTCTAACAACAGTGTTGAGTATGAAGGACTTATCCAAGGCCTTGAATGGGAAAGGAAAAGGGGAATTGACTGCTTGAGAGTTTATGGAGACAGTGAATTGATAGTTAATCAGATCAAGGGGCTGAATGTTGCCAAGAATGATGCTTTGAAGTCTTACAAAAATAGAGTCTGGAACATAATTGAAGAATTTAATGCCTTCAATCTGATCTCTATTCCACAAAATTAGAATAAGCATGCTGACAGACTTGCAGCAATTGGCGCACAATTTGATATTCCAGGCGATATCAAAAGGGAAAAAATATAGCAGTATGTCAAAGTGGTTATCAGGCCATCAATTCCTGATAACAACATTCACTGGCAGGTGTTTGAAAGTGATGAACAGATTCTAACCTTTCTGCTCCAAGAAGATCATTTTTTTGTAGTGAACCAAGAAAAGATCAAGCAGCAATATGAGGATCAAGTGATAAAGTTGAAGACAAATAAACTTCCCAAAGGGTTGGTTACCTTGGAATCCATATTTAATTCTGATGATCAGCTTAAGAAGAGCAAAGTTGGCATTCAAGTCAAGGAAGATGATTATGAAGAAGTGGAAATCTTTAAAGGTAAGCTTCTCAAATTAGGTAAAATTTGTTTAGCTGAAGATAAAAGAGCTTTCATTGTTTTATGCCAAGAATATCATGATGTTTTTGCTTGGCAATATTTTGATTTAATGGGGTTTGATCCTCATATTGCACAACATACAATTGAGTTAGAACCTGGTGTCAAGCCTGTTAGACAAAAACAGAGACCATTGAACCCCAAGCTTGAGCCCTTAATGATCAAAGAACTGACCAAATTAGTTGAGGGGGGCATTGTATTTCCAATTAAGCACACATCATGGGTTTCTAATCTTGTTCCGGTTAGAAAAAAGAATGGTGAGATAAGACTATGTGTGGACTTTAGAGACCTTAATAGAGCATCTCTGAAGGATCATTATCCCTTGCCATCTATGGAACAAATTCTTCAAGCTGTTGTTGGATCAGAAAGATTTTCTCTTCTTGATGGGTATTCTGGTTATAACCAGATTCTAGTCAAAGAGGAGGATCAGTATAAAACAACATTTACAAAAAAATGGGGCACTATGGCTTACAAAAGAATGCCTTTTGGTTTATCCAATGTTGGTGCCACCTTTCAGCATGCCATGGATATGGCATTTCAGAATTTAATTCGGAAATGTCTACTAATTTATCTAGATGACATAATTGTATATTCAAAAAATGCAGATGAACATTTGTCACATATCAAGCAAGTTTTTGAAAAATGTAGAGAATATGGAGTATCTCTCAATCCGACAAAGAGTATTTTTGCAGTTCATGAAGGTAGGTTGTTAGGTCACATAGTGTCAAAAGATGGAGTTACCATTGACCCTGAACAAGTCAAAGCTATACTTGAACTGCCATTACCCAATCACAAGAAAGGATTGCAGAGCTTTTTAGGGAGAATCAACTTTCTAAGAAGATTTATTCCTAATGTTGCAAATTTTCTACAGCCCTTGACTGCCATGCTTAAAAAGAATGTAGTTTTCAGTTGGACTAGAAAAGCAAAACACAATTTTGAAGAAATAAAGGAAGCTTTAGCATCAACTCCAACACTAATAAATTTGGATTTCTCTAAAGAATTCTTTTTGTATGCTTTTGGCAACGCTGGTTTAATCTCTGCTATGCTGGTACAGAAAAATAGTGATAACTTAGAACAGCCCATAGCTTTCTTTAGTCAAGTACTTGTTGATTATGAAGAGAGGTATACTTTTGTTGAGAAGCATGTTCTCGCCGTGATCAGAAGCCTAAAGAAGTTTAAGCCTCTAGTGTCAAACAATAAAATTCATATTCTGGTTGCACACTCAAGTGTCAAGGAATTTTTGTTGAGTAAAGATTTGAATGAAAAAAGGGCAAGGTGGATCACTAAGGTCATGGAATATGACGTGGATATCAAGATTACCAAACTGATTAGAGGTAAAGGTCTCTGTGAATAGCTCGCTACAGGGTCAATCAGTGCAAATGAATTAGAAAAGGATTTCATTTTTGCTAATACAAATGAGTCTCAGGATGCTCAAGAGGGTGTGCCTATGATAACAATTAATTGGGTTCAAGACATGACCCATTTTTTACAAACTAGTGAGTGTCCATCAGGTTTGAATAGAGCTAAAAGAAGATACTTCAAATTGCATTCCATACCATATGTGTTGGTAAATAATGTTCTTTTTAAAAAGGATCTAAATGGTGTTCTATTAAGATGTATTCATAGTGATCATGTCGAGAAGATACTTCATGAGTTTCATGATGGAGCTTCAGGAGGTCATTTGGCTCCAAGAACTACTGCTTGGAAAATTATGAGAGCTGGTTACTACTGGCCCATCTTGTTTAAAGATGCATATGCATGGTCAAGGAAGTGTATCAAATGTGCTTTATTTGTAGGAAAAGAAAAGTTGTCTGCTATGCCTCTACATCTAATTCAAGTGGAGCATCCCTTCATGAGATGGGGCATTGAATTTATCGGACTGATTAATCCACCATCTAGTACTGGTCATAAGTGGGTGCTTACTGCTACAGACTATTTCACACGGTGGACAGAAGTGGTGGCTTTGAAAGAATCAAAAAAGTCTTCAATTTTGAGTTTTTATGAGGATATAGTCACCAGATTTGGAGTTCCTGACTCTATCATATCTGATAACACTCTTGCATTTGTGGGATTAAGATTAATTGATTGGGTTGTTAAACATGGCATTCATTTGAATACATCCTCAAATTATTACCCTCAAGGTAATGGTTTAGCTGAAAGCACAAATAAGAATCTCATCAGGATTATTAAAAGAACAATGGAAGATAATCAAAGGACCCGGCACATTAATTTAAAGTATGCACTTTGGGCAGACAGAGTGACTCCTAAGAGCTCCATTGGTAATTCACCATACATGTTAGTTTATGGCAAAGAGTCTAGGTTACCTCTGTATGTGGAGCTTCCAACTCTGGACATTGTTCACCAGTTGGAGATGTTTGAGGAACAGGACCCAATGTCCGTGAGATATGCAGAGCTCATGGAGCTCGAAGAATCAAGAGACAAAGCAATGAAAGCTTTGGAGTATCGTCAGCTCCAAATGAAGAGAAAATTTGACAAGAAAGCTACAGCTAAAAGTTTTAAAGAGGGTGATATTGTTCTCAAACGGGATGTTCTAAAAAGCAAGCCAGGCCATCACACCAAGTTTGACAATATATGGACAGGTTCATTTATTATCAAAGGTTGTAAGGAACACAATGCTTACCAATTGGCCACAACAGAAGGTGAAGTGCTTCCTATCCCAGTTAATGGAATATATCTCAAGTCTTGTTTTCAAGTTTGATGAGTTCCTTGATTGTACATATGTACATATTAGGTTGGGTTTATGTTTCCAATAAGTGCTTATGCACTTTAGTTTAAATGTTTTTTCCATTTCCGAAGTGTTGTTTCAGCACAGTAAATATTTTCTTTTCAGTTTCTCCTGTTTCTTTAGTTTCAGACAACCTGTTATGATCTATAAGTTACAGACGCGTTTGAGCTATGTGCAAAGCTGATGTTTTAAGTTTTTATGAGCTTCCTAATGACTCCATGCCTAATGGATATGCCTAGGCTACTGGTTTTCATGTTCAGTAGGAAAACATCTAGCAAAGGTCGCCATAAATGTTGCCCAATTTTCACCTACGGGCTCAATCAGGTAGAATAAATTATGTTTCAGATGTTCAAGAAGGCCAAAAGGGACATTTGCATCAGGGGGTAAATCATACATCTAATGCTAGGTCACAGGGAGCTCAGTTGGAACGCCTGCCTTGGTCAAGTTCGGCATGAAAATCCTCTAAGGAGAGAGTCGCCAAGACCTTCCAGAGGTCTCATCAACTAGAAGGGGCCTCGCTGAATGGAGGCATCATCGCCATGAGGTATGGCCGACAAAGTGTGGTCTTGCCGAAAGGAGGGGGCCCATGCTCTCAGCGAAATAGAATCGTTTTGGAATAATGTCTCAACGACTTATGATGTCTCGCCGATCTGGTGGAGTCTCACCAAAGCAGGATGTCTTCGGCGTATGTGTAGGGGCTTCGCTAGGAGGTCTTACCGAAGACAAAGGTCTTGTCGACAATCATTCACAAGGCCGTCGGTGGGGAGGAAAGCATATCGCCTTCGGCAAAAGGGTCTTGCCGAAGGATGAAAGTATCATCGAAGCAAGCAAGGGCCTAGCCGAAGGGTCGTATTCGACATAACATCTCGCCGTTGGGATGAGGTCTGGTCGACAGGAGAATGTCTCAGCGATAGGATGGGAGTTCAGCATAAGGTCTTGCCGAAAGGTTGTGTTCTCGGTGAAGCAAAATGAGTTCAATAAGAAGTCTCCCCGACATGCTAAAGTCCTGCTGATAATGAAGGGGGCCTCGCTATGATGTCTCAGCGACCTTTGAAGCTCTCGGCGAAAGCTTGTGCCTTCGCTACAATGTCTCCCCGATCGAGAATGTCTCACCGAAGTGAAGAGCGCTTGGAAAAAGACGGGGAGCTTGACATAATGTCTCGGCGATAAAGAAGAGTCTTCCCGACTGAAATGAGCCTTTGCCAAAGCAAGGTGCCTTCGGCATATGGTCTCACCGACTGCTTGTGGTCTCGCCAAAACAAAAGGGCTCGATGTAATGGACGTCGTCGGTGTAATATGGTGGCTTCGTTGTAGGGTCTCACCGATGCGAAAGGGTCCTGCCGATAGAAGATGAAGAAGGCTCGCCGAAGTATTTTTCCTTCGACATGAGGTCTTGCCGAGAGTATGGAGTCTTGCCGACATGAGATGGGTTCGCCATGATATCTTGCCTTCGTCCGAAATTCTTGCCGACTCATGGTCTCGGTGAAAGAAAGTAGATTCGTCACGATGTCTCGGCGAAAGCATCAACTCTTGTCAAAGATGAAGGGTCTCGGGGTAGCGTTTTTCCTTCGATAAGATGTGTCACCGACACTCGAGTGTCTTGCCGAATGAAGAGGAGCCCAGGGAGACATTGAAGTGAACTCGAAAAATGAAGAGGATATCAGTGGAAGGTCTCACCAACCGAGCAAGCTCTCGCCGAAGTGGAATAGGAGCTCGCCAAGAGGTTGGAGGCTTCATTATGAAGTCTTGTCGACCCAAGAGGGTCTTGCCGAAGTGAGATGTCAACCGGGGAAAAGGAGAGACTTCGTTGTAACATCCCGACGACATGTATGAAGTCTCCCCGACAGAGACAAAGGGAGCTCGATAGGAGTTTTCGCCGAAGCAAGGTGGTTTCACCATGAGGCCACGCCGACCAATCGTGTCTCACCGAAAGAAATGTTGAGATCGGGTAGCGCGGAATGCGTTTGGGGTGACATCAATAAGCTCTTGTCGATCATCATGCGTTATGTCGATAACCGTAGAGTGGCGTAATCGCATCGGTGAGACATTTCTAAAGTCTCACCGAGATGCGATTCTAATAGGGTGACCTTTGATCCTTTGGGAATCCTACGTGGAATGTGCCTAGCCAATCAGAGGGAGCTACAGGTGAACCGATGGTAGCTTGACCGGTACCAAGAAGATCAACAAGGTGAAAGCGACGTGGATCGGCTCTGAGCTCTGAAGCATTCAAGGCAGCTCGACAAGGGATTCTAAGGTGGACACGAGGACTAGAAGTGAATGCGGTAGCTGCAAAAAATCTGAAGGCTTCTCCTAGGAACGACTCTTCACCGACATGGACAACAGGGACACACTGGAAGACAGCATTAATTTCATGCAAAAGATCTAAGGGGAGATCTATCCCAAGGGGAGATATTTTTGTAAGCCCTAGGGGGCCAACATCTTTTTTGTATATAGGGCATTTTTTGCCTCTTTGTAAGAGAGTTTGGATTGTGCATTTTCTGGAGTCAGTGATTTTTAACAATCCTTTTTCAGCTGATGTATGCTTTGTAACTCAACTAGAATCTGGAATAAAACACAAAGTTTACCTTCGAAGCCAGTGTTAATGTTTGTATTACTCTCATTTTTGTATTTTAGATTATGCAAGTTTTCAACTGTGTTTTTCTAAATCTATATTCATACCTTACAACTGTGAAATTCATCTTTCCTTTGTAAGATATGTATGTAGATCAAGCCTTTTAAGAATGATGCATAAGTCTAAAAGGGTTATGTTGAGTAAGTGAAATACTAACCATTAGCTTTCTAGTGTATGTTCATCTTGTTTTATTTCATGATTTCTTATCAATTTGGTGTATCACCATAGGGTTTAGTTTTATTTTTGTGTAATCTCCTTCTCCCTTTCCCTTTACAGAATCAGTAGTTTAGGTGATACCAAAGGAAGCCGACCTTCTCCGGAGGTTCATTTCAACTTTAGGTGACCCACAACCTTGAAATGATCCCATGTTTCTCCAGAAAGCTCATTTTTCACAACTTTGCATAGGGTGCATTTCTAGGAGACAACAAGATGAAGGTTCAATTTTAATCTCGTTTGAGCATTATTTTTAAACCCAAATGAAATTTAGTAAGGTCCTAGAGCATAAAGTAAAAAGCATTACAAATGGGTTATAATTGCCTCAAAAGTGTTGAAACATTTGTTACAATTATAGTTCAAATGATAATAGTATGCTTCTTTTCTTCAAGTTGTATTGTCCAAACCTGTAAAACCCAAAAAACCAAAACAAGAAGTTAAGGACATGTTTAGAAATCAAATGAAATCAAAAATTTAAAGCACATGTCAAAATTTAAAGCAAATGTGAGGTTGTTTGGTTCAATTTTATCCAACTTTGAAAGCTAATTCATTTTATCCCTTCAAGTGTTTGATAATTTTTTTTAGAAAATTAGATTATAGCAGCAACTTGGGATAATGACAACTTTCTCAAATCTTGATCATTTTTGAAATTGTAAAATGTTTTGGAAAGTTAAACATGAGATCTTCAAAACCCAACAACCTTTATGCAAGATTAGTCATGTAGAATTTTTTAAAAATTAAGGAAAATCATGCATTTAAGAGATTAAACCCAAAAAAAATTTAAAAAAAACCAGCAAAATCAATCATGGATAGCAACTTGAGATAATGACAACTTCCTCAAATCTTGATCAATTTTGAAATCGTAAATTTTTTTGGAAAGCTAAACATGAGATCTTCAAAACCCAACAACTTTTCTGCAAGATTAGTCATATAGAATTTTTAAAAAATTAAGGAAAATCATGCATTTAAGAGATTAAACCCAAAAAAAATTAAAAAAGAAGCAAAATCAATCATGGACAGCAAATTGAGATAATGACAACTTCCTCAAATCTTGATCAATTTTGAAATCGTAAAATATTTTGGAAAGCTAAACATGAGATCTTCAAAACCCAACAACCTTTTTGCAAGATTAGTTATGTAGAATTTATTAAAAAGTAAAGAAAATCATGCATTTAAGAAATTAAACCCAGAATTTAAAAAAAAAACCAGCAACTGAGTTAAACCCAAAATTTCTCCAAAAACATACAAAACATTAAAGTTCGCCCTCCTTCTAGCACCAAAATGTGGAAGCTTTCTTCTACACTTGTTCAAAGACAAACAAATATTAGCATATTAATCCATTTTAAACAAAGCAAACAAAAGCCTCTCTATGAGATATTGAATCATGCTAAATATGCCAAACAAGACACTAAATATCAAAGAAGTTAAATAAAAATATATAAAAGCATGTGCAAACCTATCCCATAGTGGGAGTGGTGCTCCTTTGATGTGAAAAGAATACCCTTTCACACCCCCCTTGATAAGCTTCCGATGATCCAAATGTGATACAATGCAAGATGAAATGTGTCTATAGTGTAAATGCATAAGATTGTAGATGGATTTCAAATAGAAGTGGCTTCTATTTATAGGTTGAAGGATTGAAGAATGAAGAGATGGGATGAATGTGGGACTAAAAGAGAGCCAATGAGATGCTAATGGGTGAGGATTGAGCACACTTTGCATGTGGTTAAAATGTAAGAGGCACTAAATGCATGTGGTTGAGATGTTGTGGAGGGAAATTGTTTGTGGTTAGAAAGTCAAATAAAGGGAGTCAATGAAGGAATATTCCCTAGAATATGCTTTTGAGAGGATAAATGAGGTAATTAGTTAATTAAAAGAAACTATTTTTATGTGCAAGTGGGTTAGTTAATAATGGGTTGATTTAACTCTTGGGGAGTTAAAGTTAGAGAATTTATTAATAAGGATTAGAAGGTGATTAAAGTTAATTAATTTAGAATTTAATTAACTTTGAGTGGGTTAGTGAATTTATGATATTTGATTTAAATCATTTGATTTATTTAATCAAACAAGGGGACTTGGGGATTTAATTAAACAAATTGATTTATTTAATTAAAAAAGAGGACTTTGGGGATTTAATTAAACAAATCGATTTATTTAATTAAACAAGAGGACTTTGGGGATTTAATTAAACAAATCAATTTAATTAATTAAACAAGAGGACTTTGGAGATTTAATTAAACAAATTGATTTACTTAATTAAACATGATGGACATTAGTGAATTAATCTAATAAACCGCTTTATTTGATCAATAGAAGAATTTGACGATAATTGATCGGAATTAGATGCACTATGTTAGTTAGGATTATTTGCATGTCTACACTTTCATACTTATATTATCCTATTATTTCATTGGATGGGGCAATTCATCTTATACAACCATGGCTAGCTTCAAGGCTCCCATCTTCTCATCTCTCATAGTGTGAAAATGTTTGGGCCCTTCCTTGTTCACATTCGTCTCCTATTGTGATTTATAGGTATGAAGTAATTGATAATGAAGGTTATAATAAATTGTCTAAGTTTGATTTGCAGATTTAATCATTTTTTGTCTTTACTCTTGAACCTATTGTCATTTACAAGTATGAAGTAATTGATAATGAAGGTTATAATAAATTGTCTAAGTTTGATTTGCAGATTTAATCATTTTTTGTCTCTACTCTTGAACCTACATATATGGTTTTTAGAGTCTTGGAGGCCTCTCACTAGTGGCCCAATCAAGTTGTATATGTTTGCTAGAGGCTTCTTTATCATTGGCTTTTAGTCTCTGAAGGATTTAGAGGTAGTGCTAAGTGGTAGATTGTGGATGTGGAGTAACCATTCCCTCTCTCTCAAATCATGGTTTCCTTCCTTCAACCTATGACAAAATCTCACAATATTATGTTGTTTTGGATGAGGCTACTTAACCTACCTCTATTTTTAGAATGATTCATATTTTGAAGATATCAACAATGCTATTAACTACTTTCTAAAGGTGGATTCCACAATGTCTAATATTGGCCACTCTACTTTTTCCCCTATCTTGATGGACTTTGACATTTTCAAAGCTCTTCATGGAGATGTTGTCTTGATCATGGAGGATAAGTAGTGGATTCGGATGATTTATTACAAGAGCCTACCATCCAATGTAGACAACACTTTGTTACTAGACATCTTACTTATGCATGTCCCCACTCTCGCCAAAGGACTACATGATTAGCTAGTTGGTGGATGAATGCCCTCCTCAATCAATTGACTCAAATTAATAAGTTTTATTCAAACATTAATTAATTTGAGTCATATTTTTGTTTTTAATCATTTATCTATTTTCCTATTAGTGCATTCATGCACCAAGTAGCTAAACATTTGACTCAAATTTATCAATAAGTCTTATTCAAACATTAGTTCATGACTCAAAATTCAATTATAGTAATGTTTTTTTGTTGCTTGAATGACATTGAACACTATTATAGCCATCATAATAGTCCTTTTGTGTTGTGAGGGTGGCAAGGTAAATTAATTGTCTTAAATAAAATCCTTTACAAAATCTGATTCACAATTTTGAGAATCAGATTTTGAAATAGTGCTCTATTATCTAATATTACAAGATTGATTCAATAAATAAAAAAGTTACCAACAAAAATTTAAGTCATCTATGATTAGTGACTCATAATTACTACAATAGTGCACCATCTACGCAATCTAATAGCCACAAATATTCACCCCAACAACAGATTCAACTATCCAATCATCAATATGAACCAAATATAATGTAGTCAAACACATTGTTGATCATAAAATCATGCTGCCATAACTTTAATTTGGAACTATTTAAATTTACAACTGAACATATTTTTAACAACCTTACTGTCTTGAACAAAAACAATTATTATTCCACAAATTTTATCTCCACTAAATACACAAACTAATCAACAGAAACCAGATATAATGCATCTACATATTTCCAACAAACATTACAATCTGAAAGATTACAGATCAAAAATATGTATTGCTTGAAGATAATATTTTATTTTTTTAACTTTATACTTTGTTTCCTTTTTAACTTCTCTAGTTGATATTAAAATGCTACGAGGTTCTCGTTGCAATAGAATTCCCTAGTCTTCTCTTGCCAAATTATCATCTGAATTATTGGGGTACAAATTCAAGCAGAACTGTCTACGGTTTATCTCTTCAAGTGATCGAAATTAATGGATATTTTATTCTAATAACTTCCTACGGTTACACTAGCAAAAAAAAATTCCAGAACAAAATTCCAGAGACATGCCACTATGTGAACAGCTTGTAAATTACAGACATCACAAAGATAACAGGCACGAGCAAGAGAGGTACTTCAAACAAAGCTTGAGCTTTAACAAGCAGGTGAGAAACCAATTCTTGAAAGATTGCAGTTTAAATTAAATTCTTATAACAGACTAAATAAGTCAAATCAATTGCTTTGATACTTTACATGAGTGTACTTTCAATAATTTATTTCACAATAAGTCAGCGTCTGTAACCGCCATAGCCTTTGGGCATACACTTAAATCCGTGAAAAGTTCTTGCCAGAAGTCACTAGTTATTACAGAGATTTTTTTGTTTTTGTTTTTTTTGGTCGGTTATTTTAGACATCAAGACAACTAGAAAAATCTGCAACAAATGTCTCAAGAATATGTTCTTAATCATTTATGATGCTTGTAGTTCCCAAGAAGAATGATAAAAACTAAGAAAGAGGAAAGCTAATTGATCGACATAGCACAAAATAGCAAAATAGCCCGACATATGACTAGTAAGAAGATCAAATAGGAATCTGCTTCCTTTCGTGAGCACATAAGTAGGGTTGAAGAGTTACAGTTAACCATAAGATGCTCTCTTATTCTTGGCACTTGTAATTTTTACGTCTTTATTATGTTCACCGGAGACAAAGTAAGTTAGGGTCTGTAATCACTAGTCATATTCTCTATGTGCATCAGGTAGCGAAAGTAATTCCCAAGATCATCTGGCTCAATTGCAGTTAATAATTTCAGTCAAATCAAACTTCAAGTTCAAAAAAACCTTAATTTTTTTTACGAGCTTAAATCTTATAAAAGTTTAACTAGGTGTTTTGACCTTAATTTTCAAATTAGCAGTTTATGTAATTTATTTAGTTATCCAATGCAAAGTTGTGCCACCTGTATAACATTGCTCTGGTATCAAAGGAACAAAATCCAAGGCAGCATAGTAGGAATCCCATTAAAAGTTATTACGAATAAATTTACTAAGCCAAATGTGGAAAATAGAGATGAGATGTGCGGCACAAAGTTGGAGGCACATTCTTACTTACAAGAACTGTCTAGTCCTACCACAGACAAGTAGAAGCCAAATCATGCTTTCTACATCCACTCACCACATATAATGAAGCCAACTGGCAAACCTTTATGACCACCAATATAGACTCTATTTGGTCAACCATTTGATGTATCGAACTGCATGTTCATGAGGAGATAAGATTGGACATTCGTGTACTGATAATCCAACAGATACTCAAAAACTGAGATTTTATAGATCATGGCACAAATACACAAAGATTTTGGATATCTTTATCTAGATAACAAATTTCTGCATCAAGATCAATAAAAATAAATTCAAGAATTCAAGATATCCAACAAAATATTTTGTAAGAAACAGATATCAGTCTGACAGGTTATGTTTTTTTCAGCGCAAAGAACAATATCTGTCAACTTTCTTAGAACAGCACCTTCAGAGACCTCCAAATATAAACGATAGTAGATATCTTTCATGGTTGAAACTTGAAATCAATCACTGATAAGAGAAGTTGGAAAAAATATTGCCGGCACAACTTTGTCATATTCCTATCAGTGCCATAAAAAATCACAATATAGTCCATCAGGACAGTTTGTTAACAGCAATATACAAATGTATGCAAGAATACAACCCTCCAATTGAAAATTCTGTTATGAAGCCTTGACGGACAGAAACAAATGAAACTGACATTAAGAAACCCCATGGAGTGAATCACACGGTCACCTGTGAAAAGAATTTTCTGAGTAGAAATTCTTTAAAAACTCTGCTACATAAAAGGGAAATGCTCCTGTTCTCTACATCCGTATACAACCTTGTACAGCCAAATAAGTGGCATATTTCATTTATCAACATGCAAAGATTTTTCACGTCTTTCTTACCTTAGTAATTTAGGAGGGAATATTTTACACGCAATACAATCCTTCCTTTCTCGACCCCCAGCTTTGCACCAGTGACTAACCAATGGCCAGGCATATCTTGAGGCCCCTTGGTCATCTCCGTCACATCCACAAATTTTGCAAGCTTTCCTGTTAGCACTGTTGACCCAGAACTCGTATTGCCTGAGATCTTCACTGCTGACTGGTTTGATGAGGATACATCAACATTTTGATGAGATGATGGTGAGTGATCCCAGACTGATCTTCGTATGGTGCAACCCGGAACCTTAGAGAATAGAAGCCTAAGGTATAAAACACTTTTTTGCCCAAAATCCCATACCCCAAGTTGTGCTCCAGTGACAATATAAACCCCAGAAAGATCTCCTATCCATGTTTCACTGTTCTCTACAGGAGCAGTGCTGACATGGGAAAAGTTCTTCCATTGCACAGGCTCAAACCATCTGCTATCCTGCTCTTCTGGTCCCTGCCATTTGGGAGGCCCAATTGCAACATGCACATCCCAGTGTGGCTGTAGGATTCTGGGAAGTGAAATTAAATGTTGTAAGTGAATTGCAAGTCTATTTTGCTTCCTCCCTTCAAGGCATAGTCTAAGTCCAGTCACAGGTTTTCGACCAACAGATACCTGGATACTGCCAAGTCAGAAACAAAACAAGAGAATCACGAAAGATAGCTCTATAATGAATCTAGTTTCTAACTAATAACTCACCTGGGCTGTGCTAATATGAAGCTTAGGCCCCATCAAACTGAATTGCAGTGTAGGGCATACTGGTTCCTTCCTTTCCTGTCCTGGCAAGTCACTAGAAAGTGGAGCCCATGCACGAGAAACTTGGAAGTCCAGAAAATATTGAAGTTCCTCAATTGGGGGTTTGTCTGCACATATGATTTTCAGAATTTTGTGTGTAAATTGAACTTTTCATAATGAACAACTTCGAATTGTTAATCAGACACAATAAAACAATACAGACAATTCTTGAACCAAAGAGGCAAAACTTAAAAGAGGAAAGCTAAACAGAGCAAGAGCTTCAGCAAACAAGGAATAAGAATAGTTATCATATGAAACCATAAGACTAATCAAAACATGAGATTGATTTAAGATAAGCATATCAAACAATCCCACAATCCAGAAAATGCATGGGATCATTAGAATAGGAACGTAGAATAAAGTGGCCATAAAATATAGTGAATTACCCCCTCAGCAAGCCCAAAGAACTTTTGTCACTATAAACTTACAACATGCACCACCCAGATTCCATTATTATATTGCAATAATAAGTTACCTACTTTATGTTAGGAAATATTGTATGTTAAATTTATACAATGTACAGTTTATACTTGTCTAACTTGCATATAGTCTGATCAAAATAATAATTTTCAATCCAAAGTCATGAAGACAAACACTCTTGCATATTTCTCAATCCGCTGCTGGCACCACTAATCCCTTTACTAGCAACTTTCACCTATGTTTGATGATCTTACAGAGCTGTTTTATGGTACAATCATGCATATGTAGCAAAGCACATCAATCCTCAACGGTCATACTGGGACCATTTCCTTGTATCAAGTAATAGGCTGGATTCCTTCGATTCATGATCTTTACAGACTTCACATAGCTGCACTTAAGCTTGGCATGACCATCTTAATCCAACATTACTATGAGGCACCACGTATCTTCTTATAATCTAATAATGGTCCAACAGAAACAGAAAAAACTAGTTTGACTAATGGAACCCACATTTTAAATTTCAGTGCAGTAATTTGGTTTACTTGTATCATCTACTCCAAAATAAAGTCCCTTTTCAGGCTTCCATGCATTGATTGTTGGGAACATTAAAGTGCTCCAATAGGTCGCTTTTAATCCATATCATTTTAGCATTTAGTAAATAACAGTTGATAATACAGAAATTTTTACAGCTTGAAGCCTTTTCATGCACCCTCGAATATCCACTCTTGAGAGAGTGGGATAACATGAGTCCAACTTGATTGATGTAGCAAAAATTGGTGTGCTTTGTGGCTGACAAATGATTCTTTGCAAAAACTTAGTCTTGATGATCTGTTCTTCAAGGAGATTGTGCAGACATTTTGGTAGAGAGGCAAATGAATATAATGACAAAAATAGATAGCACACAACTACATGATAAGAATAGGTCTTTGAATTTGTCAATGCCCTAAAAATACACAGCTGCAATCTTTACTTTTGATTTCTCAAACCTAAATCTCAATTTCTATTGAAAAGGAAGTAAATTTCTACAGTGAACAAAACTAGTGTTACAAACAAAAAAATATGCAACTGGTGGCAGAAATCTGCAATTTGGGATATGAAAAACAAATAACCATAATCAAATATGAAAAAATACACTGAAATATTGGCCATTTCTGCCAGCATATAGAGAGCAGGAGACTGCTGTCAGTGCTCAATGACAGCAAGAGAATGGACAGTACCAAGAACGAAGAGATGCACCAAAAATTAGAGTGCCAACAGAATAGCGAAACAAGCACCAAAGTTGAAATGAATGGACATGCAGAGGACCGTAGGTAAAGAGAAACATCATTTTCCATGATAACCATGTTGCGCATCATGGATATAGTGGCGCCTTTTTAGCTGACTATATAGAGGCAATCATGGGGTGTGATTATTTTGCCTCATTAGAAGGTAGTTGATATGCAAAAGGTTAAAGGAGATCAGCCATTTTTCATCTAAAGCCCTTTACTCTTGTATGCAAGTCATTAGCTCTTGTTTGCAAGGCATTATTTTGCCATGGTATCACAATCATTTCAGACTTAATGCAGAATCAAGTATTTTCATGTGCCTACATTTCTTACACTTAGTGTGTGCTCCGATCTTTGTTAATGCTTTAATCATATGTTCATAATAACAATACTATAACATAATAACACAAACATTCTAATTCTGGTTTTTCTAAGTAGCCAGGCAGGCCCAGCTCTTAGGGCACATAACAAGTGAAAGTCTTCTTTACTTGGCCATTATTCATTATAATAAAAGTGATAAAAAATTTAGCTCTATTGCTGAGATCTGTCTTTCTCCTTTAGAGGAAACATGCCATAATGTAAGGTAGTTCACACAAGAGCACCTCAAAAATCAGTATACCAAGATGCACTTGAGTTTGTAATAAATGACTTCACTTGGTGAGCAAAGCCCCCAATGCTGGTAGGGACATATCCATGACTGCCTATACAAAGAGTTCATCAAACTGTATAAATTGTTTGATGCTTATGTTGAAAGAAGTTGATGGCGTTTTCAACTGATCCAAAGTTGTTTGAATGAGCATTTACATTCAATTGAGAGATAAATTATACTTCGAATGTATCCCTATGCAGAGTCAGATGAAGAATAGGTGACAAAGTGGAAGAAATGTCTAGAGGCAACAATTTCACCTCAATCAAACTTGTTCAGCAGATTCAACCGCATATGAACTCACTATATCGGCAACAAGACGATGACTTACAGTTTTTGCCATGGACAAATTCATTCCATATAGGACAAAATAGCAGACTTGAAGGCGCATCAGGGAAGTTGGATTGGTTTCCCTTCCATCTGTTCACATGGAAGACTTTCCATTAACTCTTGTTAGTTCTTGTACTTGTCTAGCATAAATACACCTTGGGTTGATGCCATGAGAGAGACATCTCGGATAATATGTTTTCACTTAGATGATGGGAGAGATGGAAGCTCATTTGAAAATGCACTCCAAACCTACAAAGTCTTAGGGTTATTGACAATTAAAGTTGGTAGTCCATTGCCATGTTTCTTTAGATTGGAAAGTTCTATGCAGAGAGAGTTAAAACAAGGGCAAGTTTGACCATGCAGGAGTGGTGTTCTTGGTGGCCCTTGTTAATTAATGTATTCCTCTAGCATAGATACACCTCTTAGGTTGATGCTATAAGAGAGATGTCTTGGATAATTTGTTTTCACTTAGATATTAAGACAGATTTAAGTTAATTTATAAAATACATTCCAAACCTACAAAGTCTTAGGGTTGGGTTCTAGTACATTGCCATGTTTATTTAGATTGGAAGGTTCTATGTAGAGCAAGTTCACTAAAATAGGTGCAAGTGTCACCATGCAGGAGTGGTGCTCTTGGTGGCCCCCATTAGGTGAGCAGCTTGGACAAATGATCTTGACAGTGGAGGGTTCTTTACTGGAGTATTTCCCCAAAATGGGTTTTGCAGTAGTAAATCTCTTCTGTTATCTTCACTTATGTTGTTATTTTTGTCCACTAGCTTAAGCTTGTTTAATTGCAACATTTCTAGACCGCAAGTAGATGTCAACATGAGTTATCTCTGTTAATGGATGTATGATGTGTAGAACATGAGTTATCTCTGATAATGGATGTATGATGTGTAGATAACAGTCATAGAGTGGTAGATACATCTTAATTTGCAGACTTCATATTGTTCAATTAAGCATAGAACTTGTTAGCAACAAGTGTTGAATGAGAGGATTCATACTGATAAATTGTGCAATGGAACATCACATCAATTATGGATCATCATCGCCCAAAATAGTGGTCCAAAGAAAATGAAAGCTCGGTGATCATTGCTGAAGATTGGACACACAGTCTTATGTTATTTGAATAATGAAGCCAAAAGGTTGCATGCATGCGTATTCAATGTCAATTGTTATCCAAACTATTGTGAATAGCTTGTATCTACATAATCCATATCTCGAGAAGTTAAGTTTGAAGCATACCAATAAAAATGCAATGTCCCAAGCCTAGCCTCTTTTTGGGTTGTTGAGGTGCCAATGTCGAGTATATGATTGAAAATAAGTTGATTGTTCCTAGTTTCATTTTTGTAGTGTCCTCTTTTCATTGAGTCAGCACATGTGGAACCTTGAGCCCATTTCTATACTTCTCGATGGGCATGGGGTGATTGATAGAGAAGTATATACTAATGAGGATTGGTTTCATTCATTTGTCCCTCGTATTTGTATGAGTTTTGGGCCATTTCCTATATTTTAGTGGCATTTCCTAAAAAATTTGGAGGTCGGTTGGACGTGGGACCCTCTCATGAGGATTAAACCCAAGGGGACCTCTTTACTATTGACATTATTCATGCCCTTGGAGATATTTAACTGCAGATGGCTATCATAAGTGCTTTGGGAAAAAATGATCCTATTTCTTAGGGGCTTTTGGAAGGCTACCAAGGATAGGACCATATCATGCAACTTGTCGTTGGATTTTGGTGAGTCAACCATTCATAATACTTTATCTCATGTCTTTTGCCAAGCAATTCGCAAGCTATGATTTATTTATTGATGAGAGGTCATGGTTCATTAGCTCTTGGACAATTTAATCTTATTATACTAGCACCATGTTATGTGGTACTTGATTATTAGTCATATTAGTGTCAATCAAATAAAAATAATCTTTATTGTTGGCACTCAAGCTAGCATCTAGGGTTTAGAGCATGTCAACAAATAAATTGAGGCCACCAAACCTTGAGGCATTCATTCCATGCTCATTTCACCTATCTCAAACCTCAAGAGGGTGGCTACGTCAGGCAACATTCATCTACCAATTCAAGTATGAAAAACCCTTGGATGTAATGTCCCCTATTTGGGATATTCCTAGATTTTGCCTTAAAACCACAATTTCAACCAAAATAGGAAATGTAATACATTCAAGATTATAAATTTACCAAATGAAATGCCCTTTATAAGATATAAATCCTGGTTTAGGTTTTGCACACAATACTAGTCGCTAGAAATTGGCATTAGCTCATAAGCCATGATAATATATTATTAGTCATTAGTAAACATCATGATATCCATGCACATTAGTCACATCAAAATTCTAATAAATGCAATAGCCATTCCAATATGGATTCCCATAATGATCTTATTAGGAATTCATTAAAATGCTTGCAAACTGCAGTCTCAAGGTTGGTCACCCTTGTACTGCGAGAGCATGGAAGGTGGGCTGTCCTTCCATCCCTCAATCCACCTTGGAGACTGTTCGTCCTCCTTGATCAAGCCCAAGAGCACTAATAAGCTTCCCAGCCCATGAGGCTTAACCCCCTATGGGTGGCATGCTTGATAAAAGTACGAAGACTACCTACCTTCCACCAAGCCCGGTAGCACACATATGCCTCCCCGGCCCATGAGGCTTAACCCCCTATGGGTGGCGTACTTAATGGCAGGTCTGTTGGGCCTTCACCTCTCGTGAACTCGAAAGGTTGATCAGACTTCCTATTTTGCAATCCATTTCTCTAAATTCAAAATAGGTTATTATACGAATCTATTATTCCATTTTCATAATAAAGGAAGAATCACAATTACTTAAAAGGATCAATTATTCTTGCTAATAATATTTAATCCAATAGATCTCTTATAATTTCCAATTCTTATTTCTCTTGTTTCCAATCTGCTTGACTGATCCAAATTGATGCCTCTACCCACTAATTTGTTTCCCCTTTTATATCTCCCATAGTGGGAGAGTCACATCCATTCATTAGTCCCCTTAACAAGGGACACAGCCTTCCTCAACCAAGCTTTGCCTTCTATTTTCTTAGGGGGTTGATGCCTTTCCTTAATTAATTCTCATTGAACCCCTTGAGGAGTCATCACTTTCCATCCCTTGATCGCCGCTTTCCATATCTCCTCAGTCAGCAATTGTTATTAGTCTAGGACAGGCTGTGGGGGGTTTGTGATCTATGGCGGAGGCATGACATTGGATCTAGAGATTAGAGGATAGAACCCTTTTGGTTTCTCATGGGCAATCCCATCCAAGGATTGCATTGAACTGAAAGCATTCTTCTTTCTATTGGCAGATTAATTTGTCAGGCAACTAGAGCAACACACCAATTCTGATTCAAGGAAAGATCTTCTACCAAGTGCTTGATTTATAATTAGTTCCATACTAGTATATTTTGTTGATGTATTCTAGTAAATATTATTATTATTCCTCTATTGATGCATTCCAACAAATTTTATCAATAAAATACAGCTCCAGTGTTACTATAGGGTTCACTTTATTAGTATATTGGTGTCGTACATTATTCTTCCTCTCCTAGCATCATTTTAGTTTAATAAAAAAACAATTAAACTAAAAAGTTAAATGAAGTATCATATTGGTATCAAAGCCAACTTCCTGCAAACCTGTGAAGCATGGACAGAGATGGGAGAACTCTAACAAATAAGGAAAGGACTGATCTATTTTAGAATATCATGATGGAGATTCAAAGGGGTCAAGAAAGAATGGCAAAGTTAATGACACAAATGTTACAGATTCAAAGTAACATGCCCACTATTATTCCTTTACAAAATTCAAACCCTCTTAATCATTTCAGAGGGAGGGGGAGCTTCACTTCATGTGGCTGACCAGTGATTAGTCAAATGGGTTACAGTCTAAAACCTGTTAAGCCCGTGTTTAAATAAATGAATGAAAGATCAGATTCTAGGACAAATACTTCAAAGGAGTTAGAGACACTATTTATGGAGTATCAAGGAAAATCATAAGACTTCAAGGCTACAGTAATTTTTTGTCAACTTCTTGGAGATACTCGGGAAAAAATATTGGTGTATTAGAGCCCATGGCAGCAATCGAAATGACAACAAGAGAGATTGAACCATAAAGTGAATATACTTAATGCGTCTACTTCTGTTAGCAATAACAAATATCTGCTTGGGCATGGTTGCAAAAGTTACATGCATACTTTACACTCAACCCTATGGTGGAGGAAGATGCCATACAATTCACTACATTACATTGGAAGGGTGTTGCCAATGATTGGTGGCACCACAGATTGATTACATAGGAGCACAGCCTTGTGCAGACATTTGATGATTCCAGCCTGAGACTTTTGGACCACTTTTAGCAGAATGATGAGGAGTACTAAAGGGAGCTTTCTAGAATCATACAGTATACTTCAATGGAGTTATGTGATACAGAATTCCAGCAAGTTGCAATTATGTCACCCGATGTATTGGAAAGAAGAATCACTTTTCTCTTTATTGAGGGTTTATTTGAGCCCCTCAAGGTCCAGTAAGGCCTTTGCATCCTCATCACTACAAGATGCCATAAAGAGGGCAATGATACTTAAGCCTTCTATGCTTGGGTACAAATTTTCATCTCAACCTAAAGCACCTACCATTGGGCAGCAAAGAGGGACTTCTCAAAAAGGACAGCAAGGCAGCAGATTTAATTCATACCCCCAAAGAGCTACACCTCTACCAACTGCGGTTAAAGAGATTGATGAGCAAACTAGAAATGAACTTCAAAGAAAAAAGTTGTGATTAATGTGCAAGGAGCATAGGGAGTTGAGTCATAGATGCTTGGAAAGGGCCACATTACATTAAGGTGGTATCTGATTAGGAGGCCAGTTGTGAAACTGATAAAATAAGAACAGCTGCAGGCAACCAAGGAGAAAATTGTTGTGCATGCGCTTGAGCAGTTGGTAGAGGATAATAGCAACACTAACAAAGGTACACTTGCCGCTCTTTCAGGGGCACCATGATATCATAGATGCTTGGAAAGGGCCACATTACATTAAGGTGGTATCTGATTAGGAGGCCAGTTGTGAAACTGATAAAATAAGAACAGCTGCAGGCAACCAAGGAGAAAATTGTTGTGCATGAGCTTGAGCAGTTGGTAGAGGATAACAGCAACACTAACAAAGGTACAATTACTGCTCTTTCAGGGGCACCATGATATCATCCATTCAGTGTTTGGGTATGGTTGTCCAAATCATAGATTATTATGATCATTGATAGCGGTACTACCCAAAATTTTATAGATGAGGGCCTTTAAGGCTAAGAGGAGATTGAATGTAGAGGACTTTTAAAGTTCAATGTGATTATCACTGATGGTTTCACTATCCCATGCATCAAGGTAATCTGGCAGTTCAAGTTATCTTCGGGTGATCAATGATTATTATATATGTGTGATGACTTTCTCTGTTCTTTGTTGTTGGATTGAATGAAACAGACATAGTTTTGGGTGTACGGTGGCTTCATTCCCTTGGGGAATTTTCCCAGAATCATCAGTCCATGAAGCTGAAGTTCAAGTCACAGGGGATTGACATGGTACTTAGGGGCATACAGGACTCGCTACAGGTAATTACAGCCAAGAGGATGGAGAGGGTCTTCCATAAGGAAGAAGCTTTATGAGCATCTAGTTGCTTTATGATAAGAGGGGAAGCTGTATGTGTAATTGACATACCTTCTCCAAACAATTGCTTATATGGGGCATATGTATACAGAAAAAAGGCTTTGGCATTGATTAAAAAGGTTCATGTAAAACATGCATTAGAATCTCCAAGTGTTGATCTCTATATATCTCAAGAGATGTTTCTAAGAGGAAGAAGCATAGCAGCTGGAGAAGGCACTTTTTTGTGGAGAAACTCTACTTACTGAAGCTACTGTGGAGTGCATAAATCAACCAGTAGGTCTTATGGTTGCAAACACTTGGCGTGATGCAAAAAGGTCAGCTGATAAAGTGAGTGTAGACTATGTTTGTGAGGAATTAGGTCCTCCCATTCTATCTGTGGAAGATGTCAGAGAAAAAGAAATTTTCTTTTAAAGTTCCAAAATGGTGGGCTCCAAATCCCATAGGAGATTTTGAAAAAGGAATGTCAGAAGCACATCATAATATTAAATCTGCTGAGGTCAGAATTGGCTCTCAGTTCTTTTATTTAGAAACACAGACGGCATTAGCTGTACCAGATGAAGATGAGTGCATGGTAGTCTACAGCTCATGCCAATCCTTATATTTTACAAACAAGTATTGAAAGTGTCCAGGCATTCCTTTTCATAATGTGTGCATTATAACAAGAAGAGTACATGGTGCATTTAGTGGAAAATCCTTCAAAACTGTACCTGTTGTAGTAACAGGTGCGTTGGCTGCATACAAACAGAAGCATCCCATTTTAATGTGCCTTGATCGTACAACAGACATGAACAGCATCCCATTAAAGCAATTATACAGTCAGTTTAAAAGTGATGGAGAAATTACAGCTTCACATGTAGATTTATTCATTGATACAGGTTTTTCACCAGATATAAGCCCTGCCCTACACTATAATATAATTCCAGCAAGGAAGAAATACAACTTGGGAGCTCTTTCATTTGAAGATAACATATAAACAAATCTACCAAGCATGTTTGCAATGAGAGGACTAGGAGATGCACAGGGATCTTTCGTTGCTGAAAACATTATAAAACATGTTGCCTCAATTCTTGGTTTGGATTCAAAATGTTGTGAGAAAGAAAAACCTACACACATTTGAGAGTGTCAAGTTCTTCCATGGATCTTGTTGTTGAGTCCTATTGGCTATTCAATGCCAATTTTATGGGAGAAACCAAAGTAACCTGCAACTATGAATGAGAAAATAGAGAATATTAGATATTTTAATGCTGCTAACAAATGTTTTAAGAGAGGCTTATCCATGGTACCATGCTTCTTTCCAGTAACGCTTACTCCTAAACCAGCAAGAGTATCCATTTTTGTAAATGGTTCTATTGCTGAAGAAGTAGGAGTTGAGCTAGGTATGGAATTTGGACAAAGGTAAAGCAGATGACAACATATACTCTCGGTTAGTTATTGCGGGTTTAAGTGAAGATATCATGTCAAAAGTTTGAATTGTTCAGACAGGCAGTATCAGATTAGCACAAGGAGGAATTACGGCTGGAAGTACAGCATCTGAGGAAAGCTGTGAAGCAGTTTGACATGCTCGTAACATATTTATTGAGAGACTTTGCCCGATTGAGAATTTATTGAGGAAAGTAGTCCAAATGGTGTCTCCTAGGTGGATTTGATTCCTTGAATGACCTCCTCTTTTTCTTTTGCTCAAGTCTAGTTTTTTGCTCCCAAGTCTTAAGATTTTTTGGAATGAGACCATTGGCATGAAACCCACTTGTCGATTTTTTTTGCTTCTTGTGTTGGGAGGCATGGAATCTACCTGTGCAGCAAACTGAATGGGCTCATAGATCTTGCCTTTATGTTTGGAGGTAGTGATTTCAATTGGACTTTTCTCTTAAGACGGGTGATTCACCTGAATATTACAGTCGTCATCCATTTCCGTACTGCTTTATCTGCAAAGGATGAAAAGAAGTTTATAGAATGAATTGCAACTGTCCACAGATGTTTCACATAACAATTCTATGATTTCTACATACATTGTCACATGACAATGCATCAAAAGTAAACTATGATCTCTCACAGATTTCTTGCAGAAACTAGATAGGTCTAAGTATCTAGAAAGAAATGGTTGATATTATTGGGATGGCTATACAGGAGGAGCTTTCCTGCCCATTCAACCCACCTTGCAGTGATGAAGACATTCATGAGAATGCTTGCTACTTTGAAATAGAAATTCCTCCCAAAGTCGACTCCTCCATGGATGAAGATCCTTGTACAACTTTGTTCTTAATTGAAATTCATTGATTCAAGAGTATTGGAGAGTATTTTTCAGAGTTCTTTAGCAAGCCAATTTTACTAACTCTCATGATCGAATTCAAACCATAACTCCCCAATTAGGAAGCTTTTCATCACCAAAATCTTAGAGACTCAAAAAGTTCCCCAACTTCCTTCAAATACTACTTGGCTTTGATTGGCAAATGTCTTTTCAATCTAATTTTTCCAACTTTCCTTCTCTCAATTCCTTGATATTCTCACCTCCTTCTGAAAATCAACAATATTGTCCAACTCTTCTTGAGCATCAGGAGTAGAAATTTCAATGAAGGCAACACCTTCATAATTATCTAGCATGGAAGGAGACACAAGTTTTCCACATTCACAATTATTTATTACTTCATATAAGGCGGCAGTGGACCTAGTTTGGCACAACTTCACTAATATATATGTACTCAAATCCCTCACATGCAGTGGTCACTAGTGGGGGTGAGATGGAATATAAACCAACGTCCTCACACGCAAGGATCATGTATGATTGATGATGCCTATATCATCCAAGCAAACAATCAGAAAGAAGTAAAAATGGTCAAAGTACTATATTAATAAGCCTTCTTAATGATGCCTATATAGACATTGTTTGGTCTTGAAGGCAACCTTCCATATATTTCTTCTTCTTTCATTCAAACTTCTTGATATCCATATTTTAAATCCAAATTCCTAAAATGATTTGGAGGTTGCAATTGATAAAGTAGATCATCAATCCTTGGGAAAGGAAATCTACCCTTGTTAGTGATTTTACTGAGTTCCCTGCAATCAATCTGTGATTCACAAGGCAAATAACTTGGCCTTTGGTTCTTGGTAATAAAAAGCCTGCACTTGTTTTTTTATCTCTTCAGGTTTTAAGAGCGATTGTCCATGATACATACAATTCTATGTTGGGAAATTGAGAGTAAAGCATTAACATTTTCATGCTCAGTGCTCACTTTGGCAGGTGATTTTACTGAGTTTTCTGCAATCAATCTGTGATTCACAAGGCAAATAACTTGGCCTTTGGTACTTGGTAATATTAAGCCTGCACTTGTTTTTTTATTTCGTCAGATTTTGAAAGTGATTGTCCATACAATTTTATGTTGGGAAATTGAGAGTAATGCATCAACAATTTCATGCTCACTGCTGACTTTGGAAGCAAACCATTCACTTTTTGGAATGCTCATGTAAAATAAAATATGATTTCATCCAATATTTTCCATTGCTCCTTAATGCAGTGCAGACCACAAGTCCCCATTTCTATACTCACTCCTCCAACTATGGGCTTGACAATAAGCATTAGGAACATATTGCTTGCATTGATCAGCCTTTTGACCTCACTGCCAGATGCAAGAACATTTTTTTGTTTCCTTTTATAATCTTTGATCAAGGTTTTCCATCCTTTATCAGAATATATTTATGCACTTTCATAGAAGTATACCATTTCTAACCAACAAATAGGGACCATGAAAACTACTTTACATACTTCGAGTGGCACAACACCACATTCCACTTCTTCAATGCAGCTTGCTGCTATGGCAAATTTGACCATTCACTGCCTTGTCACTTGCAATTTGGTGTCCATAGAGAGCCAGAGCAGTGCATATGGTTTAGAATGAAATTGGGTCTTTAGTTCCAGTTTCTGCACTAAAGCCTCAAAGATCAAATTCTTCTCAATGCCTGAATCAAACAAGACATCAACCTTGGTCATTTTGACTTGAAATTTTATACCAGAGTATAAAATAAAAAATATTTAGCAGATTTATTTTTTTGTTTACTATCTATTACTGAATGGGGCAAAGAGTTACATCAATCTAACAACAAGATCACTTACAAAGTCTTTATGAGGCTTGAAAAGTGAACATGTGAGCATGTGCTCCAAGAGGTAGAGAATCACATGACTTTGATAAGCAAAGCCAAATCCTGCTTAAACAACCTTGGTTCCCCTAATCCAAAAGGGGCAGGATCATCATGTAAGGTAGCCTTAATCCTTGTTCTTCACACAATCCAATAGCAGAAAGTTGAACTACATGCCATAAATGTTTACACTTTACAACTATATCTGATTATCCAAGTGTCCCCAAGGAGAGGGCCTTTCCAAGTAAGGGGACTCATGAAAAAATAGTTCTAATCAACTTGAAACAATGCCCAAGAAAATTTGAAGGTCGAATGCCTCTAAAATACATGTTCTACAGCTTAATCTCTAACACCTAGCCTATGGCTACAAATAGAATCTGAAATGTCAAATTTTTGAAGCCTTATATTGAAGGCCAAACCTGGGAGGAGCATTAACCAGCCCAACATATTGTGTTTGAAAGAAGATTGTAATTTCTAAATAGTCTGAAACCTCCACACATTGCAGGATCTGTATCCCCACCCTGCAAACCTTTCATTGAAACATAAAGCAAGATTGGAGGTGTGCCTTACTAATTCACACTATGCCTTTATCATACAATTGTAGAAGACCTTTCTACTACATCTCCAATCTCTTAAAATTAGTACTAAGCAACTGAGTTGTTTCTTAAAAAGGCAACTTTCAGAAACCATTTTACAAATATGTTGATAAGCACGCTCATCTGAGCTATTTAGCTTTTGAAGTAAGCTTCAGTCACGACATACATGCCATGGTTGTTGCTCAAATTTCACAAATATCTATCTGAGGTTACACACTAACTTCCCTGCAGCCCATATTATCTTATGCAGAGCTAAGCCTGAAATCATGAATACCTTGTTATTACCAATTAGGTCGTAAAGCTGAAAAGGGCCTCTGATGCCCTCAATATACTGAGCATCACACTCTATTGCTCTTACCACTCATTCTCTGGCACTAGCATCCTTAAGCTGTTACGTCAAAAATTCCAAACCCCTTGCTTGCCCATCCCCAGCATCCCTTTGATCCCATCTTGCTTGCCCCAAATAAAGATTCTACACACCTTCTTCAACATCTTATAGCTCAGAAGGAGAAAAGAGCAGGAATAATTTAAAGTGACCTGATACAAAACTTATATCAACAATTTAATTTACACAGCAGGTGGTAATTCAATGATACTCCAAGATTAAATTTGTTTTTAAACCTACCCATTGCTCACATCCATTGATCACTAATAATACAACTTTGTACCTAAGGGGGCACCAAATCAACTAATAATTTACCCTGATTTTATAAACTTCATTTAGGACATAGACAGTTGAGAGACCTACGTTTTATCTTTACCAATAAAAAAGGCTTACATTTTTTCTTTACCCACTATTTACCCAGCAGATTTTGCAAGCATGTCCAGGAAAAGAATAGCTGCCTCCCAGATTGCTAAGTCAGTTCGGTGGTTAGGATTGAATCATCGGCAAAATGGACATCAAGCAAATGAAACCTCTTGGTAGAGGGACGCCTCTATTTTGTCTTTGCATTTAGACTGCCTCCGACAAGTAAGCCAAGAGTGCATTCAGACTGCCTCCAATAAGAAAGCAGACATATAACAGATTTGAAAAAGAACTTGGAATTATTGTTAAAGGATTTTAAAGAGTTTTCTTTCAACTAGAGTGCTTTTGTTATTTCACAGATATTCAATGCATAGTTTGCGAACTCGCCGCGGACTCGGCGGACTCAGGAGTCCGTTGGCCAGCCGAGTCGACTTGCCACGGCCTTGGGAGTCGAGTCCAAGAGAGTCCTGGGTCGGGACTCGGGAGTCCGACCTCAGGACTCGGCCAAGCCCTAAGGTCGGACTCCCGAGTCCCAACCCAGGACTCTCCCACTGCATGTCGGAGTCGCAAGGTCAAAACCCTTTTTACTTTCTTTCATTTTAACACCTGAAGCTCATAGAAATACAGGTCTGTGAAATTGAATTGGGGCTTGAAAGTGCCAGGATTATATGTAAACATTTATAATCTTATGATGCTGTTATACATTGAAACTATGAGTATTTGATGACTATGAATGATTAAATTTCAATTTTCAATTATTGAGTGTTTGATGATCATATGACATGTGTAATCTTTGAATTATGAGTGTTTGATAATCAAATTAGGCTCTTATGTTCTCTAAATGCATTAATTTGTAATTTTGTTCTTGTCTTTTTGTAAAACTATGGTTTTTTTTTTGCCGAGTCCTAGCCAAGTTTTTTCCCGAGTCCCGAGTCCGAGTCACATTTTTGGGCTGCCGAGTCCGCGCCGAGTCCGAGTTTGCAAACTATGATTCAATGTACCATGGGGACGCACCCGCTCCTACCACCCCCCCTCACAATCCCCACGTTTCTAGGACGAGGATGTCTCCAGGATGTGGGGACATGGGGGAGACACAAACCCTGACCCTTATGGCCAATGGGCCCCACCAAACCCTATAAGACCCCCTCAAATCCTCACAATCACTCACAAATTCATTCCAACATCAAAGTTGAAGATGAGCAAAAGAGTGAGAGTGAAGGAGTGGAAGAGTGAGAGTGAAGGAGTGGAAGTGCAAGAAAGTTAAGGAGCAAGAAGAAGAGTAAGAAGCTTAGAAGAGGGATTCTACATCAAGTTGGGAGGATTTTTCAAGCAAATGTAGGATTCCATGACTAGTTTTTTTCTTTTACTAGTTTCATATTCTAATTTCTAATTCATATTTTAATTTCGTTCATAATTTAATAGACATGGCTGCAAGTGCATTAGCAAATAGCATATTAAATTTTAATTGTTCAATGTTCATTGTTCATATTGTCATCAAGATTTAAACTTTTGTTAAACTAGGATGAAACTTTTGTGTATCCTCTGCTTATGCGCTTCGTGCAACCTGAAATAAGAAAAACAATAGTGAAATTCTTGGTTGAAAAAGATTAAGAACGAAGATTTGTATTTGTGTATCCTCTACTTCTACGCTTCGTGCAATTTGGAGTAAGAAAAAACAAAAAGAAAATCTTTGTTTTAATTATTTGTGTTTTGCTATGCAGCTGCATGCATAGTTTGAATTTTAAATTTTTATACTGTTTATTGCAGTGTCACAATGAGTTCTCATGGCATGAGTGAGGATGATGTTCAGGTTCACTCTCACAGTGAAACTTAATTTGATTATGCACCTAAGGCTGATGAAAATGTAGAAGTAGAGGGGTGAACGGTTGACCCAAACCACACATTTCGTGGCCAGTGCAACTGCAAATATGAATTGCCCCTCCACATTATTGGAAGAGTATGCTAAGGGTTCCTTTTGATCCTAAGTCTCCTATGAAACAATTTGCAACAAAATTACCAAGCAAGTCTAGGACATCCG